>JASTWF010000709.1:0-229075 GCA_030390025.1 Squalus acanthias
ATAAGTTCAGCAATCTGGATGTTCGGTGATGACTGCACAATGTTCAGCGACATTCACAACTCCTCAGATAATGAAACTGTCCATGACCGCATGCAAAAAGACCCGAACGATGTTCAGGATTGGGCTGATATTTCTCAGGTAACATTCGCACCACAGAAGTGCCAGTAAATAACTATCTCCAACAAGCGAGAGTCTAACCACCTCCCCTTGACATTCAAAGGTATTACCATCGACGAATCCCCCACCATCTACATCCCAGGAGTCACGATTGACCAGAAACTTAACTGGACCAGCCACATAAATACTGCTGCAACAAGAGCAGGTCAGAGGCTAGGTATTCTGCGGCGAGTGTCTCACCTCCTGACTCCGCAAAGCCTTTCCACCATCTACAAGTCACAAGCAAGGAGTTTGATGGAGTACTCTCCACTTGCCTGGATGAGTGCAGCTCCAACAAAACTCAAGAAACTCGACACCATCCAGGAAAAAGCAGCCCACTTGATTGGCACCCCATCCACCACCTTAAGAATTCACTCCCTCCCCCACCGGCGCACCGTGGCTGCAGTGTGTGCCATCTACAACAGCGGTTCCCAACCTTTTCCTTTATGCAGACCACTACATCATCATCAAAAGCTTTGCGGTCCACAACGTAAGCAAGCCGTTTAAAGCATTTTGTGTATAATATCACAAATTACCTCTGGCACTATTATCACTCTTCTCTTCACTTGCCATGTTCAATGTGAAGTTGTTCTTCGCCATTCTGTTTCAGTTTTCCTTGTCTTGCCTTTTGGTTTTGAAGACGCCTGAAGTCTGTACCATTAGCGTCATGGCCTTAAATCACTTTTTCACTTCTGGATGAATTGTTTGTTAGTTCCTTTGAACCAGGCTGGACTGTAATGACGCTCAATACCTTTGCTTTGCATGGGTACACGTTGATCCATTGCATTCAGATTCACCTCCTTGAAGGAACTCCATAAAACAACTACAGCAACAACCTCCACATCTAGTTCAAACACTCCCCACATTCTACCTGTCCTGCCGGCCAACACCTCAAACTTTTTGTTTCGGTGGAACACATCAAGTCTCCATAAGCTCCCTCTATTGCGAAAGCTGTAGCACTGTTTCATGAAACGAACTCCTGTTTCAATGCAGCAAAGGCTCAGCGACGCTTTGTCTGTCTAATTCCCCTCTGTCTCTCTTGACACGGGTAGCGTTCAGAAAGTGCTACAATTGACACAGTATTAGGAACTCCAGGACAATCATGGACGGGTGTGTAAAACATGTTTTGAAATTAGCTGGAGAGGAATGTGAGCTGACGTGTCTGGAGGGGGCAGACTGAGAAGAGGGTCTGTACATTGAATGTGGGACATGTCAATAAGAGCCAGAAGAGTTAGGGATTCAGAAACACAAACCTCTTTTTGCCAGACACTTTTCTGGTTTAACATGGATGGTGCGGGGGAGGGGGGGGGGTGGGGTGTGGTGGGGGTGGGGGCTGGCTGGTGGGTGGGGGGGGGGGGGGGTGGGGGTTATTCGCTTCGTAAACAGTTAATCCTCTGTCCGAACCAATCTCCCACATTCACAGGATTAGAATGGCAGAGGCCGGCAGATTCTCCTTCACTGTTGGTGCAATCATTCTTTTTACAATTAAGAGCTCTTTCTCTGTTACGTTCGATGTACATGCTCGTTTTTTTTTATCGAACAGTGATCCTTTTATACCGGAATAATGTTTAAGAGATGTTGTGCGTTCATTGCCTGTACAATAACTCTGTGACCCAGTCTGAGAAGTAAAACACAAAAGCCGGCGTGGGGCTCAAACAATCCGGACAGCTTTTATCACAGTTGTTCAGAGTGTGTTGCTAATGTCGCTAAGGGTACCGATTTAATCCCTGTACGGGTCATCAGCACTTTATTGCTTACTTTTTCGGTTTCTCCTGACATTGATAATCCAGACTTTACAAAAAATCTACACAAACTGTCAGGATAAATTATTCTCAATAACATCCAGTTCAACCTTTGCACTGGGCGGAGCAACACATCTCTCTGTTTATTTTTCTTTCTTGTGTTTGCTGATAAATGTTTAACTCGTGGCCTGTTCCCGTTGATGGTCACAAGCAGTAACAGACAGACAGAGCGTGTCTGACCTTCCCGAGATCTGTAAGAGGCATCAGTTTAGGACAAATGCATCAATCAAATGTTCAGCCGGCACCGGGAGAGACAAAACCAGAGAAAGGGGCAACAAGGAGATGAAGAAATAAAAGCTAAATACCGCCAATAAAATAGTTTCCATACTTGAGTCTCTTTCTATTCAAACTCAACCCTTCCGTGGCGGATAACAGACTTCAGTTTAAATTGGTAAGTTCAAGAAAAGGACACAAAGAAAGAAACACAAAATATCTGAAAGCCGCCGAATCCCAACTGATCTTTTTCGGCCTCAAATCAAAGTGATTTTCGTGTCTTTCTTTTAAAGAAACTCTAATCCCTGCAGCTCATTAATAATTTCGGTTGAATTGGACCCGACCAGATCTTGCAGCTCAGATAATGTTAATGTTCTGCTGACGTGTTTATAAACATCTAAATCTGTAAACCAGGGAGACCTCACAGGGTTGGACACGGAGTGAAGCATACTGAAGTTTTTATAAGAAGTTGCAGAGCACAACATGTGTGTAAAATTCCCGGTTGTTTTCCGGCACTGATGCGTTGTGAAGGGAAAAACATAGAAACATAGAAGATAGGGTTCGGTCCTTGGACCCCAGCTATTCACAATATACATTAATGATCTGGATAAGGGACTTAAAAGTAATATCTCCAAGTCTGCAGATGACACAAAGCTGGGTGGGCGTGTGTGCTCCGAGGAGGATACCAACTACCTGAACTCACTGAACATCATCCCAGGGATACTTTCTCCCTGCTCTCCTCCATTCCCTATGATACCTTCTACCTGAATTCACTAACCATCACCCCAGGGATCCTTTCTCCCTGCTCTCCTCCATTCCCTCTGATACCATCTCCCTGAACTCACTGAACATCCTCCCAAGGGATCCTTTCTCCCTCCTCTCCTCCATTCCCTCTGATACCATCTGCCTGAACTCACTGAACATCGCCCCAGAGAACCTTTATACGTGATCTCCTCCATTCCCACTGATACCCTCTACCTGAACTCACTGACCATCACCCCGGGATCCTTTCTCCCTGCTCTCCTCCATTCCCACTGATACCAAGTACCTGAACTCACAGAATATCACCTCAGGGACCATTTCGCCCTGCCCCCCTCATTTCCGTCTGATACCATCTATCTGACCTCATGAACATCACCCCAGGGATCATTTTCTCCCTGCTCTCCTCCATTCCATCTGATACCATCTCCCTGAGCTGACTGAATATCATCCCAGGGATCCTTTCTCCCTGCTCTCCTCCATTCCATCTGATACCATCTACCTGAACTCACTGAACATCACCACAGGGATCATTTCTCCAGGGTCTCCAGCAATCCCTCTGATACCATCTCCCTGAACTCACTGAACATCACCCCAGGGATCCTTTCTTCCTGCTCTCCTCCATTTCCAATTACATCATCTCCCTGAACTCAATGAACATCACCCAGGGATCCTTTCTTCCTGCTCTCCCACATTTCCTATTAAATCATCTCCCTTAACTCAATGAACATCACCCAGAGATACTTTCTCCCAGCTCTCATCCATTCCCTCTGATACCATTTCCCTGAACACACTGAACATCACCCCAGAGATCCTTTATCCCTGCTTTCCACTATTCCCTCTGATATCATCTATCTGAACACACAGAACTTCACCCCAGGGATCCGTTCTCCCTGCTCTCCTCCATTCCCTCTGAAAGCATCTACCTGAACTCACAGAACATCACTCCAGGGATCCTTTCTCCCTGCTGTCCTCCATTCCATCTGATACCATTTACCTGAACTCACTGACCAACACCCCTGGATCCTTTCTCCCTGCTCTTCTCCATTATCTCTGATATCAAATAACTGAACTCCTTCAAGATTACGCATGCTTCCGCCTGTGACAAGGAGAAAGCAGGGACAGGGTACTGAAATTGGATGATCAGCCATGATCTCATTAAATGGCGGAGCAGGCTCGACGGGCCGAATGGCCTACTCCTGCTCCTATCTTCTATGTTTCTATGTTTCTATTCGCTCCATTTACCCCTGAACTTTGGGACCCTGTCCTTCAACGTCTCATCTTTCTTTCGGAGCCTCCCGAAAACGGGAACATCACCATAGGTTTCTTGTCAGACCTGAGTATTTTCCAGCATTTTCCTTCTGATGCGTGGATGCTTTTCCTCTAAACTCTGGATGTTCGGACGTGAGCTCTCCTGTAGTGGAATAGCACAACGGATTGCTGGATGGAAGAATCAACGCGCGACTGAAGGGCCTTGGAAGTAATTTTGGGATTGGATGGATTTGGTGAGTAAACTCTGTCTCTGCCCCAATCTCTCTCCCGCCTCTCTAAGCTCCGATTAC
The DNA here is from genome assembly GCA_030390025.1 of Squalus acanthias. Classification (NCBI taxonomy): domain Eukaryota; kingdom Metazoa; phylum Chordata; class Chondrichthyes; order Squaliformes; family Squalidae; genus Squalus; species Squalus acanthias. The sequence continues at coordinate 4,493 of JASTWF010000709.1, forward strand.
CCTTAGCTATCATCGCTGTTTCTCCCGACTCTCTGTTCTGTCTCCAGGCTCGGGAATTCAGAGCGAGTGCAGCGCAAATTTAAGAGGTCCCGGACTGACCCCCCAGGTCACCGCCCTGAGTCAGGTGTCATGGGCTGCATAAATTGGGGCTCTTTAGCGCTGAAGGGAGGCTGGAGACAGCCCGTGACCCCCTGACCCTGAATCAATGGGAGAAACAGCCAATCACGGTTCTCCGACGTACTGAAACGATTGTGGCGTCATCCACTGCAGGGCAAACCAGCGGCCATGTTTGTATTACGTTACCTAGGTGATCTTAGTGTGACGTGGTGTCGACCATGTTTGTGTGACGTTAACGGCTGTGTTTGTGTAAGGTTCCACGGCCATGTTTTTGTGATGTAACAGGCTGCGCATTTCTGCCGTTCATTTCAATAAAACAGCTCGATTGAAAGGAGAATTACTTCAATTTCCATCACTTTAAAACAGTTCGATCTTGACCGACATAAGTGAAATTTTTGGCCGATGAGATAATAAAAGTGGTCGTTAATGCGGTTGATGAGGTGCGCATGTGCGAACAGTTCTCCCAGATTGCAGCGCGGCCCGTGTCACAATATGGCTTTTCACTGCTGCTGTCATTGTGGGAGCCGGAGCCCTCCATGGCCGAGTCTTTAACTGACTGAATCCAAACCCAACCGCCTTCAGCCGGGAGCTGCCCGGGCTGTTGGTCCCGACAGTCTGCGGGTGTTATGTTGAGCGGAGAGAATCTCTGAATAGATTGAACATCTAGTGCAGCAATTACATTAAAAAATTGCTAATTGGCCTACTCCTGTTCCCATGTTACTATAAATTAAAGGCGATGTTGACCGCTCATCAACCCAATCGGTGAATGACGGATTCAACCCAAGAAAAGGATAGAAGAAACTCTACTGGTCCCTGTGGAAGCAGGCGGACGATCAATTTAAGCAATAGGGTGAAGAACGGCAATAGATACATTTTTATGGCGTGAATGGATTTTCACACTTCTGACCAGATCATCTTATACCTGATGGTGAATTTGTATGATGACCGAACTCTCTTTTTATTTACCAATGGACCTTCGTGTGAAACAGAGACAGGCTGGAGAATCTATTCCTCTGCGGACAGGCGAACTCACCTATTTAACTCGAGTGATTTCTGGGAGCATAACACGAATTTAAATCACTTCATTGCTGATAAACAAGTCCCAGAGCAGCTGGTGGGTGACCTTATTTCAAGTAACGTTAGTTCAGTGGTTAATGACCGACTCTGTGTGTGAACTCCTGTACAACACGGGAAGAGTTCGGCGGCCGGTTGATTCCAGGGGATTTGCTGCCATCGAGTGGAATAAATCAGACTTACTCCCCGGTAATTTTGCCTTCAATTCGGTGAAGGCTACAAACAGTAGCTCTGCCCCAGAAACCTGCTGCAGTTACTGTGCGAGGCTTTAGCTCTTTGCCATCACTGTGAGCCTCGGTGCACTTTATTACCCCGCAGTGTGTGTCAGACAGCCGCAGCCGCGAGATGGTCAATCGGTCAACTTGTCTGACAGCTGGACTGTTTCATAAATCCGACTTGAGCAAAATCCGCCAGATATTCAGAACCGCCGTCCATGTACCCTCTGGACTGCAAACTCAGGCTGTCTGCCCGGGTATTGGCGGTAGCAGAACAAGTAATAACCATCGCCGGGATGGATGCAGGTTAAAGTGGCATCTTCTCCCTCTGTCTGTGTGAGCGAGGACTCCCGCTGAGTAACATAATCTCCATCGCTCAGATTAGGAACACACGATTAAAGAAAGCGGGACTCATCGATTCAAAGTTCAAACTGAACCGAACTGGAAGTGAAAATGCGCAGTGAGTTTTACAAAAAATGTAATATAATTTACATCACAGAAATAGTGAATTCGGCCCATCTGGTCTGAGCCGGTATTTATGCTCCACAGGAGCCTCCCGCCCACCCTTCATCTAACCCTATCAGCATAACCTTCTAGTCCTTTCTCCCTCATGTACTTGTACAGCTTCTGCTGGGGACACACAAGGAGAAGATGTGGTAGCGTCATCCCAAACAGGGCGGGAAATCTCGTCTGATCGCTAGTTTAGTAGCATTGTAATTTATTCTTTTAGAATGCATTCACTATGTTACTAGAGGTAACGACCAGATGAAATCTACCGACGGAGTGGATAGCTCAGTGTAAACACGAATGTTACAGGAGAGTGAAGTCAATGATCACGGTGAGCCGTAATACACCGACAGAAATTAACCAAACGCTCAGAAAATGGACTGCTTAGAGCCCGTTGAATATAATTCCAAATCTAAACAAAGCGGCTGATTTAAGTGGTGCTAAAATGAAAAAAAATACACGGGCAGTGAAAAGGGGAAACTTGAAAACACATTACACGGTGCGATGGCCTATCAAACCTGCGGGAGTTTCCTCCTGTTCATCTCTCATTGTAGAATGAATAAAATCTAAAATCTTAATCCTCTATTGAGAGCTGTCGGGAGCTGCCCTGTGGGGATTTTCTGTCCTGACAGTAACTCTCATCCGAAGGAATGCACCTCCGAGTTTCTAGTACTCCCTCAGTACTGCACTGGAGTGTTATCATAGATTTTCCTGCACAAGTGTCTGGAGTGGGACTTGAGCCAACAACCTCTGACTCAGAGGCGAGAGTGCTGCCCACTGAGCCACAGCTGAGAGCTGACAGAGTAAATGGGCGAGCGAGATTTTCTGCGGGATTGAATACAGAAACCAGAGATTGGGAGGAGCTGAAGCTCCGAGAGGGAAGTGGAAGGTAGACTCACCGGCAGCGGCAGAGGGAGAGCGGCCCTGGGAGGAGCCTGAGCGACAGCGGGGTGTATAAGAAGCGGGAGAGAACGAGGCCCAGACTCACCGGCAGAGGCAGCAGCGAGAGCGGCCCTGGGAGGAGCCTGAGCGACAGCGGGGTTTATAAGAAGCGGGAGAGAACGAGGCCCAGACTCACCGGCAGAGGCAGCAGCGAGAGCGGCCCTGGGAGGAGCCTGAGCGACAGCGGGGTGTTTCAGAAGCGGGAGAGAACGAGGCCCAGACTCACCGGCAGAGGCAGCAGCGAGAGCGGCCCTGGGAGGAGCCTGAGCGACAGCGGGGTTTATAAGGAGCGGAGGAGAGAGCGAAGCCCAGACTCACCGACAGCAGCGAGAGCAGCCCTGGGAGGAGCCTGAGCGACAGCGGGGTTTATTAGGAGCGGAGGAGAGAGCGAGGCCCAGACTCACGGGCAGCGGCAGCATCGAGAGCGGCCCTGGGAGGAGACTGACTTCGGCGCAAGGGAAGCAGCTGATTGGTGAGTAGTGGGTGAGTGTTTTTTTTAAGTTTAAATCTTATTCTGTTAAGTTAGTTCTTAGTATTTTACATAAAGGTTAGTACTTAGTCTTTTAAATAGTCTGTTAGATAAAGGGATGACAGGAATGGCAGGGCAGCTCATTCTAGCGGAGTGCACATCCTGTATCATATGGAAAGTCATGGACGCTTCGCATTGCATGGATGACTAAATGTGCAGTAAGTGTCAGCAGCTGAAACGACACGAGCGACGGTTTACGGAGCTTGAGCGGCGGCTCGAGTTACTGTGGTGCATCCGTGAGGCTGAGAACTACGTGGATAGCACGTTTAGTGAGGTGGTCACCCCGCAGCCGAAGAGACAGCGCACAGAGAGCAAATGGGTGACCACCAGACAAAAGAACACCAGGCAGGCAGTGCAGGAGGCCTCGGAGGGCATCTCGCTCTCCAACCGGTATTCTACTAAGAGAAACTGGTGGGGGAGATGGTTCCCTCTGAGGAGTGCAGTCAGAGCCAAGTCCTCGGCATCGCCAGTGACTCCGCTGCACAGCGGGGGGGGGGGAGGAAATATAGTGGAAGATCAATAGTGGTAGGGGATTCAATAGTGAGGGAAGCAGACAGGCGTTTCAGCGGCCACAGACGTGACTCCAGGATCATATGTTGCCTCCTTGGTGGCAGGGTCAAGGACGTCACCGAACGGCTGCGGAGCATTCTGGGGGGAGAGGGTGAACAGACAGATGTCGTGGTCCATATCGGTACCAATGACACAGGTAGAAAGAGGGATGTGGTCCTGCAGGCAGAGTTTAGGGAGCTAGGAGTCAGATTAAAAAAGAGGACCTCAAAGTAGTAATCTCCGGATTGCTCCTGTGCCACGTGTTAGTGAGTCCAGAAATAGGAGGATAGAGCAGATGAATGCGTGGCTGGAAGGATGGTGCAGGAGGGAGGGCTTTAGATTCCTAAGGTTTTGGGACTGTTTCTGGGGGAGGTGGGACCTGGACAAGCCGGACGGGTTGCACCTAAACAGAGCTGGGACCATTATCCTCGGGGGGGGGGGGGGGTGGGGGAGGAGGGTTGCTAGTGCTGTTGGAGGGGGGGATGGGAACCCTAAGACTCGAGTCAGTAGGCAGGGAAGAAAATCTAGAATTGGCACTCAAAAACTTAGAAAGTAAATTGGAGGTACAGAGAAATCAAGGGCTAGCTAATAGTCAAAAAGGAGATTTGCCTGTACTAAATGGTTTCTACTTCAATGCAAGGAGTATAGCGAATAAGGCAGATGAGCTGAGGGCAAAGGTAGATATTTGGGATTATGATATTATAGCTATTACAGAGACATTGGTGCAAGAGGGGAGGGTATGGCAGCTCAACATTCCTGCTTACAGGATTTTCAGACGGAATAATGAGGGAGTTAAAAAGGGTGGGGGGGTGGTCGCGGAATTGATTAAAGAAACTATTACAGCTGTGAGGAGGGATGATATGTGGGAGGGATCATCAAACGAGGCTATATCGGTCGAAATGAAAAACAAAAAAGGGGCGATCACACTGCGAGTATACTATAGACCTCAAAACAGTGAGAGGGAGATAGAAGAGCAAATATGTTGATCAATTACTGAGAAGTGCAAAAACTATATGGCAGTAAGAGTTGGGAATTTCAACTCCTCTTCCCCTCTTAGGCAGTCCCTCGGAACCGAGAATGACTTGCTTCCACGTTAAAAATTAGTTCTCAGGTGACTGATGAGTCCAATGCGGGACCTACAGTCTCTGTCACAGGTGGGGCAGACGGTGGTTGAAGGGGCGGGTGGGTGGATGCTTGGGTTGACGTACACTTCTTGCACTCTTTGCGCTTGGCTTCCGCTCGCTCCTCGTGAAGAGACTCGAGGTGTTTGGCGCCTTCCTGGATGCTTCTCCTCCACTTTGTGCGGTCTTGGGCCAGGGATTTCCAGGTGTTGGTAGGGATGTTACACTTTTTCAAGGAGGCTTTGAGGGTGTCCTTGAATCGTTTCCTCTGCCCACCTGGGGCTCTCTTGTCGTGCCGGAGCTCCGAGTAGAACGCTTGTTTTGGGAGTCTCGTATCGGGCAAGCGGACGATGTGACCCGTTCATCGGAGCTGATCGAGCATGGTCAAATCTTCGCTGCAGGGGATGTTGGCCTGAGCGAGAACACTGACGTTGGTGCGCCTATCCTGCTAATCGATTTGCAGGATCTTGCGGAGGCAACGTTGCTGGTACCTCTCCAGTGCTTTGAGGTGCCTGCTTTACATGGTCCATGCCTCTGAGGCATACAGCAGGGCGGGTATCACTGCTGCTCTCTAGAGCATGAGCTTAGTGCCGGGCTTGAGGTCCTGGTCTTCAAACAATCTCTTCCTCAGGCGAGCGAAGGCTGCACTGGCACAATGAAGGCGGTGTTAGACTCCGTCTGCCCTTGTTGACAGTAGGTTCCCGAGGTATGGAAAGTGGTCGACGTTGTCCAAGGTCTTGTCGTGGATTTTGATAATCGGGGTGCAGTACTGTGTGGCGGGGGCAGGTTGGTAGAGGACATTTGTCTTACGGATGTTTAGTGTAAGGCCCATGCTCTCTTACGCTTCGATGAAGGTGTTGACGATGGTAGGGTGTTCGACCTCCTACATTAACTGGAGCCAAATATTAACTGTCAAAATTAGTATGAAGGGTATAGAGGGTGCGGAATTCCTAAAATACATCCAGGAGAACTGTTTTAGCCAGGATGTAGACAGCCCAAAAAGGGAGGTGGCGGTTCTGGACTTAGTTTTCGGGAATGAAGCTGAGCAGGTAGAAGGCGTATCAGTGGGGTAGCATTTTCGTGCTCGTGACCATCATTTAGTTACATTTAAGGTAGTTCTGGAAAAGGACAAGGATAGACCAGGAATAACATTTCTAAAATGGGGAGAAGCAAATTTTGCGAAGCTCAGAGGGGATTTAGACGTAGTGGACTGGAAACAGCTACTTGAAGGCAAATCAATGTCAGAGCAGTGGGAGGCAGTCACGGAGGAGATCGGAAGGGTTCAGACCAAATATGTGCCATTAAAGAAAAAATGTGGGACTAACAAATCTAGCGCCCCCTGGATGTCTAGGAACATACAGGGTAGGTTAAAGAAAAAAGAGAGGTGTATGACAGATACCGAGGGCAAAATACTGCAGTATCTTTAGAGGAGTACAGAAAGTGCTGGGGTGCAATTAAAAAGGATATTAGGAAAGCAAAGAGAGCGCATGAACCATTCTTGGCAAGTAAAATCAAGGAAAACACAAAGATGTTTTATAAATATATTAAGAGTAAGAGGATAACTAAAAAAAGGTAGGGCATATTAGAGATCATGAGGGTAATCTGTGTGTGGAGGCGGGAGACGTCGCTAGAGTTCTTAATGAATACTTTGCGTCTGTTTTCACAAAGGAGAGGGTCGAAGCAGACATTGCTATCATGGAGGAGGAGTGTGAACTATTAGATGAATAAACTCAGTGAGAGAGGAAATATTAAGGGGTATAGCAGTTTTAAAAGTGGATAAATCCCCAGGCCCGAATGAAATGTATCCCACGCTGTTAAGCAAAGCAAATGAGGAAATAGCAGAGGCCCTGAACATCATTTTTCAATCTTTCTGGCTTCAGCTGTGGTGGCGTAGGACTGGAGGACTGCGAATGTGGTACCCTATTTAAAAATGGAGAAAAGGATAGACCGAATAATTACAGGTCAGTCAGCCTAACCTCGGTGGTGGGAAAATTATTGGAAAGAATTCTGAAGGACAGGATAAATCTTAATTTAGAAAGACACGGACTAATCAAAGATTGTCAGCACGGATTTGTTAAGGGAAGGTCGTGTCTGACGAACTTGATTGAATTTGTTGAGGAGGTAACACTGAGGGTAGATGAGGGTAGTACATTTGATGTAGTGTATATGGACTTTAGCAAGGCTTTTGAAAAGGTTCCACATGGCAGCCTGGTCACGAAGTTAAAAGCCCCTGGGATCCAAGGCAAAGTGTCAAGTTGGATTCAAAACTGGCTCGGAGGCAGAATCAGAGGGTAATGGTTGATGGGTGGTTTTGTGACTGGAAGGCTGTTTCCAGTGGGGTTCCTCTGGGCTCGGTACTCGGTCCCTTGCCTTTTGTGGTATATATCAATGATCTAGACTTGAATATAGGGGGTATGATTAAGAAGTTTGCAGATGATTCTAAAATCGGCTGTGTGGTAGATACTGAAAAAGGAAGCTGTAGACTGCAGGAAGATATCAATAAATTGGTCAGGTGGGCAGAACAGTGGCAAGTGGAATTTAATCCGGAGAAGTGTGAGTTAATGCATTTGGGGAGGGCCAACGAGGAAAGGGAATAAACATTAACTGGTAGGACACTGAGTAGTGTAGAGAAACAAAGGGACATTGCAGTGCATGTCCACAGGTCCCTGAAGATAGCAGGCCAGGTAGATAAGGTAGTTAAGAAGGCATATGGAATGCTTGCCTTTATTAGCCGTGACATAGAATACAAGAGCAGGGAGGTTATGCTTCAAATGTATAAAACACTAGTTAGGCCGCAGCTGGAGTACTGCCTGCAGTTCTGGTCACCACATTGCAGGAAAGATGTGATTGCACTGAAGAGGGTGAAGCGGAGGTTTACAAGGATGTTGCCGGGAGTAGAACATCTTAGCTATGAGGAAAGACTGGATAGGCTGGATTTGTTTTCCTTCGAACAGAGGAGGCTGAGGGGAGATCTTATTGAGCTGTATAAAATGAAGAGGGGCATAGATAAAGTGGATAGAAAGGAACTATTTCCCTTAGCAGAGCGGTCAAAAACCAGTGGGCACAGATTTAAAGCAATTGCTGGATGGTTTAGAGGGGATTTGAGGGGAAATTTCTTCACCCAGAGGGTTGTGGGGGTGTGGAACGCACTGCATGAAAGGATGGTAGAGGCAGAAACCCTAACCACATTTAAAATGTACTTGGATGTACACTTGGGATGCTGTAACCTGCCGGGCTACGGACTAAGAGCTGGGAAGTGGGATTAGGCTGGATAGCATTTTGTTGGCCGGCGCGGACATGATGTGCCGAAATGGCCTCCTTCCGTGCTGTTACTTTCTCTGATTCTATGGATGGGAGGCCGGCCAGAGGAGCATCCCTAACTTTTTTCAGTTCAGACGAAGGCTCACAGATCTTAAACGTTAACTGTGTTTCTCTCTCCACGGATGCTGCCTGGGCTGCTGAGTGTTTCCAACATTTTCTGATGTTATTTCATATTTCCAGCATCCGCAGTGTTTTGCGATCGTAAGAACATTGGAATTATCGCGTTTCAAGGTAACAACAGACTGGAGAAGGGTTTCGGCAGCAGATGCGTGATGCAGAAGTGGAGACGGGTAATATTACCGAGGTGAACGTAGACGATCGTTGTGACGGAGAGGATATCGACTCAGAACCTCAAATTGGGTCGAATAGTTCACCCGGGCTGTGTCATAGGGAAAGTAATAGACCATACAGCCCATTGGGCTTTCTCCACAATTCAATTAGATCATGGCTGATCTGTACCTGATATACCCGCCCGACATTCACATCCCTTGACACCCTTACCAATCAAACATCTATCGATGTTAGTCTTGAAACTCCAATTATCCCTCATCTGCGCCCTTTTGGGGTAGAATTCTAGATTAATTCTAGACTTTGTATGAAAAAGTGGTTGGTGATGGAGAGGACATAGTGTCAGAAACTCAACTGAGGGTCGAATAGGACCCAGGTACTGGTTCATTGGAGCAGGAGTAGGCCATGCAGCCCCTCGATCCTCTTCTGCCAGTTAATTAGATCATGAATGACGTGTAACTTAACTGCATTCACTCGCCTTGGCTCCGTAACCCCCTAATAGCCTAGTACTCTCAGTTTGAAATTTTGAATAGACCCCCAGCCTCAACAGCTTTTTGGATGAGAGAGTTCCTAGTTTACACACCCCTTTGTGTGAAATAATGCATCATTTTCTGAATTCCCCATTAGATGAAATAGTTTCTCTCTATCTACTCTATCGAAAACGTTTAACAGTTTAAACACCTCGATCACATCACCCCTCAGATCCTACACCCTGGGGTGCAAGCTGTGATTTTGCCACCCCTGATAATTTAACCATATGGCCCCGGTATTATTCTGATGAATCTGCGATGTACATCAACCCGCACCTCCTTCAGAACACTCAAGATCAATTTCTACTTCCGGTGGTTGGTGCCCCAAACTGAACGCAATGCTCTATCCGGGGTCTGACCAAGGCTGTATACAGCGTGAGGCAATAGCCGGTGATGGAGATGGTGGCGAGGATAAAGGTACTGTGGCAGGCCGAATATAACGGCGTAAGTCTACCTGACATTTAACTGGTGGAAATCAAAGATATTGTGTCGGACAAACAGCCTGAGCACACACTGGTAATGGAGCTAGAAATGTGTCAAATGGATCGGGCTTAATTGGGTAGGGTGCACAATAAATGCAACCGCGCTGAACTGCACCTGTCCACACTGCATATAACCGTGCTGAACTGGACCTGTCCACGCTGAATGTAACTGTGCTGAACTGCACCTGTCCACACTGAATGTAACTGTGCTGAAGGGGACCTGCCAAAAATGAGTGTAACTGTGCTAAACTTGACCTGTCCACGTTAAATGTAAACGTGCTGAACTGAACCTGTCCACACTGCATTTAACTGTGCTAAACTGGAGCTGTCCATATTAAAAGTAACCGTGCTGAACTGAACCTGTCCACACTGCATTTAACTGTGCTAAACTGGAGCTGTCCATATTAAAAGTAACCGTGCTGAACTGAACCTGTCTACACTGCATTATCTGTGCTGAACTGAAGCTGTCCACATTAAAAGTAACCGTGCTAAATTGGAACTGTCCACAATAAATGTAACAGTCCAGAACTGGACCTTTGTACACTGAATATAACTATGCTGAACTAGACCTGTCCACACTGAATGTAACTGTGCTGAACTGGATCTGTTCACACTGAATGCAACCGCGCTGAACTGGAACTGTCCACACTGAATGTAACTTTAAGGAACTGGAATGTCCACACTAAATGTAACCGTGCTCAATTGGACCTGTCCACGCTAAATGCAACCGCACTGAAGGGGACCCGTAAACACTCAATGTAACCGTGCTAAATTGGATCTGTCCAAAATAAATGTAACCGTCCAGAACTGGACCATTGTACACTGAATGTAACTGTGTTGAACTGGACCTCTCCACACTGAATGCAACCGCGCTGAACTGGAACTGTCCACACTGAATGTAACTGTCCTGACCTGGATCTGTCCACACTGAATGTAATCGTGCTAAACTGGACCTGTCCACACTAAATGTAACCATCCTGAACTGGTCCTGTCCACACTAAATGCAACCGCGCTGAAGGGAACCTGTCCACACTGAATGCAACCGTGCTGAACTGGACCTGTCCACACTGAAAGTAACTGTGTTGAACTGGACTTGTCTACACTGAATGTAACCCTGCTGAATTCGACCTGTCCCTACTGAGTGTAACTGTGCTGTACTGGACCTGTCCACACTGAATGTAACTGTGCTGTACTGGGCCTGTCCACACTGAATGTAACTGTGCTGTACTGGGCCTGCCCACACTGAATGTGACCCTGCTGAATTGGACCTGTCCACACTGAATGTAACTTAGCTGAAATGGACCTGTCCACACTGAATGTAACTTAGCTGAACTGGAATGTCCTCACTGAATGTAACTGTGCTGAACTGGACCTGTCCACACTGAATGTAACTGTGCTGAACTGGACCTGTCCACACTGAATGTAACCGTGCTGAACTGGACCTCTCCACACTGAATGTAACTGTGCTGAACTGGACCTGTCCACACTGAATGTAACTGTGCTGAACTGGACCTGTCCACACTGAATGTAAACCTGCTGAACTGGACCTGTCCACACTGAGTGTAACTGTGCTGAACTGGATCTGTCCTCACTGAGTGTAACTGTGCTGTACTGAAGCTGTCCACACTGAATGCACAGACGGGCTGGTTAAAGTGGGAATAGACTCTCAGTGGAATTTGGAGACAACAGCACGTGACCTTTGCTTACCCGGATGGAGCTGGGTAACGACCAGCAGCGAGATCTTGGCCGCGTTTTCCAGCTGCAGGACCAGTTTCTCTGGTCAATTATAGATTGTGCTGAGACCTCAGAACTCAGCATTAAAGAGGTTAAACCCGTGAAGTCCTCCTGTATAATACTGATTCTCACCAATGCAAACGCTGATTCACGCGTTTTATTATATTTTTGAAGACATTTAACCAGAATCATACTGTAATCTCTGGGTTTTTCACTTCAGAGCTGGGTCAGATTTATTTAAAGACATTCCATTCCATCAAAACATAAACACGATCTTGGCAGCGGCTGCACTAATCTGTTTGTTCAAATTAGTGTAATTAATATAAAAGTTCAAGCCATCTGATTATCTCCCTGGAGCCTGAGATCAGGTATAAATGTGACAATCTGTGAGTGGAGTGCCGAGCGCGCTCAGACCTTCTGAGAGAAATGCATGGGATACCAAAAGGTCTGGTGTTTGCCATTTACTATCCCGTCATTGCAGCTATCGGGGTTCCAGGTAAAGTATTGGAGACAGTTACTAGTTATGGGAACCATTGTTTAACTGTATCACTGCTCCTATTTACTGGCAATGCTGATCCCCTTTAACTGTGTCATTTCCGGCTTTTCACTGTATATTTTATCCACTTGAACGGAATCATTTCTCCCCTTTGATGGTATAATTCCTCCCCCTTTACCGCGATCATTTCTTCCCTTTGTCGACAACATTTCTCTCCTTTAACTTAATCACCATCTAATTTCTGTGTGTGATTCTGGAATATGTGTTTTAATGTGTTTTCCACAGCGCCGCCTATTCAACGGTACCAGTCTATGCTCCGAGTGATGTTTTATTAAAATTCAACAGTAGCTGTCGCTGCACTGTGAGTGGTATAACAGTGTACATATATTTCCTACTGTGTTATTGGTTTTTCACTGTGAGTGGTATTATCACACTATTATAACAGTGTACATATATTTCCTATTGTGTTATTGGTATTTCACTGTGAGTGGTATTATCACACTATTATTACTGTGAACATATATTTCCCATTGTGTTATTGGTATTTCACTGTGTGTGGTGTTATCACACTATTATAACTATCTGTCTATATTCCCTGGTGCCTTATTTGTATTTCGCTGTGAGTAGTATAATTACAGTATTATAACGCTGTGGATATATTTACTTGTACTTCTTGCAATTTAGTATACTGTATTCGCTGGTCCCGATGCGGTTTCCTCCACAATGGGGCGACGAAACGTAGATCGGGTGACCGCTTTGCTGAACAGATCCGTTCAATCCGCAAGCCTCCCCCTAAGCTTCCGGTCGCTGGTCAGTTTAATTCTCCAGCTCTCTCCCACTCTGACCTCTCTGTCCTTGGCCTCTTACACTGTGCTAATAAGGTTCAACGGAAACTCAAGGAACAGCACCTCATCTTTCGAATAGACATTTTACCGCCTTCCAGACTCAACATCGAGTTCAACAATTTCAGATCAATACCACTGCTCCCATTTCTCGGACAGCAGGTAATGGTAATGATTCTACCATTAACATTCACATCCTCCAGACCCATCTTTTGTTTCGTTACTTGTCCCATTAGCACAAAAGTCCATCGACCTGAAATGTTAACTCTGTTTCTCTCTCCACAGATGCTGCATAACCTGCTGAGTATTTCCAGAATTTTCTGGTTTTATTCCAGATTTCCAGCATTCTCAGTATTTTGCTTTTGTACATATGTTTCCGATTGTGTTATTGGTTCTGTACTGGGAGCCGTATTATCAACCACAACAACCTGCATTTATATAGCGCCTTTAATCTAGTAAAATGCTTCACAGGAGCGTTATCAAAAAACATTTCACACCGAGACACATAAGGAGATATTCGCACAAAAACAGCTTGGGAAACAGGTCAGTTTTAAGGAGCGCTTTAAAGAAGGCGATAGAGGGAAAGCTCTCAAAGTGATGTAGGGTTGGGGCAGGTTACAGAGATTGGGAGGAGCGAAGCTCTGGAGAGATTTGCAAACAAGGATCAGAATTTTTAAATCGAGGCGTTGCTGGACCAGGAGCCAATGGAGGCCAGCGAGGACAGGGGTGATGGGTAGACGGGTCTTGGTGCGAGTTAGGCTGTGGGCTGCAGTGAATGGGATGAGCTCAAGTTTATGGAGGGTGGAAGGTGGGAGCCCGGCCAGGAGAACATCCTAATAGTCCACTCTAGAAATAACAAAGGCATGGATGAGGGTTTCAACAAGTTATGAGCTGAGGCAGGGGTGGAGAGGGTTATGTTACGGAGGTGGAAGTAGACGGTCTTGGTGATGGAGCGAATATGTGGTAGGAAGCTCGATTTTGGTCAAATAGGACGCCAAGGCTGCGAACTGTTTGGTTCAGCTTCAGACTATTGCCAGCGAGAGGCATGGAGTTGGTGGCTCGCGAATAGAGATTGTGGTGGTGACTGAGGACAATGGCTTTTGTCTACCCAATATATGTGGAGGAAATTTCTGCTCATTCAATACTGGATGTAGGACAAGCAGTGTGACAAACCAGAGACAATGGAGGGGTCGACAGAGGTCAGTGTGATGTAGAGCTGAGTGTCGTCCGCATGGATGTGGAACCTGACGCTGTGTTTCCGGATGATACCGCAGAGGGGCAGCATTTAGATGAGAAATAGGATAGATCCATCAGGGATTCAGGAGCTTTCGGTGCGGAGCGGGAAGAGAAGCCATTTCAGGCGTTTCTCTGGCTTCCAGAGTCGACGTCCCCAGCTGGACGACGGAGGAGAGGCGGTGGAGGAGCATGGTGTGGTTAACCGTGTCAAAGAATGCAGATATTTCGAGAAGGATGAGGAAGGATAGTTTACAACAGTCACAGACACATAGGATGTCATTTGTGAATTTGATAAGAGCTGTTTCAGCGCCATTATAATGGGGTGCATATATTTCCGATTGTATTTCTGGTATTTAACTGTGGGTGAATTATCACGCTGTTATCACTGTTTCCATGTAGTTTTATTGTTCCTGACACTGTCTCTGTGGGTGAATTATCACACTGTTATCGCTGTGTACATGGAGTTCTATTGTTACTGACACTGTCACTGTGTGTCAATTATCACACTGTTATCACTGTGTACATGGATTTCTATTGTGTTATTGACACTGTCACTGTGGGTGAAATATTACACTGTTATCACTGTGTACATGGATTTCTATTGTGTTATTGACACTGTCACTGTGGGTGAAATATCACACTGTTATCACTGTGTAAATGGAGTTCTATTGTGTTATTTACACTGTCACTGTGGGTGAATTATCACACTATTATCACTGATTAGATGTAGTTCTATTGTGTTACTGACACTGTCACTGTGGGTCAAATATCACACTGTTGTCACTGTGTACATGGAGTTCTATTGTGTTATTGACACTGTCACTGTGGGTGAATTATCACGCTGTTATCACTGTGTACATGGAGTTCTATAGTGTTATTGACACTGTCACTGTGGGTGAATTATCACACTGTTGTCACTGTGGACATGGAGCTCTATTGTTTTATTGACACTGTCACTGTGGGTGAATTATCACACTGTTGTCACTGTGGACATGGAGTTATATTGTGTTATTGACACTGTCACTGTGGATGAAATATCACATTTTCATCATGGTAAACATGGAGTTCTATTGTGCTATTGACACTGTCACTGTGGGTGAATTATCACACTGTTATCATGATGTACATGGAGTTCTATTGTGTTGCTGACACTGTCACTATGGATGAAATATCACCCTGTAGTCGCTGTGTACATGGAGTTCTATTGTGTTATTGACACTGTCACTGTGGGTGAAATATTACACTGTTATCACTGTGTACATGGATTTCTATTGTGTTATTGACACTGTCACTGTGGGTGAAATATCACACTGTTATCACTGTGTACATGGAGTTCTATTGTGTTATTGACACTGTCACTGTGGGTGAATTATCACACTATTATCACTGATTACATGTAGTTCTATTGTGTTACTGACACTGTCACTGTGGGTCAAATATCACACTGTTGTCACTGTGTACATGGAGTTCTATTGTGTTATTGACACTGTCACTTTGGGTGAATTATCACACTGTTATCACTGTGTACATGGAGTTCTATAGTGTTATTGACACTATCACTGTGGGTGAATTATCACACTGTTGTCACTGTGGACATGGAGCTCTATTGTTTTATTGACACTGTCACTGTGGGTGAATTATCACACTGTTGTCACTGTGGACATGGAGTTATATTGTGTTATTGACACTGTCACTGTGGATGAAATATCACATATTCATCACGGTAAACATGGAGTTCTATTATGCTATTGACACTGTCACTGTGGGTGAATTATCACACTGTTATCACGATGTACATGGAGTTCTATTGTGTTGCTGACACTGTCACTGTGGATGAAATATCACCCTGTAGTCGCTGTGTACATGGAGTTCTATTGTGTTATTGACACTGTCACTGTGGGTGAATTATCACACTGTTATCACTGAGTACATATAGTTCTATTGTGTTACTGACACTGTCACTCTGGATGAATTTTCACACTGTTATCACTGTCTACATGGAGTTCTACAGTGTTATTGACACTCTCACTGTGGGTGAATTATCACACTGTTATCACTGTGCACATGTAGCTCTATTGCGTTATTGACACTGTCACTGTATGTGAATTATCACACTGTTACCACTGTGTAAATGGAGTTCGATTTTGTTATTGACATTGTCACTAAGGGTGAATTATCACACTGTTATCACTGTGCACATGTAGCTCTATTGTCTTATTGACACTGTCACTGTGGCTGAATTGTCGCACTGTATTCAATGTGTACATGGAGTTCTATTGTGTTACTGACACTGTCACTGTGGGTAAATTATCATACTCTTATCACTGTGTACATGGAGTTCTATTGTGTTACTGACACTGTCACTGTGGGTGAATTATCACACTATTATCACTGTGTACATGTAGTTGTATTGTGTTACTGATATTGGCAGTGACTGACTAATTTCCACACCTGGAGTATTGTGTACAGTTTTGGTCTCTTTACCTAAGGAAGGATACACTTGCCCAAGAGTTAGTGCAACGAAGTTTCGCCAGCCTGGTTCCTGGGTTGTGGGGATTGTCCTATGAGGAGAGATTGTGTAGATTAGGCCAATATTCTCTCGAGTTCAGAAGAATGAGAGGTGATCTCATTGAAACTTCTAAAATTCATTCAGGGCTTGACAGGGTAGATGCAGCGAGGATGCTTCCCCTGGCTGAGGAGACTAGAACCAGGGGTCACTCTCTCAGAATAATGGGTCGGCCTATGTGACTGAGATGAGGATAAATTTCTTCACTGAGTGGGTGATGAATCTTTGGAATTCTCTAATCAGAGGGTTGTAGAGGCTTAGTCGTTGAATATATTCAAGACAGAGATCGATAGATTTTTGAATATTAAGAGTATCCAGGGATATGGGGAGAGTGCAGGAAATGAGTTGATGTGGAAGGTAAGCCATGATGTTATTGAAACGCGGAGCAGGCTCGAAGGGCCAAATGGCCTACTCCTGATCCTATTTCTTATGTTCTTATGTTCTGACAGTTCTACAGTGACCGCCGCTGAGCCCGGGAGTTCCCGTCTTCAATCATTCAGTGAAGCTACATAACTGGTGGCATGTCTCGTAACTGAGTCAGAAAGTTTTAAGTTCAATATCCACTCGAAAACTTTTTTTTTATTCGTTCATCGGATGTGGGCGTCGCTGACAAGGCCAGCATTGATTGCCCATCCCTAGTGGCCCTTGAGAATGTGGAATACGCCGCCTTCTTGAAACGCTGCAGTCGTGTTTTGAAGGTATTCCCACAGTACTGTTAGGGAGGGAGTTACAGCATTTTGACCCAGCGAAGATGAAGGAACGGCGATATATTTCCAAGTCTGGATGGTTTGTGACTTGGAGGTGAACTTGGAGGTGGTATTCCCACGCGCCTGCAGCCGTTGTTCTTCTAGGTGATAGCGTTCTCGGGTTTGGGAGTTGCTGTCGAAGAAGCCTTGTCGAGTTGCTGCAGTGCATCTTGTAGATGGTACACACTGCAGCCACGTTACGCTGGTGGTGGAGGGAGTGAATATTTAATGTTGATTTGGGTTGCTAATCAAGCAGGCTGCTTTGTCTTCGATGGTGTCGAACTTCTTGAGAGTTGTAGGAGCTGCATTCGTTCTGGCAAGTGGAGAGTATTCCATCACACTCCTTACTTGTGACTTGTAGATGGTGGAAAGTCTTTGGGGAGTCAGGCGGTGAGACACTCGCCGCAGAATGAACAGCCTCTGACCTGCTCTTGTTGCCACAGTATTTGAGTGGCTGGTCCAATTAAGTTTCTGGTCAATGGTGACCCCCAGTATGTTGATGGTGGGGATTCCGGCGATGGTAATGCCGTTGAATGTCAAGGGGAAGTGGTTAGAGTCTCGGTTGTTGGAGATGATTATTGCCTGGCTCTCGTGTGGCGCGAATGTTACTTGCCACTTATCAGCCCAAGCCTCAATGTCGTCCAGGTCTTGCTGCATGCGGGCATGGACTGCTTCATTATCTGAGGAGTTGCGATTGGCACTGAACACTGAGCAGTCATCAACGAACATCTCCACTTCTGACCTTATGATGGAGGGAAGGTCATTGATGAAGCTGCTGAAGAATGTTGGGCCCAGGACACTGCCCTGAAGAACACCTGCAGCGATGTGCTGGGGCTGTGCTGATTGACCTCCAACTACCGCAACCATGCTGAGTAGGATGCAGAGAAACTCCATTATGATTTGGACAGGTTGTGTGATTGGGCAGATGCATGACAGATGCAGTATAATGTGAATAAATGCGAGGTTATCCACTTTGGTGGCAAAAACAGGAAGACAGATTATTATCTGAACGGCAATAGATTGGGAAAAGGGGAAGTGCAACGAGATCTGGGAGTCCTTGTGCACCAGTCGCTGAAGGTAAGTATGCAGGTGCAGCAGGCGATTAAGAAGGCAAATGGTATATTGGCCTTCATAGCGAGAGGATTCCAGTACAGGAGCAAGGATGTATAGCTGCAGTTGTACAAGGCCTTGGTGAGACCACATTTGAGTATTGTGTGCAGTTTTGGTCGCCTTATCTGAGGAAGGATGTTCTTGCCATGAAGAGAGTGCAGCGAAGATTTAACAGACTGATACCTGGGGTGGCAGGAATGACGTATGAAGAGAGATTGGGTCGATTAGGCTTATATTCGCGCGAGTTTAGAAGAATGAGAGGGGATCTCATTGAAACTTATAAAATTCTAACAGGACTAGACAGACTAGATGCAGGAAGGATGTTCCCGATGGCGGGGGTGTCCAGAACCAGAGTTCACAGTCTAAGGATAAGGGGTAAGTCATTTAGGACTGAGATGAGGAGGAAGTTCTTCGCCCAGAGAGTGGTGAACCTGTGGAATTCTCTACCACAGAAGGCAGCTGAGGCCCATTCATTAAATATATGCAAGAAGGAGATAGATATATTTCTTAAGGTTAAAGGGTTCAAAGGATATCGGGAGAAAGCAGGGACAGGGTACTGAATTTGGATGATCAACCATTATCTGATTAAATGGCGGAGCAGGCACGAGGGGCCGAATGGCCTACTTCTGCTCCTATATCCTATGCTTCTTCCTTTGTGCTAGGTATGACTCCAGCCAGTGGAGAGTTTTCCCCCTGATTCACATTGATTTCCGTTTTACTAGGGCTCCTTGCTACCACACTCGGTCAAATGCTGCCTTGATGTCAAGGGCAGTCACTCTCACCTCACCTCTGGAATTCAACTACTTTGTCCATGTTTGGACCAAGGCTGTAATGAGGTCGGGAGCCGAATTGTCCTGGCGGGAACCAAACTGGGCACCAGTTAGCAGGTTATTGGTGAGTAAGGGCTGCTAGATAGCACTGTCGACGACACCTTCCATCACTTTGCTGATGATTGAGAGTAGACTGATGGGGCGGTAACTGGCCCTATTGGATTTGTCCTGCTTTTAGTTGACAGGCAGTTTTCTATATTGTCGGATAGTTGCCAGTGTTATAGCTGTACTGGGACACACTGGCTAGAGGCGCGGCTAGTTCTGGAGAACACGTCTTCTGCACGACAGCGGGGATGCTGTCGGGGCCCACAGCCTTTGTTGTGTCCAGTGCGCTCAGCAGTGTCTTGATATCACGTGGAGTGAATTGGCTGAAGAATGGCTTCTTTGGTGGTGGGAACCTCGGGAGGAGGCCGATATGGATCATCAACTCGGCTCTTCCGGCTGAAGATGCTTGCAAACGGTTCAGCTTTGTCTTTTGCACTCACGTGCTGGGCTCTACCATCATTGAGACTGGGAATATTCGTGGAGTCGCATCCTCCGGCTAGTTGTTTAATGTTCCACCACCATTCACGACTGGATATGGCAGGACTGCGGAGCTTTGATTTGATCCGTTGATTTTGGGATTTCTTAGCCCTGTCTATAGCATGCTGCTTCCGCTTTTTAGCATGCATGTAGTCCTGTGTTTCAGCTTCCCCAGCTTGGCACCGCATTTTAGGTACGTCTGGTGTTGCTCCTAGCATGCTCTTCTACACTCCTTATTGAACCAGCTTTGGTCCCCTTGCTTGATGGTAATGGTAGATTGAGGTATATGCCGGGCCATGGGGTTAAAAATTGTTGTGAAATACAATTCTCCTGCTGCTGATCGCCCATGCGACTCATGGATGCCCAGTTTTGAGCTGCTAGATCTGTTCTGAATCTATCCCATTTAGCACGGTGGTAGTGCCACACAACACGATGGAGGGTGTCCTCAGTGTGAAGATGGGACTTCGTCTCCACAATGACTGTGCGGTGGTCACTGCTACCAATGCTGTCATGGACAGATGCATCTGCGAAAGGTAAATTGATGAGGACAAGGTCAAGTAGGTTAATCCCGCGTGTTGGCTCTCCCACCACCAGTCTCAGGCCCAGACTGGCAGTTATATCCTTCAGGGACCGAGACACTCTTGATGATGGACTTTGAAGACCCCCACCCAGAGTACATTCTGTGCCCTTGCTACTCTCAGTGCTTCTTCCAAGTGGTGTTCAACATGTAGGAGTGCTGATTCAGCTGTGAGGGAGGGCGGTAGGTGGTAATCAGCAGGAGGTTTCCTTTTCAATGCGTGACCTGAAGCTATGAGATTCCATAGGTTCCGATGTCAATGTTGTGAACTCCCAGGGCCGCTCATTACCGTCCGTATACCACTGTGCCGCCATGCCTGGTGAGTCTCTCCTGCTAGTAGAACAGGACATTCCCAGGGATGACGATGGAGGAGTTTGGGACATTGGGATAATTTGGGATATTGGCTGAAAGGTATGATTCTGTGACTATAACGTTGTCAGGCTGTTGCTTGTCTACTCTGTGGGAAAGCTCTCCCAATTTTGGCACATGTCCACAGATGCTGGTGAGGAGGATTTGCAGGGTCGACTGCACAGAGCTGGGTGTCTGTAGCCGGTGCCGAGGTCGATGCTGCGTGGTGCGTCCGGGTTTATTCTTATTATTGCGCGCAATGGTTTTTTACAACTGTGTTGCTGGGCCATTTAAGAGGGCAGTTAAGAATCAACCACATTCCTGCGTGTCTGGAGTCATTTATAGGCCAGACCAGATAATAATGGCAGTTTCCCTTCCCTAAAGAACATTTGTGAGCCCGATGTGTTTTTACAACAATTCGTTACTTGGTCACCTTTACTGATACTAACTTTCTATTCCAGATTTATTTAATTAGCTGAATTTAAATTCCCCAGCTGGCGCTTCCCTGGATCATTAGTCCAGTGACATTACCACGCCGCTACCGTTCCCGATCACTGATCCAGACAGCACTGTGCAGTACTGAGCAAGTGCTGCATTGTTGGAGGTGCCTTTCACCGAATGAGACCTCATCCTCTGCCACTTCCGGTGGTTCCGATAGACACCGAGGATCCCAGGTGATTATCAGAAGAAGAGCTCGGAGTTTTCACTGTGTCCTCGCACCATCCCCTCCGCAAAGTCGGAAACGACAATTGTCCGTCCGCCCCTCGCTGTTTGCGAAGCTTTTGCCGCAAGTTGACTTCCAAAGGTAAATAATTTTACAGTAAATCGTCGGATGAGAGTGTTTTGGGTCCTCCGCAGAATATAATCTGTTTTAAATGCACTTTTCCTATTTTCTTGTTACTTTTCACTTTCATTGTCGGTTTCATATTTACTCTGGGAAATATCTTCTCTACTGCGTTACTGATCTGTTATTTTTGTCTATTTGATGTCAGCGCGTTGGTTTGGAGGTGTTTCCAATTCTCTCTTCTTCTCCATTAGGAATCATTACATTATTTTACATTCCGATGTCATTGGCCTGTCTTATTTTTGAGCTGGAGCATAATTTTAAATACAGTTACAGGTGCCCACAACGTAAGAGATGTGTTTCCAACTCAGGATCACTTGTCAAAGCTGTAAATTTCACACTGAATCCTGTCAAGGGGTTGATCTTGCTGCGAGTCGGACCAGTAATTTTCCTGTGCTCGCTCTCACACACTTTCAATCTCTCTCCCTCTCTCTCACACCCATTCACTCTCTCTTACCCTCATTCACTCTCTCCCTCTCTCTCACACACATTCACTCTCTCTCCCTCTCTCTCACACAGATTCACTCTCTCTCCCTCTCTCTCACACTCATTTCACTCTCTCTCACGCTCATTCACTCTCTCTCCCTCTCTCACACACATTCACTCTCTCCCCCTCTCTCTCACACAGATTCACTCTCTCTCCCTCTCTATCACACTCATTCACTCTCTCTCACACTCATTCACTCTCTCTCCCTCTCTCTCACACTCATTCACTCTCTCTCCCTCTCTCTCACACTCATTCACTCTCTCTCCCTCTCGCTCACACTCATTCACTCTCTCTCCCTCTCTCTCACACTCATTCACTCTTTCTCCCTCTCTCTCACGCTCATTTCACTCTCTCTCACACTCATTCACTCTCTCTCCCTCTCTCACACACATTCACACTCTCCCCCTCTCTCTCACACAGATTCACTCTCTCTCCCTCTCTATCACACTCATTCACTCTCTCTCACACTCATTCACTCTCTCTCCCTCTCTCTCACACTCATTCACTCTCTCTCCCTCTCTCTCACACTCATTCACTCTCTCTCCCTCTCTCTCACACTCATTCACTCTCTCTCCCTCTCTCTCACACTCATTCACTCTCTCTCCCTCTCTCCATCACACTCATTAATTCTCTCCCCTCTCTCTCACTCATTCACTCTCTCTCCCTCACTCTCTCACAGATTCACTCTTTCTCCCTCTCTCTCACACACTTCCACGCTCTCTCCGTCTCTCTCACACTCATTCACTCTCTCTCCCTCTCCGACACTCATTAACTCTCTCCCATCTCTCTCACTCATTCACTCTCTCTCCCTCTCTCACACACACATTCACTCTCTCTCCCTCTCTCTGACACTCATTCACTCTCTCTCCCTCACTGTCTCACACACATTCACTCTCTCTCCCTCTCTCTCACACAGATTCAATCTCTCTCCCTCTCTCTCACAGCATTCACTCTCTCTACCAGTATCTCACAATCATGCACTCTCGCTCACTCTCTCTCACACACATTCACTCTCTACCTCTGTCTAACACACGTTTACTCTCTCTCCCTCTCTCTCACACACATTCACTCTCTACCTCTCTCTCACACACATTCACTCTCTTTCCCTCTATAACTCTCTCTCCCTCTCTCTCTGTTTCAGCTAACTTGGCAGTGATTGTGATCCTGTCCCGAGGAAGGTGCGGTCTCTCCAGATGTATCACTCTGTATCTGGTGTCCATGGCGATAACGGATCTCCTGGTCATCATCATCTCTGTGATATCTAACCGGATTGGTGGTATTTATTTCCCGTTCAGTTTCCTTTCCATCACTCCAGTCTGTAGTCTCCGATTTGCCCTATTTTTTGCAGTCACCGACAGTTCTGTCTGGGTAACAGTCGCTTTCACCTTTGATCGATTTGTGGCCCTTTGTTGCCAGAAGCTGAAAACAGAATATTGCACCGAGAAGACGGTGGCAGTGGTTATAGGAATAATCTGCGCCGTGAGCTGTTTTAAAAATACCTTCCTATATTTTGTATATGAACCTTTGTACACAATTAACAACATACCTTGGTTCTGCAGCGTTAAATTAACATTTTATACATCACTTGCATGGATCGCATATGACTGGATTAATCACATTTTATCCCCGTGTCTTCCATTCATTCTGATTTTGCTGCTCAATGCTCTGACCGTCAGACACATTCTAGCGGCCAATAGAGCCCGCAGGAGACTCCGGCCCAACAGCAATGGGGAGAATCAGAGCGACCCCGAGATGGAGAAGCGGAGAAAGTCCATCGTTTTACTCTTCTGTATCTCGGGCAATTTCATCCTGTTATGGTCGTTGATTATAATAACATTCCTCTATGTCAGGATTGCGAATGTTAGTTATTTCTCAGGTTCCAATTTGAATCAATCAAATTTTATTCTGCAGGAAAGCGGATTTATGCTTCAGCTTTTGAGTTCCTGCATCAACCCGTTTATTTATGCAGGGACCCAGAGTAAATTCAGAGAGGAGTTAAAGAATGGGGTGAAATATACACTGAGTCTAATTGTTAAATTATTTAAATGATGAAAATAGTAAAGTATAGCATGAACTGTACCTTATATTCCATGTTGTGCTCTTCTTTTCTGTGTCAGACACGGCCTCCACTCCCAGATGCACAGTCACTCACACTAAGACCCTTACCCAATGTGAATTTAAGAATGTATGAGAAACACTGCATCAGCGCACAATTCAGTGTTGTTACCTGTTCTCAGTTAGATTCCAGTTCTGGCCTGGTACATTCCCACCAGCCCCGAGGGACCTGGAGTATCTCTACATTCATGTGGAGTCCGACCTCTGATCTGTGATTGGATATCAAGTGTAACTGTTTAATGAAGGGTCCCAATGTCCCTCCTGGGCATGGTTTGGATCTTGAGGGTCAGATACGCTCTGAAATGGGAGCACGCGCTGTCCCCACGCATTGTTCTCCGCTCACTGGGCACCGCCCCACAGCCGCACTCCTGTGTCCATAAACACAGGAACAGAGGAATTGTTGGAGGATGAAGACAAACGACCATCCAGGTCACTTTCTACTCTTTTCAGTGGCCAATTGGGACGACACCCTCAGAGTCATTAAATAAAATAAAATTAATTTAACGAACTTTGTAAAGGGGCACAAACATTAATCACCAAAATCATACAATTGGAAAACGTATTAAATTGAATGAGAATATTATATTCACTATCGTTTACGCACTCCTGTTAGTTCACTTTCAACCATCCTGGTAGACACCCGATACAATGCTAATGGAGCTGTTGCCTAGTCACAGCGATCAATCTCTAGCGATGAGTATCCAACAGACCCAGACATGAGGTGAGGAAAACCCCAGTGATGGAGAGCTTTAGGAACCACAGGACCACAGTCACATGTTCCTCCCGAGCACACTGCACTTACCACATGTCATGTCTCTAATTACTCACATATTGTGTCCCCAAGTGTTATACTAGGAATTAAATCTCTCTAATTTGCATTTGAGTGAATCAACACTAACTGCTTCCACCGTCTCCCTAGGGAGCCTGTCCATAGATTGACCACTCACTCACTGAAATACTGTTTCAGCAGATTGGGTATGAATTGACCCCCTTCAAGCGCAGGCCGTGTCCTCTGGTTCTACTGTCTGGACAAGGTGAAATAACCTGTCGTGCTCTACATTATCTGGTCCATTTACAATCCTAAAAACAGCAATCATATCACCTCTCGACATTCTCTTTTCCTTTGTGAACTTACTCAATTTACCGAATCGCTCCTCACAATCCAATCCCTCCATCCTACAGTAATTCTGGACATTCTCTTCCGTGTCCGTTCAATAGCTGCAATACCCTGTGGTGTCCAGAGCTGTACACAGTAGCCTGAGCCCGGTTGCACCAATGATTTATAAAGTGGGGTAGGATTGCCTCGCTAACTCGACTCAATATTGACCTTTTAATACAGCCCAACGTCTGATTTGCTTTACTCATTGTTGCGATAGCTTCAATTTGTTGTCAATAAGACCCACAGACCTGTTTCATTTCCCATGGAGAATAATTTCATGTAATTTAAGTGATTGTCCCTTCCTGGATTTCTTGTCTCCATGTGACGCACTTTGCCTTTCTCTACATTGAATGACATCTGTCGCCTGTCTGTCCAATTCCCAGGTATTTAAATCCTCCTGTAGCTTATCCTCTTCAGCTTTCAGTCTGCCACATTCACCGGCTTTGTTTCATATGAAAGCGTTGTGACTCCTAGTTCCAGATGATTTAAACGAAAGAGGTCCAAACAGATCTCTGTGGGACCCCACTGGTAACATTCTCCCAGTCCGATGACAATCCCTGTATCGCCGCTCTCTTGGTTCTATCGGTGAACTAATTACACATACCTTGAAAAATATTCCCACTGGTTCCCACGATCTTTCTTTTCAGTACCAGCCTTTCCAGAGGAAGTGTATAAAAGGCCTGACTGAAGCCAAGTACACCTCACCCACTGCCTTACCCATGTCCCGCTCCTTCGTCTCACTCTCAAAGAGAACTAGTGAACAAGATTGGCAAGGCCACCCCGAGATATATTTTAAGATGATATTTCTATCCAGATACTCCATGATCTTATTTTTAAGCAGGGTTTCCATGACTTTACCCAAAATGGGCCTCAAACTCACTAGCCTATAGTTTCCTGGGTCACTTTTGCCACATACTTTTTAGAATATAGGCTTAGCATCTGCCTTTCTCCAGTCCCCGGCACCTATCCAGCATTCAATAATTTCTCCCAGATTTATGCCCCAGTTCCTGCAATTTTCTTCCTTATCTCCACAAGGATGCTTGGATGAATCTTCCCCGGTCCCTGAGATTGATTCATCTTTAGATTGCACAGCTGTTCGGCAACCATGCCACTGGTAATAGTGTCACAACTTACCTCTGAAACACCCTCTAGTTCCCCTTTCCAGATCAAATAAATTACCTGACCCGTCTTTTGTAAAAATTGAGGCAAAAATTTTATTTAGTCCCTTTGCAGTCTGTATCAGTTATCATGTGTACGTAGAATCAGTTATCAGGCCCGCGCCAGATCACACTTCCAGTGACCGCACTTCATCCATCGTTTCAATTTTTCTCTTAATGCAACACAAAAAAATATTGAAATAACAACAGAAAACGCTGGAAAAACTCAGCAGGCCAGGCAACATCCGTGGAGAGAGAAAGAGAGTTAACGTTTCAGGTCGAAAAAATATTGACCTTCCCTTCTGTTGCTGTATTCATCTTGAAAATCTTTCTTTGCCATCTTTAAGCCCTTTTTACACTCCAGGCATGCGTTTAGTAAAGAATCCATCTACACGCCTTACAGTTACATCTAACAGTGTCATCAGTAATCTTGGATATTCGGCTCTCTATTACTTCATCTCCAGGGATGCCTTTTGCTGTTGAATTCACCTTAATTCTGCGCTATGCTTTTTTATGAATGTAAGTGCTTTATTTCTTTCGTTGTACTCATGGCTCATAGCTTTCAGGGTCAGGGTAGCACGCAAGCTCTCCCAGCACATCACGCTGCATTCACAAGGGAGGTGTGTATATTTGTTGGTGGAAACACAAGTTCATTAATAGTACCGGACAATTTTATAATTGATTAAATTGTTTTGTCAACCATTCATTGACTTTTAATGTAAATTCATTAAATGCTTACATTATAGTCAAACAATATGTGATTGATTTGAATCTGTCTTCACAAAAGAGGAGAAATATTCCATGTCACGGTAAAGGTAGAGGGTGGAGCAATTGGATAGGATAAAATAGCTGAATAGGTTGGCAGCGATCAAAGTAGAAAGGTCACCTGGTCCGGATGAAATGCATCCTAGGCCGCCATTTTTCAGCCTTCCTTGGATTCAGGAGAGTTGCCAGAAGGCTGAAGGATTTTTTAATCGCTTATGGGATGTGGGTGTTGCTGGCAAGGCCAGCGTTTATTGCCCATCCCTAGTTGTCCTTGAGAAGTTAATGATGAGACGCCTTCTTAAACCGCTGCAGTCCGTGTGGTGAAGGTACGCCCACAGTGCTGTTAGGGAGGGAGTTCCAGGATTTTGACTCAGCGACGATGAAGGATCGGCAATATATTTCTAAGTCAGGATGGCGTGTGAATTGGAGGGGAATTTGAATGTGGTGGTGTTCCCATGCGCCTGCTGACCTTGTTTTTCTAGGTGGAAGAGGTCGCGAGTTTGGGAGGTGCTGCCGAAGAAGCCTTAGCGAGTTGCTGCAGTGCATCTTGTAGATGGTACACACTGCAGCCACGGTACTCCGGTGGTGGAGGGAGTGAATGTTTAATGTGGTGGATGGGGTGCCAATCAAACGGGCTGCTTGTCCTGGATGGTGTCGAGCTTCTTGAGTGTTGTTGGAGCTGCACTCATCCAGGCAACTGGAGAGCATCCCATCACACTCCTTATTTGTACCTTGTAGATGGTGGAAAGGCTTTGAGGAGTCAGGAGGTGAGACACTTGCCACAGAATAACTAGCCTCTGAACTGCTCTTGTTGCCACAGTATTTAGGTGGCTGGTCCAGTTATGTTTCTGATTAATGGTCACCCCTAGGATGTTCCAAAGGTTACACCCTGTTCAAAACAGGGGGGGGGGGGAATCCGGTGACTACAGGCAAGTCAGCCTAACATCGGTGGCAGGAAAAGTTCTAGTGAGTAAAATACGGGACATTAATTGTCACTTGGAAGATCATGGGTTAATAAATGAGAGCCAACATGGATTTGTAAAAGTCAAATCGTACCTGACAAACTTGATTGAGCACTTCGATGAAATAAAAGAGTGTTCATGGAGGTAGTGAGGTTAATGTGTTTGCGAACTTTCAAAAGGTGTTTGATGAAGTGCCATGTAATACACTTGTGAGCAAAATGGAAGTCCATGGGATTAATGAGGCAGTGGCAGCATGGATACAACATTGGTAAGTGACAGAAAGCAGAGATTAGCGGTGAGCGGATTTGTTCCGACTAGAGGGTAGTATACAGTGGTGTCCCCCAGGGGTCCACTGCTCTTTTTGGTATATATTAATGACCTGTCTCTACGAGACATAATTTCAAAAGGTGTAGATGAATCAACATTTGGAAATGTTGTAAACAACCTGGAGGATTGTAGAGAGCTCCAGATTTTCACTAACCTTTGTGTGAAGAAGTGATTTCTGGCATCACCCCTGAACGGCCAAACCCTAATTCGAATATAAGCCCCGCTGGCCTTGACTCCACAAACAGAAACAAAATATTTGCTCGATATCAACTCTATCAATTTCTTCAATTGTCCTTGACTGGTTTCAGTTCTACACTCACTGGTTCCCCTCCCTCTCCTCAACTGAAGATGCTGACTCTGGCTGGGTTCAGTTCACTCACTGGTTCCCCTCCCTCTCCTTCCCTGAAGGTGCTGATTCTGGCTGGGTTCAGTTTTACACTCATTTTTTCCCCTCCCTCTCCTCCACTGAAGGAGCTAACTGTGGCTGGGTTCAGTTCTGCACTCACTGGATCCCCTTCCTCTCCTCCTCTGAAGGTGCTGACTCTGGCTGGGTTCAGTCCTACATTCACTGGTTCCCCTTCCACTCCTCCCCTGAAGGTGCTGACTCTGGCTGGGTCCAGTTCTACACTCATTGCTTCCCTTCCCTCTCCTCCACTGAAGGTGCTGACTCTGGCTGGGTTCAGTTCTACACTCACTGGTTCCCTTCCCTCTCCTCCACTGAAGGTGCTGACTCTGGCTGGGTTCAGTTCTACACTCACTGGTTCCCCTTCCTCTCCTCCCCTGAAAGGTGCTGACTCTGGCTGGATTCAGTTTTACACTCACTGGATCCCCTCTCTCTCCTCCCCTGAACGTGCTGATTCTGGCTGGGTTCAGTTCTACACTCACTGGTTCCCCACTCTCCTCCCCTGAAGGTGGTGACTCTGGCTGGGTTCAGTTCTACACTCACTGGTTCCCCTTCCTCTCCTCCCCTGAAGGTGCTGACTCTGGCTGGATTCAGTTTTACACTCACTGGATCCCCTCTCTCTCCTCCACTGAAGGTGCTGACTGTGGCTGTGTTCAGTTCTATACTCACTGGATCCCCACTCTCTCCTCCACTGAAGGTCCTGAGTTTGGTTCGTTCAGTTATACACTCAGTGGTTCCTCTCCCTCTCCTCCCCTGATGGTGCTGGACTGGTTCAGTTCCACATCACTGTTTCCCCTTCCTCTCCTCCCCTGAAAATGCTGACTCTGGCTGGCTTCAGTTCTACACTCACTGGTTCCCGTCACTTTGGGAACTGAACTGCCGGCTTTCTGTTGGGACCGGACCTCTCGGCACTAAGTGAGGTTTGGATCCTCTTCCCCCAGCTCCCCTTGTCACTGACAGTATCTTTACTGTCGTTGATTCTAATCTGTGATCGCCTCTTACAAAGGCTGTTGCATAAACGATCACAAATGGCCGATGGATTACCCACAGTCCCCGAGGTTCAGAAACCGCTCTATCTGTCCCGGGGTTTGCAGTTTGTTCAAATCAAAGTTTTCGGGCAGAGTGAGACGGGTGAAACCGGCGGGCAGTGGGGAGGGGGGGATAATGCTCACTGTTTTATATTCGGTGCTGGGGCCGTACTCGGTTTTTGTAAAACCTGTGACTCTCGGGGTTTATTAACCCACTCGCTCCAGACCTCCATTCATATCGAGAGGGAGAAATCTGCCGCCCAGTGTATTCTGGACACGGCCAGACGAGTTGGAGCTCCGGCCATAGAATTAGAGAATGCTTCAGCCCAGGAGGAGACCATTCTTAAATGATGTTTTTATATATCAGCAGCCCGTAATGGAGATAATATTATAGGTCTAAGGTGAATTGAGCGGCAAAACCTCAGAGCGGCACATTTGGACGAGGAAGTGAGGGGAGGAGATAATATTAAAAATGAAGACACTGTTGACACCGCCGTCCTCCTGAGCTCACGATGATGTCACAGTCACTATTGAGACAGAGCAGGTGAGGGATCAGTTTATAGTTTACGGTTAGCGTTTATGTTAGGTTAGGGTAGGGGTATTATGGTTAAGATGTTAGAGTTAGGGTTGGGGTTGCAGGGTTAAGATTACAGTTTGGGGGTAGGGGGTTGCGGTAAGTGTGTTTTGGTTAAGATGTTACAGTTAGGGGTGGGGTTACGGGGTTAGGATTATAGTTTGGGGGTTAGAGTTTGGAGTTATGATTAGGATGTTACAATTAGGGATGGTGTTACGGGGTTCGAGTTACAATTTAAGGGTAGGAGGTTGGGGTTAGTGTGTTATGGTTAGGATATTACAGTTAGTGGTGGGGTTACGGGGTTAGGATCACAGTTTGGGGGTTAGAGTTTGGGGTTATGGTTTTATGGTTAGGATGTTACGGTTAGGGATGTTGTTACGGGGTTAGGGTTATAGTTTGAGGGTAGGGGATTGGGGGTAGTGTGTTATGGTTAGGATGTTAGATTTAGGGGTGGGATTACGGGGTTATGGTTACAGTTTGTGGTTAGGTGTTGAAGTTAGGGAGTTATGGTTAGAATGTTACAGTTATGGTTAGTTTTAAAGGGTAAAGGTTACAGTTTGGGTGTTAGTGGTTGGCTTAGGCTGCTATACTTAGGATGTTATAGTTAGGGGTGCGGTTTCGAGGTTAGGGTTACAGTTTGGGGGTAGGGGTTGGTTTAAGTGTGTTATGGTTAGGATGTTGGTGTTAGGGTGAGCTTACGGGTTTAGGGTTACATTTTGGGGTTTAGGGATGGGTGAGGGTGTTATAGTTCGGATATTACAGTTAGGAGTGTGGTTAAGATATTAGGGTTACAGTTTGGTGTTCAGTGGTTGGGTTAGTATGTTATGGTTCGGATGTTAGTGTTACGGGTGATGTTACGGCTTCAGGGTTACAGTTTGGGGGTTAGGGGCTGGGGGTAGGCTGTTATGGTTAGGATGTTACAGTTAGGGGTGGGGTTACGGGGTTAGGGTTACAGTGTGCGGATTAGGGTTGGAGCTACGGTGTTATACTTCGAATGTTACAGTTAGGGGTAGGATTACGATAATAGAGTTACAGTTTGGGAGTATGGTTTTGGGGTTAGTGTGTTATGGTTAGGGTGTTAGATTTACGGATGGGGTTATGGGTCAGGGTTACAATTTGGGGTTAGGGTTTGGGTTTAGGGTGTTATGGTTCGCATGTTAGAGTTACGGATGTTGTTACGGGTTCAGGGTTACCTTTTGGGTGTTAGGAGTTGGGGTTAGGATGTTAGAGTTACGGATGGTGTTACGGCTTCAGGGTTACAGTTTGGGGGTTAGGGGTTGGTGTTAGGATGTTATGGTTCGCATGTTAGAGTTACGGATGTTGTTACGGGTTCAGGGTTACCTTTTGGGTGTTAGGAGTTGGGGTTAGGATGTTATGTTTAGGATGTTACAGTTAGGGGTGGGTTTAAGTGGTTATGGTTACAGTTCGGGGTTAGGGGTTGGGGTTAGGATGTTATACTTAGGATGTTAGAGTTAGGGGTGGGGCTACGGATTCAGGGTTACATTTTGGGTGTTAGGGGCTGAGGTTAGGCTGTTATTGTTATGATGTTACAGTTAGGGGTGGATTACGGGGATAGGTTTACAGTTTGGGGGTTCGGGATTGGGGTTAGGGTGTTATAGTTCGATTGTTACAGTTAGGGATAGGGTTATGATGTTAGGGTTACAGTTTCAGAGTTAAGGATTGCGGTTAGTGTGTTATGGTTAGGATGTTAGAGTTAGGGGTGGGGTTGCGGGTCAGGGTTACAGTTTGCGGGTAACGGATTGGGGTTAGGTTGTTTTGGTTAGGCTTTTAGAGTTGGGGTGGCGTTACTGGGGTTAGGCTTACAGTTTGGGGGTTAGCAGTCGGGGATAGGGTGTTATGGTTAGGATGGGAAAGTTAGTGGGTTAGGGTTAAAGTTTGGGGGTTAGCGTTCGGGGTTAGGGTTTTATGGTTAGGATGGTAAGGTTAGGGGGTTAGGGTTACAGTTTGGGGGTTAGCGGTCGGGGATAGGGTTTTAAGGTTAGGATGGTAAGGTTAGGGGGTTAGGGTTACAGTTTGGGGGTTAGCGGTCGGGGTTAGGGTGTTATGGTTACGATGGTAAAGTTATGAGGGTAGTTTTACAGTTTGGGGGTTAGCGGTCGGGGTTAGGGGGTTATGGTTAGGATGG
Organism: Squalus acanthias; assembly: GCA_030390025.1. NCBI lineage: Eukaryota > Metazoa > Chordata > Chondrichthyes > Squaliformes > Squalidae > Squalus > Squalus acanthias. The sequence continues at coordinate 37,142 of JASTWF010000709.1, forward strand.
GAAAGTTAGGGGGTTAGGGTTACAGTTTAGGGGTTAGCTGTCGGGGTTAGTAGGTTATGGTTAGATGGTAAAGTTAGGGGGTTAGGGTTACAGTTTAGGGGTTAGCTGTCGGGGTTAGGGGGTTATGGTTAGATGGTAAAGTTAGGGGGTTAGGGTTACAGTTTGGGGGTTGGGGATTGGGTTAAATGTTTTAAGTTGGGGAGTTTGGTTTGGGTTGCCGATGTTCGGAAAAGCTCTCTGGAAAGTATGGGAATCTTAGACCCATAGTATTATTTCAATTACAGGCTGCAGATAAATGCCAAAAAATCAATTAATTCTTCAGAAAATCAATGGCGCTTATAGTTACCCCGAATGCTACGCGTTATAGAAAACGCCCTGTCTAAAAAAGTGCGCTGGCGCAATAGACGCAGTGCCGGCCGCCGGCTGCTCTCTGGAGGAAGACAGCAGGAGGGACAGAGGAGGCGGGAGGGGGACAGGTAGGAGACGACGGGGCGCAGTGGGGTTATAAAAATCCGAAACAGATTTTATAAACATTGTGTGCGGCCTCAGGCCCGAATAACAGCCACCGGGACCGGTGATATCCAGCGGGGCCGCAGATGCGGGGCTGTCTCTCTGGTGACAGACTGGTGATCCAGGTGCCGAATGCTCAGCTCAGGGACAAATAGAACGCTGAGGTTGCAAAGTTACTGTTTCAGCATCAGACAGGTGCCAGTGTGGGTCCGGTGTGCAGTGAACGGAGCTGTACTAGGTTTGTAAACCGTGCTGTAGTTGCCCTGGCAGTGTTTGATGGGACAGGGTAGAGGGAGCTTTTCTCTGTATCTAACCCCGTACTGTACATGCCCTGGGAGTGTTTGATGGGACAGTGTAGAGGGAGCTTTACTCTGTATCTAACCCATGCTGTACCTGCCCTGGGAGTGTTTGATGGGAAAGTGTAGAGGGAGCTTTACTCTGTATCTAACCCGTGCTGTACCTGCCCTGGGAATGTTTGATTGACAGTGTAGAGCGAGCTTTACTCTGTATCTAACCCGTGCTGTACCTGCCCTGGGAGTGTTTGAAGGGACAGTGTAGAGGGAGCTTTACTCTGTATCTAACCCATGCTGTACCTGCCCTGGGAGTGTTAGATGGGACATTTTAGAGGGAGCTTTACACTGAATCTAACCCCGTGTTGTACCTGCCCTGGGAGTGTTTGATACGACAGCGTAGAGGGAGATTTACTCGAAAGAATGTGCCCCCTTTATAAAGGGGCAAATCAATAAACACCAAAATCATACAAATATGAAGCTTATCAAACCAACTGACAATGTTATCTTCACTATAGTATATGCACTCCAGCTTAGTTCGCTTTCTATCATCATGGTAGCCCCCGATACAATGATAATGGAGTTTTTGGCTAGTCACAGCGATCAATCTCAATCGATGAATCTCCAACAGACCCAGACATGAGGTGAGGAAAACCCCAGTGGTGGAGAGATTTAGGAACCATAGGACCAGTCACCTGTTCCTCCCGAGCACACTGCACTTACCACATGTCATGTCTCTAATTAATTTTTCTTTCTTTAATGACACTGGGGTTGTCGTCCCAATTGCCACTTAAAAGAGTAGAAAGTGACCTGGATGGTCGTTTGTCTTCATCCTCCAGCAATTCCTCTGTTCCTGTGTTTATGGACACAGGAGTGCGGCTGTGGGGCGGTGCCCAGTGATGGAGAACAATGCGTGGGGACAGCGCGTGCTCCCATTTCAGAGCGTATCCGACCCTCAAGATCCAAACCATTCCCAGCAGGGACATTGGGTCACTTCATTAAACAGTTAAACTTGATATCCAATCAGAGTTCAGAGGTCGGACTCCACATTAATGTAGAGATACTCCAGGGCCCACGGGGATGGTGGCAATGTAACAGGCCTGAGTCAGCACAGAAAAGAGAACTGGAAACTAACTGAGAACGGGTTACTTAATTGAATTGTGCGCTGATGCAGTGTTCCTGATGCAATCTTAAATTCACATTGGTTAAGAATCTTAGAGTGTGTGACTCTATCTGGGAGGGGACACTGAGTCTGACACGGACAACAAGAGCATGGAATATAAGGTACAATTCATGCTTTACTTTAAAATTTTCATCATTTAAATAATTTAACAATGAGACTCAGTGGATATTTCACCCCATTCTTTAACTCCTCTCTGAATTTACACTGGGTCCCTGCATAAATAAACGGGTTGATGCAGGAACTCAAAAACTGAAGCATAAATCCGATTTCCTCCAGATTAAAAGTTGATTCATTGACATTGGAACCTGAGAAATAAGTATTTTTCGCAATCTGGACAGAGAGGAAAGTTCTCAGTAATAACACATGTAACAGGATGAAATTGCCCGAGATACAGAAGAGTAAAACAATGGACTTTCTCCGGCTCTCCATCTCGGGGTCGCTCTGATTCTCCCCATTGCTGTTGGGCCGGAGTCTCCTGCGGGCTCTACTGGCCGCTAGAATTTGTCTGACGGTCAGAGCATTGAGCAGCAAAATCAGAATGAATGGGAGACACGGGGTTAAAATGTGATAAATCCAGTCATATGCGATCCATGCAGGTGAGGTATAATATATTAATTTTGCGCTGCAGAACCAGGGAATATTTTTAATTGTGTACAAAGGTTCATATACAAAATACAAGAAGGAATTTTTGAAGCAGCTCAGGGAACAGAACGTTACTATAACAACCGCCGCCGTTTTCCCGGTGCAATATTTTGTTTTCAGCTTCTGGCAACAAATGGCCAGAAATCGATCAAAGGTGAAAGCGACTGTTAACCAGACAGCACTGTCTATGACTGCATAGCCTAGAGCAACACGGAGACTACAGACCGGAGTGAGGGACAGGAAACTGAACGGGAAATAAATACCACCAATCCGGTTTAATATCACAGCGTTGTTAATGACCAGGAGATCCGTCACCGCCATAGACACCAGGTACCGAGTGACACATCTGGAGAGACCGCACCTTCCTCGGGACAGGATCACAATCACTGCCAAATTAGCTATAAAAGAGAGAGTGAGTGAGTCATTCTGTGTTTGAGAGAGGGAGAGAGATGAATGTGTGTGAGAGAGGGAGGGAGAGTGCACGTGTGTGAGAGAGAGGGAGCGAGAGTGAATGTGTGTGTGAGAGAGGGAAAACGATTGAATATGTGTGAAAGAGAGTGAGCGAGAGTGAATGTGTGTGAGTGAGAGGGAGAGAGAGTTAATGTTTGAGAGAAAGAGAGGGAGAGAGTGAATGTGTGTGAGCGAGAGGGAGAGAGAGTGAATGTGTGTGAGAGAGAGGGAGAGAGAGTGAATGTTTGTGAGAGAGAGGGAGAGATTGAATGAGTGTGAGAGAGAGGGAGAGAGAGTGAATGTGTGTGTGAGAGAGAGGCAGAGACAATAGAACTACATTTACAGACCGATATCAGTGTGATAATTCACCCACAGTGAAAGTGTCAATAACACAATAGAACTACATTTACAGAGCGATAACAGTGTGATAATTCTGCCAGTGGATTTCACACTTCATTCAGCCTTAATCTGTCACATTAACACCACCTCTAGCCTTGCATATCTCTTAATGTCTCTTCATCTCCCACTTTGTTCCTTTATCCCCTCCCCCTTTTTCCAGCTTTACCCTGGCCTTAAATCTATTTGATTTCCGGCTCTTCCCAGTTCTGATGAAAGGTCATCGACCTGAAACGTTAACTCTCTTTCTCTCTCCACGGATGCTGCCTGGCCTGCTGAGTTTTTCCAGCGTTTTCTGTTGTTATTTCGGATTTCCAGCATCCGCAGTATTTTGCTATCGTACAGTGTGATAATTCACCGACAGTGACAGTGTCGGTAACACAATAGAACTCCATGTACACAGTGATAACAGTGTGATAATTCACCCTCAGTAAAATACCAGTAATACAATGGGAAATGTATGCACACCATTATAATAGCTCTGAAACTGCTCTTATCAAAATCACAAATGACATCCTATCTGTCTGTGACGCTGGTAAGCTATTCTTCCACATCCTTCTCCTAATTCCTGCAGCCTTTGACACGGTTGCCACACCATCCTCCTCCAAGGCCTCTCCTCCGTTGTCTAGCTGAGTGGAACTGCCCTCGGAGCCAGAGAATCATCTGCAATGGCTTCTCTTCCCGCTCCCGCACCCTGACCTGTGGAATTCCTGATGGATCTATCCTTGGCCCACTCCAATTTCTCATCTACATGCTGCACTCGGCGATATCATCCGAAAACGCAGCGTTAGGTTCCAAATCTACCCTGACGACACTCAGCTTTACCTCACTATTGCCTCTCTCGATCCCTCCACTGTCTCTGATTGGTAACGCTGCTTGTCCGACATCCGGCACTGGATGAGCAAAAATTTCCTCCAGCTTATTTTTGTGTAGACTGAACCCATTGTCTTCGGTCCCCGGCACAGACTCTATTCCCTAGCCAACGCCTCCAACCAACTGGCTGGCAACTGTCTGAGGCTGAAAGAGACATTTCGCAACCTTGGCGTCCTATTTGACCCTGAATTGAGCTTCCTACCCCATATTGAATCCATCACAAAGAATGTCTACTTCCAAATTCGTAACGTCGCTCATCTCCGCTCCTGCCTCAGCTCATAAGTTGTTGAAACCCTCAGCCATTACCTCAAGACGTGACTATTACAATGCTGTCCTGGCCGGCCTCCCACATACCAAGCTCCATAAACTTGAACACATCCCAAACTCTACCTCCTTCTCCTAATTCGCCCCAAGTCCCGTTCACCCACCACCCCTGTGCTCGCTGGCCTACATTGGATCCTGGTCCAGAAAAGCCTCGATTTTAAAATTCTCATCCTTGTTTGCAAATCTCTCCAGAGCTTCGCTCCTCCCTATCTCTGTAATTTCTCCAATGCTACATCATTCCGAGAGCTTTGACTCTATCTTCTCCTTTAAGACGCTCCTGAGACGCTCCCTATTTATCGAAGATATCGCTGTTCTATTATCTCCTTATGTGGTTCGGTGTGAAATTTTGCTTGATAACGCTGCTATGAAGCTATTTACTACGCTAAGAGCGCTATATAAATGCAGGTGGTTGTTGTTCTTGAAAATACGACTCCAAATACAGCAGCAATAACACAATAGGAAATATATATATACAGTTATAATAGTGTGATAATACCACTCACAGTGAAATACCTATAACACAACAGGAAATATATGTACACAGATATAATAGTGTGACAATGCCTCTCACAGTGAAATATCAATAACAGAATCAGTAATGTATGTAACCCAATATAATAGCATGCTAATACCGCTCACAGTAGAGCACCAATAAGACAGCAGGGAATATATGCACATAAGACAAATACTGCGATGCTGGAAATCTGAAATAAAAATAGAACATGCTGGAAATATTCAACAGGTCAGGCAGGATCAGTGGAGAGAGAAACAGAGTTAACATTTAAAGTCGATGAATTTCACCTGAACTGGATAAATTTCGAGACGTAACTGTGTTTAGGCAACTACAGGGGCTTGGAAAGGAGGAGCAGAAGAAAGAACAAAAGGGAAGGTCTGTGATATGGTGGACAGCAGGAGAAATTAAATGGCAAAAGGGATGATGGGCAAGGCAAAAGCAGATGGTAATGGGACAAGTAAAGAAACAAAAGATGGGTCTAGAGGAGGTGTAAATGGTAATGGCAGAATAATTACCAACAGCTGCTGTTCGAAAAATGGTGGTTATGATCTGAAATTGTTGAACTCAATGTTGAGTCCAGAAAGTTGTAAAGTGCCTAATCAAAAGATGAGTTGCTGTTCCATGAGCTTAAGCTGAGCTTTGTTGGAACAATGAAAGAGGCCGAGAACAGAGAGGTCGGAGTGAGAGCAGAACGGAGAATTAAACTGGTAGGCGACCGGAAGCTCATGGTCAGGCTTGCGTAATGAACGGAGGTGTTCAGCAAAGCGATCACCAATCTACGATTGGTCTCCCCAATACAGAGGAGACAGCATTGTGACCAGCGAATACAGTATTCTAAATTGAGAGAAGTACAAGTACATATATCTACACAGTTATACTAGTGTGATAATATCACTCACAGTGAAATGCCAAGAACACAATAGGAAATATGTGTACAGTTTTAATCGTGTGACAATACCACTCACAATGAAATACCAGTAACACAATAGGAAATATATGTACACAGTTATAATAGTGTGATACAATTCAGAGTGAAATACCAATAACACAATAGGAAATACATGCACACTGTTATAATAGTGTGATAATACCACTCACTGTGAAATACCAGAAACACAATAGGCAATATATGTACACAGTTATAATAGTGTGATAATACCACTCACACTGAAATACCAATAACACAAAAGGAAATATATGTACACAAATATAATAGTCTGGAATAAAAACAGAAAATGCTGGAAATAGTCAGCAGGTCAGGCAGCATCTGTGGGGAGAGAAACAGAATTAACGTTTCAGGTCGATGACCCTTCGTCAGAAACCTGCTGAATATTTCCAGCATTTTCTGTTTTTATTTCAGATTTCCAGCATCCGCAGTATTTTGCTTTTGTATAATAGTCTGGCACCGCTGAAGAGGCGGCTCTGTGGTAAACACTTTATAACAAATATTGGAGAAAAAGGAACTCAAATTAAGTAGTGATTCCATTAAAGGTGAGAAATAATGCCGAGTAAGGGAAGAACTGATCGTGGTAAAGGGAGAGGAATTATACCGTCAAAGGGCAGAAATGATTATGTTAAAGGGGATAAATTATACCATGAATCGGCGGAAATGATACAGTTAAAAGGGAGTAGCGTTCCAGGTAAATAGGTGCATTGATACAGTTAACCAATGATACACATAACTAGCAACTAACAACAATACTTTACCAGGAACGCCGATAGCTGCAATGACGGGATAATAAATGGCAAACACCAGACCTTTTGGTATCCCGTGCATTTCTCTCAGAAGCTCTGAGCGCGCGCTGCACTCCACTCACAGATTGTCACATTTATACCTGATGTCAGGCCCCAGGGAGATAATCAGATGGCTTGATCTTTTATATTAATTGCACTAATTAAACCAAACAGATTAGAGCAGCCGCTGCCAGGATGGTGTTTATGTTTTGATGGAATGGAATGTCTTTAAATAACTCTAACCCGGATCTCAATTGAAATACACGGAGATTATTCTATGATCCAGGATGCTTATCTTCATAAAAGATGATAAAAACTAAATAAGTGTTTGCCAAGCTGAAAGTGAGCATTGCACAGGAGAAATTCACACGTTTAAACCCATAAATACTGAATTAAGAGATCTCAGCACAAGCTACAATTGACCAGATAAACTCTAGCGCTGCAGCCGAAAAACGCAGCCAGGTTCTCGCTCTTGCTCATTATCCAGATCCAGTCCAGGAAAGCACGGGTCACGTGCAGCTGTCTCCAAATGAAACTGAGAGTGTCCATCCACTTTAACCAAATATCTGTGTATTCAGTGTGGACAGCTTCAGTTCCACACGTTTAAATTCAGTGTGGACGGGAACAGTTGAACACAGTTATATTCAGTGTGGACTGGTCCAGTTCAGCACGTTTACAATTAGTGTTGATAGATCCAGTTCAGCACAGTTACATTCAGTGAGGACAGGTTCAGTTCGGCACAGTTATAATCAGTGTGGACAGGTCCAGATCAGCAGAATTACACTCAGTGTGGACAGATCCAGTTCAGCACGTTTACATTGAGTGTTGTCAGGTTCAGTTCAGCACGGTTACATTCAGTGTGGACAGGTCCAGTTCAGCAGTTATATTCAGTGTGGGCAGATCCAGTTCAGCAATTTACATTCAGTGTTGTCAGGTTCAGTTCAGCAGATATATTCAGTGTGGACAGGTCCAGTTCAGCACGGTTACCTTCAGAGTGGAGAGTTCCAGTTCGACAGTTATATTCAGTCGGGACAGCTCCTGTTCTGGACGGTTACATCGAGTGTGGACATGTTTATGTCATCCCGAATGCATTCAGTATAAGGTCAGCTAACAGCGTTTAGTGGCTCTCTTCGTCGATCTCTTTGGTAGTAACGGCTGCGCTAATATTGACAACATTTTTCCGGAATTAGAATTGTCATTCAGGATCTCAAAATTGACCAGGCAGCTGGGCTTGACAGGAGCAACAGGGGGAGCTAAAAGAAATGGGGACTGTGCTCCGCGGGCCCCGTGCTCATATACTGAACAATTCGCTGGGACTGGAATTGTTCCGCGGACTGCTGAGAGTCCCATGTGTTTCCAAGACTTAATAAAGGAAATGTGAGAACCGGGAAATTACAGGCTCGTTATTTTCACTTCAGTTAAACGCTTCGTCAGTGAAACACTGTAAGGTCACCTTGACAGAGAACGGGAAATTAAAGAATCTCAACAGGGATTCAGATAAAGAAGATTTGGTCTCACAAACTTAGTTGAACATTAGCGGAAGTCACTGGGTTGTTGGATGTGGGTTGCCCGATTACCCTTGTGGATCTTGAGTTCCAAAATTCCCTTGTCCAGGTGCCGCGTGGAAGGCTGCTGAATGAGTGTGAATCCTTGGGTTTAGCAGGTAGATTTTAGATTTACTAAGGAACCGGCGGCATTCTCGTTGAAAGAAGGTAGTTATTAATGCAGTGGTTCTGTGTGTGGGCCTGTAACTGATGAAGTTAATTAAGTTGCAGTGATGGGATGGTTGCTCTTCACCATCTTTATCAATATCCTGCAATAAGGCATCGGGGTAACTTTCCACAAACTCAGAGATGATACCACGAATTGTGTGTGTGTTACGACGTCAGATGAGAGAAATAAATTACAGGCAGATCCAGATGGGGCGCGGAATGGGCTCACATCTGGCAGCCGTGAGTAAATATCGATAAATGTAGCGTGAATCACGTGGGTAAGCCCAATGCAAGTCAATTGTACACCAGGCAGGGTTGTGTGCTGAAGGATAAGGTCCTGGGTATTAGAAGGCCAGGGTTATTCACATTTACACTACAAAGGGTTCTGTGCTGAAGGATAAGGCACTTGGTATTATAGGGCCAGGGTTATTCACATTTACACTACAAAGGGTTCTGTGCTGAAGGATAAGACCCTGGGTATTATAGGGCCAGGGTTATTCACATTTACACTACAAAGGGATCTGTGCTGAAGGATAAGTCCCTGGGTATTATAGGGCCAGGGCTATTCACATTTACACTAGAAAGGGTTCTGTGCTGAAGGATCAGGTCTTGGGTATTATAGGGACAGGGCTATTCACATTTAGACTAGAAAGGTTTCTGTGCTGAAGGATAAGGTCCTGGGTATTATAAGCCAGTGCTCCTCACGTGTACACCAGGCTGGGTTGTCTGCTCAAGGCTGCTGAGCGGGCGGAGGCACTGGTCATATAAAGGGAGTGCCAGTCACGTCTGTTGGATTATTCATTCTTCATCCTTTAAATGAGTTCCTACAACTAGAGACGGTGCCAGATTTTAAAATTCACTTCGTTTACTAACGATGAAATGTTTATCTTAAGCCAACCAATGGGGAAAGAGCACGACAGCCCTGCACACAAAAAATACTGAGCGTTAATTTAACAAGGAAATACAACCCTAATGTGTGCAATCTCTCCTCGTAACTTAACCCTTGAAGTCCAGGTATCATTCTGGTAAACCTACGCTGCACTCCCTCCAAGTCCAATATATCCTTCCTAAGGTGTGGTGCTCAGAACTGCTCACAGTACTCCAGGTGTGGTCTAACCAGGGTTTTGTAAAGCTGCAGCATATCTTCTACCCCTTTGTACTCTACTCCTCGAGATATAAAGTTCAGCATTCCATATTCCTTTTGATTATTTCCTGTAACTGTTCGTGACATTTTAATGATCTATGTACCTGAACCCCCAAATCTCTATGGACCTTCACTGTTTTTAGCTTCTCATCATTTAGAAAGTACCCTGTCCTATCCTTTTTAGGTCCAAAGTAAATGGCCTCACAGTTGCCTACATTGGAATCCATTTGCCCATTCATTTATTATGTCGATATCACTTTGTAATGTTATGCTTTCATCTACATTGCCTACAATGAAACCTATCTATGTGTCATCAGCAAATTTGGATATATGACTTTCTATGCAATCATCTAAGTCTTTGATAAATACTGTGAATAGTTGAGGCCCCAACACAGAAGCCTGCGGGACACCACTAGTTCCATCCTGAAAATTTGCGCACCTACCCTTAATCCCTACTGCCTGTCTGCTGCCGCTCAGCTAATTTCCTAAGCAGGTCAATAATTTGCCCTCTATTCCATGGGCTTTTACCTTATCAATTGGCTTCTGGAAGTCCATATAAATAACATCCATTGACATTTCCCTGTCCACTACATTAGTTACCTCCTTCAAAAAATTCTATCAGTTTTGTCAGGCATGACCAACCTTTCACAAATCCATGCTGCCTGTATCCCTGATCTATAGAAAATTGTCGACGTGTTCAGTTACTCTGTCCTTAATTATAGACTCTAACAATTTCCCCAAAACAGATATTAGGCTAACTGATCTATCATTCACAGGTATCCCTCTCTCTCCATTCTTAAATAGCGGAGTGACAAGCGCAATTTTCCAATCTAAAGGAACGGTTCCTGAATCGAGAGCGCTTGGAAGATTAAAGTTAGGGCTTCTGCAATGTGCTCACCTACTTCCTTTAAAATCCTAGGATGAAAATCATCTGGTCCTGGGGACTTGTCATTCTTTATTGCTGTCATTTTCTTCATTACTGTTATTTTACTTAAGATAATTTTATTGTGTCCCTGTCCTTACCAAAGGAAGGATATACGTGCCTGAGAGGGAGTGCACGAAGCTTCACTAGACTGATTCCTGCGATGTTGGAAAAGTCCTAGGAGAATAGATTGAGTAGACTAGGTCTACTTTTCATAGAGATTAGAAGAATGAAAGGTGATCTCATTGAAACATAGAAAACTCTTCAGGGGATTGACAGGTTAGATGCTGGGAGGATGTTTCCCTTGTCTGGGTGTTTAGAACTAGGGGTCACAATCTCAGAATATGCTGTCGGCCATTTGGGACTGAGATGAGGAGAATATTCTTTACTAAAACGATTGTGAATCTTTTGAATTCCCTGCCCCAGTGACTGTGGATGCTCAGTATATTCAGAACTGAGACTATTAGGGGTAAAAATTCACTTGGTTGCGCCTCCCGTTAGCGCCTTAAGAGAGCGCTAATGGGGCGTTAAGCCGCTAACGACCGGGCGCAGCGCTGTTTGCGCCGCTCGAGAACTTAACTTGAGATTGTGCGGCGGCGCTAAAACTTACCGCTGCGACCACCTGCGCGCGCAGATTGTGACGTCATTCCATGGTGCAACGCCCTTGGGGCGCCCCGGAGCGGAAATTGAGTGGCGCCCCCTGCCTTACCGCCTGGCGCTTCCAACGACCGGAAGACTGGAACGTTATCAATCGGTGTGGGGCTGGGGGGGGGGCGCTATTTAAAGGGGGCCTCTTCCTGTCTTTTTCTGTGGTCGACATTTATGCACCACTCGTTCTGAGAGAGAGAGAGAGATTCGGAGAGAGAGAGAGAGAGACTTCTACATTGACTCAACGCTTTGTGAGGTAGTTTTGCCTAGTTCATCCTAACTTTGTTGCTACTTTAGTTGCTGTACCTCATTACTTTTCTGGCAAAGAGAATATGGGGGCTGCAATGATTGGGGGCGTCGTCCTGCTCCAGCTGAATCGGAGGATAGTGAGACGCAGACAGAGAGTGGCAATGATGGCCAGACGGAGGAGGGCCAGCAGGCGCATGTACAGGAGAGCTTACCCTCCCAGGGTATATCGCGAACAGCTCTCCTACATCCATATGTCCGAGGAGCTGTGTTTGCGAAGGCTGCGATTCAGCAAGGAGGTGGTCACTGAGCTCTGCCACCTGCTGCAGCCAGATCTGCAGCCTCAGCTGAGGTCCAGGACGTCTCTGTCGGTGGCAGTGAAGGTCACAGTGGCTTTGAACTTCTACGCCACTGGCTCATTCCAAGCTGCTGTTGGGGACCTCGCCAATATCTCCCAGTTTGTGGTGCATCGCTGCATCCGGCAGGTCACCAATGCCCTCTTCAGAAGGAGACGAGACTTCATCTCTTTCCCTGTGACCCCCAGACAAGCAGCGTGACCGTGCTATGGGCTTTGCGAGGGTAGCGGGCTTCCCCATGGTGCAGGACGCCATTGACTGCACATATGTGGCTTTGCGTGCTCCGCGAGAGAATGCAGAGGAATTCAGGAACAGAAAGGGGTTCCATTCCTTGAATGTGCAGTTGGTCTGTGACCACAGACAGGTGATACTCGCTGTCAATGCCCACTATCCGGGCAGCTGCCACGATGCTTTCATCCTGCGCCAGACTACTGTGGCAGAACTTTTCGAGGCACCGCATCAGCCAGTTGGTTGGCTTCTGGGGGACAAGGGGTACGCATTGAGCACCTGGCTGATGACACCGCTCCGTACGCCAAACACCCCTGCTGAGCTGCGGTACAATGAAAGCCATCAAGCAACCAGGAACATTATTGAGCGCACAATCGGCGTGCTGAAACAACGGTTCCGCTGTCTGGACCATTCCGGAGGAGCCCTGCAGTACTCGCCTGAGCAAGTTTCGAACTTCGTAGTCGTGTGCTGCATGTTGCACAACATGGCAATCCTCAGGACCCAGCCAATGCCACCAGGCCTTGTAGCACCACCAGAGGAGGAGGAGGAAGAGGAGGAACAGGACGAGGACGATGATCATCAGCAGCACCAAGGCGGGAGGGCGGCCCACAATGGTCAAACTGCAAGGGTCGTCCGTCAACGACTAATAGCAAGCCGCTTCTAGGGCCCCTGCCATTGCTACAAACACTAATCAACCCAGCACGCAACCCCTAAGCCGGCCAAGGCACCAATAATTCCAGCCACCAGCCATGTATATTTTGAATACAGAAACTTATTTATTTTACAAACTCTGTGTGTGTCAATTCCTCATGACAAACTCATAGAAATAAACACAAAAAAACAGTCAATAACATAACTGGTTCTCACAACCTGGAGATAATGTCCAAAACACTAAACAAAAGATGGACCATGAACCTCGGCCTTTAATAAAAAAATGACCAGCATTTTGGCACACCTCCTACTTTTTGCCCTTCGAGGGTGATCTCCTTCCCTTGCGCACTTCCCCCCTTCTAACCCTACTGCGCCTCCGTAATGGGACCTCAGTGGCTGCAGCAAGGCTGGTGGAAGGCTGCTGCTCGTCAGACCCTGACACTGCAGATGCCCCTGAAGGACGGTCTCGACCACTTCTGGGCCTGGAGGGCCCGGCTGCAGACTGCACCAACTCTGCATGGGCGGCAGCAGTCTGTCCTACAGGCGGTGGCAAGTGCAGTGGAGAAGTGACAGTGTTGGCAGCAGGAATGCTGTCATCGTGAGAGAGGACAGCAACTCCCTGCTCGCCCGACACACTGGCACTCCCACGGGGCAGCACTTCAGCATCCGGAGCAATTTGCCGGAGAACAGATTGCTGGCCTGCTGCGGCGCGGTGACAGCCCCGGGGACATGTGCACGAACCATCGAGGATGGCAGCAGTCAGTGCTCGCGTGGCCTCAATCTGAGTCTGCATGAGAGCAGTCTCAGATGGGTTCCTGGCAGCCAGTGACTGAATTGCAGCACTAAGCTTTAGTGTGGCATCCGCTTGTGCTGCAGCGAAGTGCTCCACACTCCTTGCCAGTGACTCAATGCATTCCGGCACCCTTCCCACTGCACCCATGAGCTCAGTGTGCATGCCCACCGCCTGGCTGTTCATTTCTGCAATCAGCCGCTCCTCCTCTGCGTCCATTGCAGTAGGAGTGTCTGGCATACTCTCCCTCTGGGGAGAAGGCTCCCGTTCTTCCCCCCGCCCCCCCCCCATGGCGTTTCTGCAGCCCGCTGGGTCCTGGAGCTTCACCATCATCAGCCCCTTCCCCCCTGCTCCCCTCCGGAGAAGGCGTGTTCCCAGTGTGGGCATGGGCTTCCTCGGGAGAGGGTGGCACTGATGCTCCGGCTTCCTCTGCCTCCTCAGCTGCAGCATTACTCCCAGTGGCAGCTTCAGGGCCCGTCTCCTCAGCTGGTGAATCACCATCTGAAAGCAGGGAGGTACAAGAGTGGCTTTAGCGTGAGGACAGGGTGGCAGTAAGGGAGGAATAAGTGCGGCGAGTTAGCAAGTTGGATTGAAAGTGTCAAAGGCTGGTATTGCGAGGGACAAGTGGAAGGACCGAGGACAAAAAGGTGATGACCTTACCATTGCTGTCCACAACGGGGTCGGCGTCTCCAGTGGCGACGGGACCGATCACCCGGCTTGCCACAATCCTGTGGACGCGCTCCTCCAGATCGCTGAGGGGTTGCAGCTGAATCCGCCCTCCACCCGTCCGTTGCTGCTGTCTCCGATTATGAGCCAGCTTAGCCTGCAAGAAAAAGGACAGCATCTGAGTAAATATACAGCCATGGTCTTGCCTGATGTGCCTCCCATAGGTGAATAGCCCTTACTGTATGCAAAGTGTGGAATGTGTGTGTGTGTTTGATGAAAGGGCCATAGGTGTTGGATGAGTGTTGTGCATTGGGGTTTTAAGACCCTCTGGCCATAGAGTGAGGTTGAGATGGAGGGATGGAGAGGTATTGAGAAAAAGCCACTCACCCTGACGACCCGAGTGAGGTCGTTGAACTTTTTGCGGCATTGAACATGGGTCCTGGGCACCATGCTCCTGGAGGAGACGCTCTGAGTCACCTCCCTCCACACTCTTCTGAACTCGCGTGGCAAAGGCCTCCTGCCACTCTCCGGGAACAGCATGCATCGTCTGCGCTCCACTGCGTCAACCAGAGCATCCAAGGCCCGCTCGGTGAAGCGATGAGCGCGTTCTCTCACCCTCTCCATGCTTGGCAGCAAAATGGATTACAGGTCTCTCCAGGCTGAGATTCAAGGCTGCAATGAGCAGGGTGTGGCTGGGGAGCAAGTGCCCCCCCTCCGCTTTAAGAAGTGTACAGCGCCATTGTGTCTGTGTTCCCTCGCAAACTGGCAGCAGCTGCGCTGCGCTCGTGCGCTGAGTTAGCGCCTCACTCCTTGGCCTTTGCGCCTTAAGAGAGGTGTGCAGCGCCTAATTTAGCGCTCCACTCACCTCCCGGGGCGGTAAAAGTGAAGTTTCCTGTCAGTGCCGATAATTAGCGCCAGGGGCTAATATTTGCGCCCGGACGATATTTGCGCCCCAAATGGGGCACGACCTAATTGCTACCCCTTAGACTTTGGTGCAACAAGGGAATCAAGAGATATGGGGATAGGGCAGGAAAGTGGAGTTGAAGTAAAAGATCAGCCTTGATCTTATTGAATTGCGGGGCCGCCTCGATAGGCCGAATGGCCTAATCCTGCTCCTAGTGTTCTTGGCCTAGAAATTCATCCCGGGTGGTGGCGCAAAGCGGTCGCTACCGGATCGGCCGCCCGTTCTAAGCATCTCCTGATTATCAATGGAACTGAATATCAGGCGATATAACGGACGGCCGATCTGATACCGGCCGTTTTGCGCCACCGTTCGTGAAGAATGTCCAGGCCCTTACGTCTCATTCATTCCCTCCTCCTACATTGGTTTTCCCTCAGTTCCCGCACTGGTTTCTGCTGCATTATCTCCCCAATTTCCAATCACATCATTCACGGCGTTATCATAAAAAAATCAGACAGATCTTTGGGAAACATTCAAAGAGGTGACGAAGATTTCACCCCCAGGAGGAAATAAGGGCCCGGATTGTCCGGGGCCTGTGGCTCACATGTGTACCACAACTTCTGGGTTTTCACATGCGATGTGCATGCGCGAAAACCCGGAACTTGCGATCTGTTAAGTTTCAGCTGACAGGCGGTCGGAATCCAAAGGAAATGGACATTCACTGTCGCAGGGTTCGGCTATTTGCCCAGCGAATGCCCACGAAACTCTTACGCCTGGAAAAAGCAGGCTTAAGGCCTTCCTTTATCAATGCAAGTTTTTAAATAAATTTGAAAATAACAAGTTTTAAATGATTTAAACATTCAAAAACATCTGAAATTAGTTTACGTTATTATTGACATCTTTAAACATGTTTACATTTATTTTTCAAAATATAAAATTTTTGTTTTCGTTGTTTAATTACATTGTATTTTAATCAATTTTGAACAATTCATGATCATTTTCTTTAAGTGGGGTGAAAATTTATTTTTTCCGGGACTCCGATTATGCTTATAGGGATTCCGGTTGTAAATGAAACCCCAAGAAGCATAATGGGAATCCCCCTTTCTCATTGGTTGGGCCGGCCCACTTGTTCCCAGGGACACTTGCGAGCCGCATGCGCCTCTGGGACTCGTGGGGCGTTTTGCATGTGTACGCCTGCAGGCCCAGGAGCGCAACAGTCTGAAGATACCGAGGCACCAGGTAGATGCGATTTGTTTGCGGTTCAGAGGCATTCGCCCGCGCGAAGCCTCTAGCCACAATTTGCAGCTCAATAGTTTATAACAAGGTGACTAAACTGGGTCACCATAAACTGGGATGTGAATTCTTTCAACTGCTTGGTTTGTGAGTTGAAAGAGGAAATGTTGTGGATATAATCTGTCGGAATGAGATGTTCAGACTCAATCTATTCGAGTTTGTTCTGTTGATGAGTTTAAACCGGCTTCATATCCATTAAAATGTCCGCAAGGTTCCAATCTCCCGTCAGTCCATCTTAACCGTCAGTCGGTGCTGGCGCTCAGTGTTGGAGTTCCCAATAAGACAATCAGTTGTTCCCTCTTCTCACAGGAGACAATGGGGCGAATGAAGGGGAAAATCGGGCGGGGTGTGAAACGGGCTGCCGAATGACTACCGCCCGTTTTGCGCTCCCGCCCAAGACCAATTTCTCCCAATGCTCTTTGTGTCAGATTACTCTCGTTGTCTGGATACAATTATATTCTTTGTTGTTTCCATAATCTTCCCTGTAAGATTGTGTTGGTGAAAACCCATTTGGGAATTACCAATAACAAGCCCCACATGTTGCTGCCACTTACAGGTGGAGGCGGAATTCGAATTAACGACTGCTTTCCACTGCTTCAATTCCAGCCAGATCCATGATCCAGAACACACAGAATCCCATCGACTTTACAGCAGGGGAACAGGTCATGCGGCCCTAACAGTCCAGTGTGGTTATTTATCCTAATCCCATGCACCCGCCCTGTTCACTGTTCCAATAACCCTTTCCTTCAACCACCGCTCTAACTTGTAATTCAATATTAACACGGTCTCCACTTCAGTCACTACCTCTAACAGTGAGTCACACCGCCTCACAATCCTTCTTTTAAAACATGTTCTCAAGCTCTCTGTCCTAATACTTGTATATTTAACCTTATTTCTGTGTCCATAAATCGCTGACTACTTACTCTACCAAAATAAAATGTGGTCTCTGTATTATAGAAACTCGCGATATGTATGGAATTCAAATTATTCTCGTGTTTGGTTCGTCCTGATGATATTTGTACTGTATCATTGTTAATAAAAAAACGATTTATGTTTTTCATCGTGAAAACATTTGCAAAGGATCAATTACTTCAACCTCTCTGTTGGAATTCTTAAGGATTCGGACTTGATACCAATTGTTACAGTGAATCTTTTATTAGTACATACGGCAGGGATCAATACCTTACCTGGTATGCTGGCAGTCATTTACAGTTCTCCATGGTTATTACCCGTTCAGTCGCTGGACAGAGTAGCTTGCGTTATCTTCTTCTTTAGCAAGGTAAACGTGATTATCACGGCTCCTAATTCATAGAATCATAGAATAGTACAGCACAGAAGGAGGTCATTCGGCCCATCGAGTCTGCGCCGGCACTGCCGAAGAGCAATCCAGTTACTCCGAATCCCCGGCTCTTTCCCCATAGCCCTGCATTTTTTTCTCATTCAAGTATTGATTCAATTCCCTTTAGAAGGCGACTATTGTGTATTTAAACTATCGTGTTCATTTAAATTAGAGCGAAGATGTCAGGGTCGGGGAATGGATCGTTAATTATTGCTGTATATAGATTGAACCGGAAGCACTTCAAGGCAAGTTGACGGAAAGGTTCGATTCAGAATTAAGATTCAATGGGGGAAAAAATCGGTTGGTTGTGCCTCCCATTAGCGCCTTAAGCGGGTGCTAATGGGGCGCAAAGCATCTAGCGCCCAGGCACGGCGAAGCTTGCACCGCTCGCGAAATTAACTAGACATTTTGCGGCGGCGCTAAACACTACCGCCACGATCTCCTGCGCCGGCAGATCGTGACGTTAGTCGAGTCCGCAACGCCCCGGTAACGCCCCAGAGCGGAAATTGAGTGGCGCCCCCTGCCTTACCGCCTGACGCTAGCAACGACAGGCTGAGGGGAGCGTTTTGCAGTCATGAAGGGACTGGGGGAACGCTATTTAAAGGTGACCACTTCCTGCCTTTTATTGTTGGTGCCATTTTTGAACCACGCATTCTGAGAGAGAGAGAAAGACTTCTAGAGAGATTCAACGTTGTGTGAAGGAGTTTTGGGTACTGAGCAGCACTTTGCAGGTTCATTTTGATTTGCCATTCCTTGTATCGATTTAGAAGAGAGTTTGGGGGCTGCACTCTGAGCTCTTTGCCTGGTACTCTCCATTGTTGTTTCCAGCAGATTTGATGTACAGGTCTCTCCAGGCCGAGATTCAAGGCTGCAATGAGCAGGATGTGGATCGAAAGCAAGATTAACCATTCCCTTTAAGAACTGGCCCGTGCCATTGTGTGTGTGTTCCATTGCTGACTGACATCACATGAGATTCGCCAGCACACTGAGGTAACTCACTCCTCGGCCTTTGCGCCTTAAGACAGGTGTGAAGCGCCTGAATTAGTGCTCCAATCACCTCCAGGGGCAAGTTTGCAGTCGGTGGCGATAATTAGCGCCGGCCACTAATCTTTGCGCCCGGCCGATAATTGCGCCCCAAATGGGGCGATACTGAATTTCTACCCCATAGTCTTGAAACGTCAAACACGTCATATGGAACACTTTAGTCTAAAAGAATAGACCGAGATTTAACGTTGATGGGTCGAATCGTTCAGTACAAATCCGCTCAGTTATAAACATTCAGATCCCGATTTAAGTTCAGCGGCAATAAAGTGTGGCATTGGGTGAACAACATTAAAATCTCAGCACAAATCAACGGATCGAGGTCGGATCAAGAGCTGGAGTTGACGTCACTACCAAGCTCACCGTTTTCAGTGCGCAAGCGCGGGCTCTGCTCTTGAGGCCAATAATCATTCATTAGCCGTGGCTCAGTGGTTGGCGCTCTCGCCACTGAGTCAGAAGGTTGTGAGCTCGAGCTCTCTCGCCTCTGCGTCAGAAGGTTGTGAACTCTCGCCCTCTCGCCTCTGAGTCAGAAGGTTGTTTGCTCGAGCTCTCTCGCCTCTGAGTCAGAAGGTTGTGAGCTCGAGCTCTCTCGCCTCTGAGTCAGAAGGTTGTGGGCTCGAGCTCTCTCGCCTCTGAGTCAGAAGGTTGTTTGCTCGAGCTCTCTCGCCTCTGAGTCAGAAGGTTGTGAACTCGAGCTCTCTCGCCTCTGAGTCAGAAGGTTGTGGGCTCGAGCTCCCTCGCCTCTGAGTCAGAAGGTTGTGAGCTCGAGCTCTCTCGCCTCTGAGTCAGAAGATTGTGGGCTCGAGCGCTCTCGATTCTGAGTCAGAAGGTTGTGGGCTCGAGCTCTCTCGCCTCTGAGTCAGAAGGTTGTGGGCTCGAGCTCTCTCGCCTCTGAGTCAGAAGGTTGTGAGCTCGAGCTCTCTCGCCTCTGAGTCAGAAGACGTGGATCGAGCTCTCTCGCCTCTGAGTCAGAAGGTTGTGAACTCGAGCTCTCTCGCCTCTGAGTCAGAAGGTTGTGGGCTCGAGCGCTATCGCCTCTGAGTCAGAAGGTTGTGAACTCGAGCTCTCTCGCCTCTGAGTCAGAAGGTTGTGAACTCGAGCTCTCTCGCCTCTGAGTCAGAAGGTTGTGAACTCGAGCTCTCTCGCCTCTGAGTCAGAAGGTTGTGGGCTCGAGCTCTCTCGCCTCTGAGTCAGAAGGTTGTGAGCTCGAGCTCTCTCGCCTCTGAGTCAGAAGACGTGGATCGAGCTCTCTCGCCTCTGAGTCAGAAGGTTGTGAACTCGAGCTCTCTCGCCTCTGAGTCAGAAGGTTGTGGGCTCGAGCGCTATCGCCTCTGAGTCAGAAGGTTGTTTGCTCGAGCTCTCTCGCCTCTGAGTCAGAAGGTTGTGAACTCGAGCTCTCTCGCCTCTGAGTCAGAAGGTTGTTTGCTCGAGCTCTCTCGCCTCTGAGTCAGAAGGTTGTGAACTCGAGCTCTCTCGCCTCTGAGTCAGAAGGTTGTGAACTCGAGCTCTCTCGCCTCTGAGTCAGAAGGTTGTGGGCTCGAGCTCTCTCGCCTCTGAGTCAGAAGGTTGTGAGCTCGAGCTCTCTCGCCTCTGAGTCAGAAGACGTGGATCGAGCTCTCTCGCCTCTGAGTCAGAAGGTTGTGAACTCGAGCTCTCTCGCCTCTGAGTCAGAAGGTTGTGGGCTCGAGCGCTATCGCCTCTGAGTCAGAAGGTTGTGAACTCGAGCTCTCTCGCCTCTGAGTCAGAAGGTTGTGAACTCGAGCTCTCTCGCCTCTGAGTCAGAAGGTTGTGGGCTCGAGCTCTCTCGCCTCTGAGTCAGAAGGTTGTGAACTCGAGCTCTCTCGCCTCTGAGTCAGAAGGTTGTGGGCTCGAGCTCTCTCGCCTCTGAGTCAGAAGGTGGTGAACTCGAGCTCTCTCGCCTCTGAGTCAGAAGGTTGTGGGCTCGAGCTCTCTCGCCTCTGAGTCAGAAGGTTGTGGGCTCGAGCTCTCTCGCCTCTGAGTCAGAAGGTTGTGGGCTCGAGCTCTCTCGCCTCTGAGTCAGAAGGTTGTGTGCTCGAGCTCTCTCGCCTCTGAGTCAGAAGGTTGTGAACTCGAGCGCTCTCGCCTCTGAGTCAGAAGACGTGGCTCGAGCTCTCTCGCCTCTGAGTCAGAAGGTTGTTTGCTCGAGCTCTCTCGCCTCTGAGTCAGAAGGTTGTGGGCTCGAGCTCTCTCGCCTCTGAGTCAGAAGGTTGTGAGCTCGAGCTCTCTCGCCTCTGAGTCAGAAGGTTGTGAACTCGAGCTCTCTCGCCTCTGAGTCAGAAGACGTGGCTCGAGCTCTCTCGCCTCTGAGTCAGAAGGTTGTTTGCTCGAGCTCTCTCGCCTCTGAGTCAGAAGGTTGTGAGCTCGAGCTCTCTCGCCTCTGAGTCAGAAGGTTGTGAACTCGAGCTCTCTCGCCTCTGAGTCAGAAGGTTGTGGGCTCGAGCTCTCTCGCCTCTGAGTCAGAAGGTTGTGGGCTCGAGCTCTCTCGCCTCTGAGTCAGAAGGTTGTGAACTCGAGCGCTCTCGCCTCTGAGTCAGAAAGTTGTGGGCTCGAGCTCTCTCGCCTCTGAGTCAGAAGGTTGTGGGCTCGAGCTCTCTCGCCTCTGAGTCAGAAGGTTGTGAACTCGAGCTCTCTCGCCTCTGAGTCAGAAGGTTGTGGGCTCGAGCTCTCTCGCCTCTGAGTCAGAAGGTTGTGAACTCGAGCTCACTCGCCTCTGAGTCAGAAGGTTGTGGGCTCGAGCGCTCTCGATTCTGAGTCAGAAGGTTGTGGGCTCGAGCTCTCTCGCCTCTGAGTCAGAAAGTTGTGAACTCGAGCTCTCTCGCCTCTGAGTCAGAAGGTTGTGAACTCGAGCGCTCTCGATTCTGAGTCAGAAGGTTGTGAACTCGAGCGCTCTCGATTCTGAGTCAGAAGGTTGTGGGCTCGAGCTCTCTCGATTCTGAGTCAGAAGGTTGTGGCCTCCAGCGCTATCGCCTCTGAGTCAGAAAGTTGTGGGCTCGAGAGCTCTCGCCTCTTAGACTGGGTGTTATGTAACGAGAAACGATTAATTAGCAATCTTGTTGTAAGAGGTCCCTTGGGTCAGAGTGATCATAATATGATAGAATTCTTCATTAGGATGGAGAGTGAAGTAGTTGAATCAGAGACTTGGGTCCTGAATTTAAATAAAGGAAACTACGATGGTATGAGTCGCGAATTGGGTAGGATTGATTTGGGAATATCACTCAAAGGGTTTACGGTGGATAGGCAATGGCAAACATTCAAAGACTGCATGGATGAACTACAGAATTTGTTCATCCCATTGTGGCATAAGAATAACACAAAAAGGGTGACTCCACCGTGGCTAACAAGGGCAATTAGGGATAGCATAAGATCCAAGGAGAGGGCTATAAATTGCCCAGAAAAAGCGGTAACCCTGAGGATTGGGTGCAGTTTAGGATTCAACAAAGGAGGACAAAACGATTAATTATGAAGTGGAAAATAGAACATGAAAGTAAGCTTGCAGGGAACATAAAAACTTACTGTAAGAGCTTTTATAGATATGTGAAGATAAAAAGATTAGTGAAATCAGTTGTAGGTCCCTTGCAGTCTGAAGCGGGAGACGTATTAATGGGGAACAAAGAAATGGCAGACCAATTAAATGTATATTTTGGTTCTGTCTTCACAAAGGAGAAGACAGATAACCACCCAGAGATGTTGGAGAACATACGGTCTGATGAAAGGGAGGAACTGAAAGAAATCAGTATTTGCAGGGAAATGGTGTTAGGGAAATTGACGGGATTGAAGGCCGATAAATCCCCATGGCCTGATCATCTACATCCTCGGGTACTTAAGGAGGTGGCCCTCGAAATAGTAGATGCATTGCTGATCATCTTCTAACATTCGATGGATTCCGGAACTGTACCCATGGATTGGAGGGTAGCTAATGTTACCCCACTATTCAAAAAGGGTGGTAGAGAGAAAGCGGGGAATTACAGACCGGTAAGCCTGACATCGGCAGTGGGTAAATGGTAGAGTCCATTATAAAGGATGTAATAGCTGAGCACTTGAAAAACAGTGACAGGATCGGAAAAGTCAACATGGATTTACAAAAGGTAAATCGTGCTTGACAAATCTGCTGGAATTTTTTGATGTTGTAACTGGGAAAATTGATTCGGGAGAACCAGTAAATGTGGTGTATTTGAACTTTCAAAAGGCTTTCGATAAGGTCCCGCATAAGAGATTAGCGGGTAATGTTAAGGCACTTGGAATTGGGGACAAGGTATTGACTTGGATAGAGAACTGGTTGGCGGACAGAAAGCAGAGAGTAGGAATTAATGGGTCTTTTCCGAGAAGGCAGGCAGTGACTAGTGGGGAACCGCAGGGTTCGGTCCTTGGACGGCAGCTATTCACAATATACATTAATGATCTCGATAAGGGAACTAAATGTAATATCTCCATGCTTGCAGATGACACAAAGCTGGGTGGTCGTGTGTGCTCCGAGGAGGATACTGAGAAACTCCAGGATGATTTGGGTGAGTGGGCAGAAGCGTAGCAGATGCAATATAACGTGGACAAATGCGAGGTTATCCACTTTGGTGTCAAAAACAGAAAGGGAGACTATTATCTGAATGGCAATAGGTTGGGAGAAGGGGAAGTGCAACGAGACCTGGGTGTCCTTGTGCACTAGTCGCTGAACGTAAGCATGCAATTGCAGCAGGCGGTGAAGTAGACAAATGGTATGTTGTCCTTCATTGCGAAGTGGTTTGAGTATAGGAACAGGCATGTCCTGCTGCATTTGTACCGGGCCTTGGTGAGACCACACCTTGAGTACTGCGTGCAGTTTTGGTCGCCTTATCTGAGGAACGATGTTTTTGCCATGGAAAGAGTTCAGCGAAGATTCACAAGGCTGATACCTGGGATGGCAGGAATGACATATGATGAGAGATTGGGTCGATTTGGCTGATACTCGCTGGAGTATAGAAGAATGAGAGTGATCTCATGGAAACATATAACATTCTGACAGGTCTGAACAAAATAGATGCAGGAAGACTGTTCCCGATGGTCGGAGAGTCCAGAACCAGGGGTCACAATCTAAGGATAAGGGGTAAGGAGGAAGAATTGCTTCACCCAGAGAGTGGTGAACCTGTGGAATTCTCTACCACAGTAGGTAGTTGAGGCCAAGTCATTAAATATATTCAAGAATGTGTTAGATATATTTCTTAAAGCTAAAGGTATCAAGGGATATGGGGAGAAGGCAGGTACAGGGTACTGAGTTTGGATGATCAACCATGCTCTCATCGAATGGCGGAGCGGGCTCGAGGCGTCGAATGGCCTACTCCTGCTCCTATCTTCTATGTTTCTATGTTATGTAAGGTTGTGGGCTCGAGCGCTCTCGCCTCCGATTCAGAAGTTAGTGTGCTCGAGCCTCACTCCAGAAACTTGAGCTCTGAAGTCTAGACTGACACTCCAGTGCAATACTGAGGGAGTACTGCACTGTCGGAGGTGCCGTTTTTCAGATGAGACGTTAAAACGAGATCACGTCTGCTCTCCCAGGTCAAAGTAAAAATCCCACGGCACTATTTCGAAGAAGAGCAGGGGAGTTCTCCCCAGTATCCTAGGGCCAATATTTATCCTTCAATTAACATCACTAATACAGATTATATGGTCATTATCACATTCATCTTTGTGGGAGCTTGCTCTTCGCAAATTGGCTGCCGCATTTCCTACATTACAGCAGTGACTACACTTCAAAGAGTACTTAATTTGCTATAAACTGCTTTGGGACGTCCCGACGTCGTGAAAGGCGCGATAGAAATGCAAGTCTTTCTGTCTTAAAGCAGAATAATTTGTTTATAGATATAAAATACCAGATAGTTAGGTGATATTAAATCAATATACCTCAGCCATAGATCCAGAGAAAATACAGAATTAGATCAATCGGTTCATCGTGCTTCTGCTGTCTACTTGATAGATCAATCCAAAACAATTCGCATCGCCCCCTCTCTCCCCATAGCCCTGTATTAATCCAAAACTAATTGCAGTCCCGCTCTCTCCCCATAGCCCTGTATTAATACAAAACTAATCGCAGTCCCGCTCTCTCCCCATTGCCCTCTATCAAGCCAGCACTATTCTCATTGGTCTACTCCTAACCCATTGCACTGTATTAATCGAAAATTAATCCCACTGCCACGCTCGTTCCTCTCAACAGTGTATGAATCCAAAATTAAGCACGCTGCTACCGCTCTCCCGTGATTCCACAGCCCACTCTTTACCTATTGCTGTGTATCAATCCCATGTGTATCCTACTGACCTGCGTTCTCCCTATAGCCTCGTACAAAGCTCAAACTAATTCCACTGCCCCGCTCGCTGCCCACAGCCGTGTGCCAATAGTAAACAAATCCCACTACTCGCCCTCTCCCCATAGCCCTGTATTAATCCCAAAATAATCACACTGCCCGTTCTCTCCCCATAGCTCTTGATCAATCCCAAAATAATCCCACTGCCCGTTCACTACCCGTAGCCCTGTATTCATCCCCAAATAATCACACTGCCCGTTCTCTCCCCATAGCCCCTGATCAATCCAAAATGGTTCCCACTGCCCCACATTCACCCTATTTTCATGTATCAATCCAAAACGAATACCAATTTCCCACTCTCTCCAAAAAGCCTGGTATCCCTGCATGAATCCCAAATTAATCGAATTGGCCACTCTCTCTCCATGTCCCTGTATCAAACTGAATCTCATCAAACTGTGCGCTCCATCACCATAGCCCGTACCAATCCAAACCAATTTCCATTGGCCCAGCACTCTCTTCATAGGCCATATCAATCAGAAACTAATCACAATGTCTGCGCTCTCCCCATAGCCCTGTATCAGTCCAAAACTATACCCACGGCCCCACTCTCTCCACATAGCCGAGTAACGATCAAAACAATTCACACTGCCACGCTCTGTCCTCATAGCCCTGTGTCAACCTCAAACTAACCCAACTACTAGCTCACTCTTCATAGCCCTGTATCAATCCAAAGTTAATCCCACTGTCCCACTCTCAGCCCATAGCCCGGTATCAATCTGAAACTAATTCCTCAGCCCCGCGCTCTCTCTTTCTCCTGTATCAATACAAAATTAAACCCACTGCCCGCTCCCTCCGCAATGTCCTGCACGAATCACCAATCAATCCCACTGCTCAAGGCCATATATCAGTAAAGTATAGTCCACTTTTCCGATCCCTCGTCATAGCCCATCCCAAACCAGAACATTTCCCACGGCCCTGCTCTCTCTACAACGCCGTATCAATCTGAAACTAATCACACTGTCCGCTCTCTCACCATAGTCCTCTATCAATTCAAAAGTAACCCAACTGCCCGGTTGTCTCCCGTTAGTTCTGTATCGATCCAATTCCCATTGCTCCGCTTCCTCCCCATTACAAACAGTAAACTAGTCACCCCGCCCGCGATCTACCATAAACCTCTACAAATCCAAAACTAAACCTGGCTGGCTCTTTCTCCATAGCCTGGTATCGATTTAAAACATTCTCACTCTATCCCCATAGCTCTGCATCAATGCAAAATTAATCCCGTTGCCCGCGCTCTCCCTATATCTCTGTATCAATCCAAAATGTTTCCAACAGCCACAACTCGCCACATAGCCCAGTATCAATCCAAAGCTAATCGCAAGGCGCGCTCTCTGCCTGCATCAATCAAAATCAATTGCACTACTTACGCTCTCCCAAAGCCCTGTATCAATTCATAACTAATCCCAGTACCCTCCCTATTCATCTGTATCAACCCCAATCAAATCCCACTTACCGGCGCTCTCGCCATAGCCCTACATCAATACAAAACAAATGGCAGTGCAACGCTCCGTTCCTGTTGCCCTTTATCCATTGAAAATTATTCTCACCATCCCGCTTTCTCCGCATAGCTCGTATCAATCTGAAGATAATCTCTATGTCCACTCTCTCCCCAAAGTCCTTCATCAGTCGCAATGCAATCCGCCTGCCGCACTCTATCCCCATAGCCCTGTATCGATTCAAAACTAAAACCATTGCCCAACAGTCCTGGATCAATCCAAAATTAAGTAGATTGCTCACGCTCTCCCCACAGTCATCTATCAACCTGAAACTAATCACCTTTTCTGCTTTGTCACAGTAGTCATGACACAATTCTCACTGCTCCGCTCTCTCCCCATAGCCCTATATCGATCCAACACAATTGCCACAGCTCCGCTCTCTCCCCATAGCCCTGTATCGATATAACACAATTGCCACTGCTCCGCTACCTCCCATAGCCCTGTATCAATCCCAGTCTAATGCCACTACCTGCGCTCACCCTATATCGCTGTACCAATTTAGAAACAATCCCACTGTCTCCTCTCTCCCGATAGTCCTGTATCAATCCAGATTATTGTCACTGCCCCATTCTCTCTCCATTTAACTGAATCAATCCAAAGCTGATCCCAATTCCACCTCTTTCCCCATAACACTTTATCAATCCAAAGTTCATTGCACTCTCGCCCCAGAGACCTGTATAAATCCAAAACTGCTACCTGACTGCTCAGCAATCCACCCATCCGCTGTATCCTTCCGAAATAGATCTACTGCCAGCGCTCTCCCCATAGCCCTGGATCAATCCCAAACTGATCCCACTGCCCCACTCTTTCCCGATTCTCATGTGTCAATATGAAACTGACCCAATTTTCCGCTTTCTTGCCATAGCCCCCGAAAAATCCAACTCAATTCCCACCGCCCAGCTCGCCCCGCATAGGTCGTATTAATCTGAAACTAATGACACTGCCCCACTCTCTGCCCACTGCCCTGTATACATCCCAAATTAAGCACGCTGCGCACGCTCTATCTATTACCTTGTATCAATCCAAAACAATCCTCAGTGCCACGCTCTCTCGCCATACCCGCCTTTTCAATCGAAATCTCAATCCTACGGCCAGGCACTCTCTTCACAGCCCGGCACAATCCGAAACTCACCTCGCATTCTGTGCTCTCCCCACAGCCCTGTATCAATTCAAAAGTAATTTCACTGCCCCAATCTCTCCTATTAGCCCTGTATAAACTATAAATTAACTCAGAGTGCCCTGCTCTCTCCCCATAGCCTGCTATCAGTCCAAAACTAATCCGAATGCCCGCACTGTTCCCAGAGCCCGGATAAATCACAGTCATTGTCATAGAGTCATAGAGTTATACAGCACAGAAAGAGGCCCTTCGGCCCATCGTGTGCGCACCGGCCATCACGCCCATTTTTCAGCACTTGGTCCATAGCCTTGTATGCTATGGCGTTTCAAGTGCTTATCTACATGCTTCTTGAATGTTGTGAGGGTTCCTGCCCCTACCGCCTTTCAGGCAGTGAGTTCCAGATTCCAAACACCCTCTGGGTGAAAATGTTTTCCCTCAAATCCCCTCTAAACCTCCTGCCCTTACCTTGAAACTATGCCCCCTTGTTATTGACCCCTCTACTAAGGGGAAACGTTCCTTTCTATCTACCTTATCTATGCCCCTCATAATTTTGTACACCATATCACGTCCCCCCTCAGCCTATCTGCTCTAAGGAAAACAACCCCAGCCTGTCCAGTCTCTCTTCACAGCTGAAGTGCCGCAGCCCAGGTAACATCCTGGTGAATCTCGTCTGCACCCTCTCCAATGCAATCACATCCTTCCTATAGTGTGGCGACCAGAACTGCACACAGTATTCCAGCTGTGGCCTAACTAGAGCTTTGTACACCTCCAGCATAACCTCCCTGCTCTTATATTCTTTGACTTGGCTATTGAAGGCAAGTATCCCATATGCCTTTTAACCACCTTATCTACCTGTCCTTCTGCCTTCAGGGATCTATGTACATGTACACCAACGTCCCTCTGATCCTCTGTCCTTCCTAGGGTCCTACCCTTCATTGTGTATTCCCTTGCCTTGTTAGTTCTCCAAAAATGCAACACCTCACACTTTTCAGGGTTAAATTCCATTTGCCACTGTTGTGCCAATCTGACAAACCCGTCTATATCGTCCTGTAGCCTGAGGCTTCCCTCCTCGCTATTTACCATTCCAACAATTTTCGTTTAATCTGCGAACTTACTGATCATGCCTCTTACATTCATATCTAAATCATTAATGTGCATTGCAAACAGCAAAGGACCCAGCACCGATCCCTGCAGTGCTCCACTGGACACAGGCTTCCAGTCACAAAAACAACCTTCGACCATCACTCTCTGCCTCCTGCCACTAAGACAATTTTGGATCCAATGTGCCAAGTTGCCCTGGATCCCATGGGCTCTTATCTTCTTGACCAGTCTCCCATGCAGGACTTTGTCAAAAGCCTTACTGAAGTCCCTGAAGACCACGTCAACTGCACTATCCTCATCCACACGCCTAGTCAACCCATCGAAACATTCAATCAAATTGGTCAGACATGATCTCCTCCTGACAAAGCCATGCTGACTATCCTTGATTAATCCTTGCCTCTCCAAGTGGAGACTAATCCTGTCCCTCAGAATTTTTTCCAATACTTTCCCTATCACTGATGTTAGGCTCACTGGCCTGTAATTACCTGGTTTATTCCTAGTACCCTTCTTGATATTGGTACTATGTGAGCTGCTCTGCAGTCCTCCGGCACCTCTCCTATGCCAGAGATCTTCTGAAAATTTGTGTCAGAGCCCCTGCAATCTCCTCCCTTGCCTTACACAGCAGCCTGGGATACATCTCGTCTGGGCCTGGGGATTTATCCACTTTTAAGCCCGCTTAAATGCTCGTACCTCCTCCCTCTCAAGACTAATTTGTTCAATAATATCACAATCCCCCTGCCTGATTTCGATGCCTATATCGTCTGTAGGGGGTGGTATTGGGGTCAGCCCCCGCCTTCTAGATACATAGATACATAGAAGATAGGAGCAGGAGTAGGCCATCCGGCCCTTCGAGCCTGCTCCGCCATTTAATGAGATCATGGCTGATCCTCCAATTCAGTATCCCGTCCCCGCCTTCTCTCCGTAACCCTTAACCCCTTTTGCCTGTAGAAATATATCTAATTCCCTCTTAAATATATTTAATGAGCTGGCGTACACTGCCCTCTGTGGCAATGAGTTCCACAGGTTCACCACCCTCTGAGTGAAGAAATTCCCCCTCATTTCTGTCCTAAATGGTTTAGCCCTTATCCTTAAATTATGTCCTCTAGTTCTGTTCTCACCCGCCAAGGGAAACATTCCTTCTGCATCTAGTCTGTCTAGACCTGTCAGAATTTTATACACTTCTATGAGGTCCCCTCTCAATCTTCTAAACTCCAGTGTGTACATCCCTAAACTACATAGTCTCTCCTCATAGGTCAATCCCGCCATTCCTGGTATCAGCCTGGTGAATCGCCGCTGCACCCCCTCCATGGCAAGAACATCTTTCCTCAGATGAGGCGACCAAAACTGTACACAGTACTCGAGGTGTGGTCTCACCAGTGCCCTGTACAGCTGCAGCAAGGTATCCCTGTTCCTGTATTCCAACCCTTTTGCTATGAAGGCCAGCATACCGTTTGCCTTCTTGATCGCCTGTTGCACCTGCATGCTCGCCTTCAGTGACTGGTGTACAAGAACACCCAGGTCTCTCTGTACTTCCCCCTCTCCCAATTTATTGCCATTTAAATAATAATTTGCCCTCCCGTTCCTGCACCCAAGGTGGATAACTTCGCACTTGTCCACATTATAGTGCATCTGCCATTTATCCGCCCAATCACCCAGTCTGTCCAAATCGCTCTGGAGCTTCCTGGTCTCCTCCTCTGAGCCCACCCCCCCTCCTAGTTTAGTGTCGTCTGCAAATTTGGAAATGCTGCATCCGACTCCCTGATCCAGGTCATTAATGTAAATTGTGAACAGCTGGGGACCCAGGACAGATCCCTGTGGTACCCCACTTGTTACTGCCTGCCATTCAGAAAATGAGCCGTTTATTCCAACTCTCTGTTTTCTATCTGACAGCCAGTTCTCTATCCACGTCAATACTTTCCCCTTTATCCCATGAGCTTCAATTTTCCCTGCTAATCTTTTATGTGGGACCTTATCGAAGGCCTTTTGGAAGTCCAGGTACACCACATCTACTGGCTCTCCCCCATCTATTTTACCAGTTACTCCCTCAAAAAATTCCAATAGATTAGTCAAGCACGATTTACCCTTTGTAAATCCATGTTGACTCTGTCCTATCCTGTCCCCATTTGCTAAGTGCTCCGCTATTTCATCCTTAATGATGGACTCCAGCATTTTGCCCACAACTGATGTAAGGCTTACAGGTCTGTAATTACCTGCTTTTTCCCTACCCCCCTTTTTGAATAGTGGGGTAACGTTAGCTACCCTCCAATCCATGGGCACTGTTCCCGAGTCTAATGAATTATGAAAAATCATACTTAGTGCATCCGCTATCTCTAGGGCCACCTCCTTCAGCACCCTAGGATGCATGTTATCAGGCCCTGGGGATTTGTCCGCCTTCAATCCCTTTAGCTTCCTTAACACCATATCCTTAGAGATATTGACTTGCGTCAGTTCCTCCTTTACAAATGTCCCTATTTTTCCCGATATCCCAGGGAGGTTTTTTGTGTCTTCCTTCGTAAAGACTGACCCAAAGTATGCATTTAGTTGGTCTGCCATTTCCTTATTTCCCGTTATATATTCCCCCGTATCTGACTGCAATGGGCCAACTTTGGTTTTCACCAGTCTTTTCCTCTTGATATACTTATAAAAGCTTTTGGAGTTAGTTTTTATATTTTCCGCCAGCTTGCTTTCGTAAGCTATTTTGCCCCTCTTGATTAAGCCCTGACTCAGTGAGCGGTTCGAATCGCACCCACGCCCCTGGTTCCTAGACTTTGGACTTATTTAGGGGTTGTGAACAAAAATGCAGTAGACAACAGGACATGATGAAAGAATTTTGACTTTATTACAAGAAAAAGGTAACAAACTTAAAACACACTTAATACTTAAGCACAGGTTGGGGAACGCACGGTACGGGCGAGCGAGAAAGGCAATATACCAAACTAAAACCTTATCCCTCCCAAAGATCCCACTATTTAGCTATGTTTTTGGTTTCAGGAGATCAGGAATAATGCTCACCAACGAATCCTTGACAGGATTTTAGAGTCTTTTGATTAAAAGATTTCGTAAGGCCCTCGTTGCTGCGTGGTGTTCAATCGTCACTGTCGCAGTCGCTCCGGTTTCTTCTTGTGTGATGGTCTGTTTGTGGAGTTGTTTGCGTTCCTTCCTCCTCCTCCTCGAGGCTTGTGGTGTCTTATGCTGGAGCAGGGCTGAAAGAAAGAGAGAGAGAGAGAGAAAGAGAGAGAGAGAGAGCTGTTCCAGCGTTGTCAGCGAGTCCAAAAGAGAGAGAGTCTTGGGACAGGCTCCAATTATATTGTCCTTTTCGCGCCCAAAACCTCTTACTAAAACGGTTTCCTTTAGGTTTCAAATGAGCCCTAAAAGTCCATTGTCTAGTTTTGGCGGGCTTGCCAGTTCCGATCGCTTTAACTTAGTTTTAAACATGTCCTGATCGTTTTCCGATTTAGGCAAAGCCAAATCTCATCCCTATTGTCCTTGGTCTATTGGTGGGCTTTTAAATCTGTCCTGTGGATACCTGGTTGATTGGTTCTTGATGAAGTGAATCGGGTTGCTTAATGTTCTTTTGATTTCAAAAATGGTCTTGGATTATTCATATTTCGATGTGCTGTGAGGCTTTTGGGTTTTGCCTTTTCCTCCTTGATAGGAAGGCAATGTAAACACACTGCCAGACAGCTTAATACACTGCCTGGCCATGCCCCTCTGCAGCCTGTGTGTCTGTGAAAGGTATCTTTCCCAACAGTAAGATTCGAAAAGTCATTTTCCTCAGGGTTTTCTTCTTGTGATCTTTAAAAATGTCCAAAACTGATTGTATTACCTCAAATCACTTCACTTAGGGTTCTGTTCGAGTTTATGGTGGATTTTGCGAAGCCTACACGTCCTTCTCCATAGTGAACACAAATACGAAATATTAATTTAAAACCCAACCTACATCTTCTGGCTCGACACACAGATTGCCACTTTGGTCCCTAATGGGCCCTACTCTTTCCCTGGTTATCATCTTGCCCTTAATATACTACTAAAACACCTTAGGATTTTCAATTATTTTGCCCGCCAGTGTTATTTCACGCCCCCTCTTCGCTCTCCTAATTTATTTTTTCATTACCCTCCTGCACTTTCTATACTCCTCTCGGGCTTGCACTGTTTTTAGTTCTTTGTATCTGCCAAAAGCCTCCCTTTTGTTCCTGCTCAATTCTCGTATATCCCTTGACATCCAGGGTTCCCAGGGCTTGTTGGTCCCAAACTTGAATTTTACGGGAACATGTTGCCGTTGTACTCTCTCTATTTCCTTTCTGAAAGACTCCCACTGCTCTAGTGGATTTTCCTACAAGTAGCTGATCCCAATCCACTTTGGCCAGATCCTGCCTTATCATATTAAAATCGGCCTTCCCCCAATTTAGAACTTTTATTTCCGGTCCATCTTTGTACTTTTCCATGACTACCTTAAATCTCAACGAATTATGGTCACTGTCACCAAAATGTTCTCCTACTAACACTTCTACCAGTTGCCCGGCTACATTCCCTAGAATTAGGTCCAGTACCACCCCCTCTCTTGTAGGACTTTCTACATGCTGGCTCAAAAAGCTCTCCTGAATTCACTTTTCGAAATCCACACCCTCTAAGCCTTTCACACTCTGACTATCCCAGTTAATATTGGGGAAGTTGAAATCCCCTCCTATTATTAGCCTATTATTTCTAAATTTCTCTGATATTTACGTACATATCTGTACCTGTATCTCCCCTTGACTGTTTGGGGGACTATAGTGCACTCCCAGCAAAGTGCTTGCCACCTTTTTCTTTTTAAGTTCTACCAATATGGCCTCATTAGAGGAACCTGCTAAGATATCATCCCTCCTTACAGCAGTAATTGACTCCTTGATTAATATCTCAAAACAACCCTCTTCTTTTACACCACCTCTGTCTCACCTGAAGATTCTCCACCCTGCAATATTGAGCTGCCAGTCCTTCCACTCCCTCAACCATGTCTATGTGATAGCAACAATATCATACTCCCATGTGTTCATCAACACCTTCATTTCATCTGCCTTACTCGCAAGACACTTTGCATTAAAATAAATGCCATCCAGCCTTGCCATACTCCCTTGTGACGTTATATATTTGCTCTGCCTTCCAGGCTGACTTGTTTGCTCCTCTAATTGAAGCCACTGCCCGCGCTCTACCCATAGCACTGCATGAATCCCAAACAAATACCACTGCTCCGCGCTCTCCAAATGGCCCAGTATCAATCCAAACCATTCCCACTGCCAAGCTCTCCACAAAGCCCTGTATCAATAGCAAATAATTCCACACGACCACTCTCTCCACAAAGACTAGTGTAAATCAAAAAATAAACTATTATTAAGGACGTGGTAACAGAGCACTTCGAAAATAATAATAGGATTGAGCAGAGTCAACACGGGAAATCATGCTTGACGAATCTGCTGGAGTTTTCTGAGTTTGTAACGAGCAGAAGAGATAAGGGGGATTTAGTGTATTTGGGTTTTCAGAAGGCATTCGATAAGGTGCCACACAGCAGCTTATTAAACAAAATTAGGCCTCTTGGGATTGAGGGTAATATACTAGCATGGATTGAAGATTGGTTAACGGACAGAAGAGAGTCGGAATAAACGGTTTGGCAGGCTGTGACGCAAGGATTAGTGCTTGGTCCTCAGCTATTCACAATGTATATCAATGATCTGAATGAGGATAAAATGTAATAAATCCAAGTTTGCTGATGATACAAAGCTAGGTGGGAATTTAATTTGTGAGTTGAATGCAAAGAGGCTTCAAGGGGATATAGACAGGCTAAGTGAATGGGCAAGATTATGGCAAATGGAATATCATGTGGAGAAATGTGAAGTTATCTACTTTGGTAGGAAAAATAGAAAAGCAGAGTATTTTTTAATGATGAGAGATTGGGAAATGTTGGTGTTCAGAGGGACCTAGGTGTCCTTGTACACAAATCACTGAAAGTTAATATGCAGGTACAGCAAGCAATTAGGAAAACAAATGGTATGTTGGCCTTTATTACAAGAGGATTTGAGTATAAGAGCAAAGAAGACTTACTGAAATTATACAGGGCCCTGGTGAGACCACAGCTCAGGTATTGTGTACAGTTTTCGACTCCTTGCCGAAGGAAGGATATACTTTTCATAGAGGGAGTGCAACGAAGGTACACCAGACTGATTCCTCGGATGGTGGTATTGTCTTATGATGAGTGATTGAGTAGACTGGGCATATATACTCTAGCGTTTAGAATAATGAGGGGTGATCTCATTGAAACACACAGAATTCTTACAGAGATTGACAGGGTAGATGCAGGGAGGATGTTTGCCGTGGTAGGGGTGTCTAGAACCAGGTGTCACAGTCTCAGAATAAGGGGTCAGCCATTTAGGACTGAGATGAGGAGAATTTTTTTCACTCAGAGGGAGGTGAATTCTTGGAATTCTCTACCCCAGATGGCTGTGGATGCTCAGTCGTTGGGTATATTCAATACAGAGATCGAAAGATTTTTTGATATTGAGAGAATTATGGGATATGGGGATAGTGCAGGAAAGTGGAGTTGAGGTAGAAGATCAGCCATGAAATTAATGATTGGCACAGCAGGCTTGAGAGGACGAATGGCCTATTCCTGCTCCTATTTCTTATGTTCTTATGTTATGTTCATAGCCCTGTATACATCCAAAGCGAAACCGACTCCCCACACTTTCCCAGGAGCCCTGCAACATTACACATCAATTCCACTGCGCACTCTCTCCACATAGCTCTGGATCAACCCAAATCAATTCCACCCAACCCCAGCCCTCCTGCCCGCATTCTCACCACATAGCTCTTGTAGCCCGGTATAATCCCAAAGTAATCACCTCATCCCCACAGCTCCGTATCAATCCCAAACAAATCTCCTTGCGCTGCTATTTCCCCATACCCGGTAACAATACTTAACGAACCCAATAGCTCCACTCTCTCCCCTCAGTCCTCTATAAATCCCAAACTAATATCAATACCCAATAATCGCACCAAACGCCTATATAGAAACATAGAAACATAGAAGATAGGAGCAGTAGTAGGACATTTGGTCCCTCGAGCCTGCTCCGCCATTCGATGAGATCATGGCTGATCATCCAAACTGAGTACCCTGTCCCTGCCTTCTCCCCATATCCGTTGATACCTTTATCTTTAAGAAATATACCAAACTCATTCTTCAATATATTTAATAACTTGGCCTCAACTACCTTCTGTGGTAGAGAATTCCACAGGTTAACCACTTTCTGGGTGAAGAAATTCTTCCTAATTTCTGTCCTAAATGGCTTACCCGTTATCCTTAGATTATGACCCCTGGTTCTGGACTCTCCGACCATCGGGAACTTTATTCCTGCATCTAGTTTGCCCAGACCTGTCAGAATTTTATATGTTTCGATGAGATCCCTCTCATTCTTCTATATCAACCCAAACTAACCCCACGGCCCTGTTCGTTCGCCATAGCCGTGCATCAATCTCAAGGTAATCACACTGCCCTCTCACTCCTCATAGACCTGTATCAATCCAAAACGAATGAATTTGCCCCGCTATCTCCCCATAGCGTTGTTTCAAAAACAAAGAAATCCCAGTCCGAGAGATCATGAAATACAATGCGGCACAGAGAGAACAGACCGAAGCACTCCCCATTTGAGAAAACCTACAGAGGATTAAATCAGGAACAGCAAAATTACTACTTTAGTCATGACTTAATAAGCAGCTACCAGATCACACAAAAAATAACATCACAAGTTTTCCCAATTTCGTTGGTGCAGACGTGAATCAGCCTGGGACAGACTTGGAGTTCAGGGTGTCATGAAGATGCCCGTATGAAGCAGAGAAAGGCAAGACGCAGCACCTGCAAAACTCTTGTAGAGTGACAGCAAAATTGAAGGTCCCCTGTCAGTAAATTGGGATGTTTGTGTCTCTGGTACAGGAAGATCACCTGTCAGTAAATTGGGATGTTTCTGTCTCTGGTACAGGAAGATCACCTGTAACTAAATTGGCATGTTTGTGTCTCTGGTACAGGAAGTACACCTGTAAATAAATTGGGATGTTTGTGTCTCTAGTACAGGAAGATCACCTGTAACTAAATTGTGATTTTTCTGTCTCTGGTACAGGAAGGTCACCTGGCAGTAAATTGGGCTGTATGTGTCTCTGGTACAGGAAGATCACCTATCAGTAAATTGGGATGTTTGTGTCTCTGGTACAGGAAGATCACCTATCAGTAAATTGGCATGTTTGTGTCTCTTACAGGAAGGTCACCTGTCAGTAAATTGGGATGTTTGCGTCTCTGGTACAGGATTGTTACTTGTCAGTATATTGGGATGTTTGTGTCTCTGGTACAGGAATGTTACTTGTCAGTGAATTGGGATGTTAGTGTGTCTGGTACAGGAAGATCACCTGTCAGAAAATTTTAATGTTTGTGTCTTTGGTACAGGAAGGGCACCAGTCAGTAAATTGGGATGTTTGTGTCTCTGGTACAAGATGGTCATCTGACAGTAATTTGGGATGTTTGTGTCGTTGGTACAGGACGGCCATCTCTCAGGACGATCACCAGGCACATTCTCCAACACCAGGTGACTCATTCCACTCTTTGAATCTTATCTTTACTTTAATGCAGATGATGATTTGTTTTGATACAGGCCACAATTGGAGAAACGTTTCCAGTTCACATTAATCCATATCCATCGGTGGAAATTAATTGTTTGCTAAATGTAAAGCAGGATAGGGCTTTTATTACAAGGCAAAGTTATAGCTTGAATTTAATCTAGTCATTATTTAATTAGTATACCTATAAGGCCCAGCGGATATTGCACCACATTCTTTAACTCTTCCCTGAATTTGCTCTGAGTCACGGAATAAATAAACGTATTTGTGCAGCAACTCAACAGCTGAAGCATATTTGCACTTTCTCGGAGAATAAATTTGGGGTCACTGAAACCGTCGATTTTAAAATCATTTGTAAATCGCTCATATAAGAACTGTACAACATATGTCATCCACAGCAGGATGAAACTTCCCGAGATGGCGAAGAGTAAAACGATGGAATTTCTCCGCTTCTCCATCTCTGGGTCACTCTGATTCTCTCCATTGCTGTGGGCCCGGAGTCTCCTGCGGGCTCTACTGGCCGCTAGAATGTGTCTGACGGTCAGAGCATTTAGCAGCAAAATCAACAGGAACGGGAGACAAGGGGTTAAAAGATGGTCGACCCAATCAAAAGCTGTCCATAGGGGAGAAGTATAACTGATATCCTTCAGTCTGCAATACCACGGGACGTTTTCAATTATGTAGATAGGTTCATGCTTTAAGTACCAGGGAATATTGGTTAAACAGCCCAGCGCAGAAACTGTTCCTATAACCACGGCCGCCGTTTTCTCGTTGCAATATTTTAATTTCAGCTTCTGCCAGCAAATGGCCACAAATCGATCAAATGTGAAAGCCACCGTTAACCAGACAGAGCTGTCTCTGGATGCATTAATTAACGCAATGCTGAAACTACACACGGGAGTGATGGACAGGAAGCTACCTGGAAAATAGATACCCGGAATCCGGTTTAATATCACAGCGGTGATAATTACCAGGAGATCCGTCACCGCCATGGACACCAGGTACCGAGTGATACATCTGGAGAGACCGCACCTTCCTCGGGACAGGATCACAATCGCCACTAAATTAACTGTAAGAGAGAGAGAGAGAGAGAAGAGAAGTTACAGAATAGACTCATAGCAGAAGTAATATATTGACCGGAATTCTATGTATTTTCTACAGATCAGACATGATCTCACTGAATGACAGAACAGGCTCGAAGTTCTTAATGGCCGACTCCTGCGCCTATGATCTTCTGTCCCGGCTTTGATACTTGAAGTGATGGGAACTGATCTAAATATATAAAGTGTAACTGAGACAGACCAGAGACATCGGATTAATGAAAAACATTTAAACTCATGGGGAAACAAAAGCCATTAAAATAAATGGAAATATTCCAATAAGTTAAGAGTGTCGCTTGTGTAATGAAGAGTAAACTAAATCAATTCATAATGCGTACAGCTTTAAAAACCACACAATCTACACAGTAACAAATAGAATAAAAACAAAACAAACTTAAAATGAATGTTACAACCAATGAAGCAAAGAGTGTGCAACCTTGTATTGAAGTGACCCGCTGACAGGTCTCTCAATAAGTGTGGTGTCCAATTCTGGACACTTCACTTTAGGAAGGATATGAAGGCCTGAGAGATGGTGCAGAAAAGATTGATGAGAATGATTCCGGGGCTGAGGGACTTCAGTTGCATGGAGAGACTGGAGAATCTGCGGTTGTTCTCTTTGGAGAAGAGAAGATTGAGAGGAGATTTGATAGAGGTGTTCAAAATCATGAGGGTTCTGGACAGAGTAGATCGAGAGAAACTGTTCCCATTGGCAGAATGGTGGAGAACAAGGGACACAGATTTAAAGTGATTGGCAAAATAACCAAAGCCGACGTCAGAAAAAAACTTTTTTACACAGCGAGTGGTTAAGATCTGAAATGCACTGCCTGAAAGGTTGGTGGAGGCAGATTTAATCACGGATTTGAAAAGGGAGTTGGACAAGTATCTGAAGGAAAAACATTTGCAGTGCTCCGGGTAAACGGCGGGGGAGTGGGACCAGCTGAGAGTGGGCACGGGATCAACGGGCCGAATGGCCCTCTTCCCTGCTGTAACCATTCTATGATTTTAATATATTAGAAACCCTTCACATTGACAGACACATTAGCCGGTCTGTATGAACCAGGCCCCAAAAACAGCAGTGAAACCATTAATCAGCTAGTCTAGGAATGGTGGCATTGGTTGAGAAAATAATATTGCCCATAACAGCAAGAGATCTGCCGAACCTTCTTCCATAGTCCAATTCAATCCTTAACTTCCATCCCAATCACCTGAATGGAACATCGGTTTAACATCTCGCGGGAGAAGCACTGTTCCCGCAAAGCAGCGATCCCTCAATACCCCCTCGTGATAACCTGGACTATGGACTGAGGTCCTGGAGTGGGACGTTAAACTGATAACTCTCGATCTAAGGGGCCAGAGTTCTATTAACAGCTGGAAATAAATGCACAGAATTCAATGGAAGGGCGCGTCAAAGAACATCCAGGGTCAGTGGGAAGCGGCAAATCGAGTTACAGTGAGGACCGGGGAAGGGAATATTCCAGACAACATTCAGATTTCCACATGGATGAAGGAGTAAAAGTGAGCCCGGGAATCTGGTGGACAGAAATGGGTCTCGAATCTAACGGAGGAATCCAAGGATCAGACCGGATGTTTAAGCATGCGCACTAGGTTGGAGGACAGAGTTAGAATTGGAACCGTCGAGGATGAGAAAGAGCGTTCTGGGTGACTGGAGAGAAACGCGGAAGCAGCTGGTCTGGGAGAGAAGTGAGATCAACTGAACGGACGGCAGCAATGAGAGATAAGCCGAACGGATGGGGAGAGCAGGGAGAGATAGAAACATAGAAACATAGAAGGTAGGAGAAGGAGTAGGCCATTCGGCCCCTCGAGCCTGTTCCGCCATTTAATGAGATCACGGCTGATCATCCAAATTCAGTATCCTGTCCCTGGTTTCTCACCATATCCCTTGATACCTTTAGCCTTAAGAAATATATCTAACACCTTCTTGAATATATTTAATGAATTGGCCTCAACTGTGTTCTGTGGTAAAGAATTCCACAGTTTCACCACAAATTCCTCCACATCTCAGTCCTAAATGGCTTACGCCTTATCCTTAGACTGTGACCTTTGGTTCTGGACTCCCCCGCCATCGGGAACATCCTTCCTGCATCTAGTCTGTCTAGTCCTGTTAGAATTTTATAAGTTTCAATGAGATTCACTCTCATTCTTCTAAACTCGAGCGAATATAAGCCCAATCGACCGAATCTCTCTTCATACGTCATTCCTGCCATCCCAGGTATCAGTCTGGTGAACCTTCGCTGCACTCCCTCCATGACAAGAACATCCTTCCTCAGATAAGACGACCAAAACTGCACACACAGTACTCAAGGTGTGGTCTCAACAAGGCCTTGTACAACTGCAGCAAGATATCCCTGCTCCTGTACTCGAATCCTCTCGCTATCAAAGTCAACATACCATTTGCCTTCTTAACCGCCTGCTGCACCTGCATGCTAACCTTCAGCGACTGGTGCACAAGGACACCCAGGTCTCGTTGCAGTTCCCCTTTTCCCAATCTATTGCCGTTCAGATAATAATCTGTCTTCCTGTTTTTGCCACCAGAGTGGATAACCTCGCATTTATCCACATTATACTGCATCTACCATGCATTTGCCCAATCACCGAACCTGTCCAAATCATACTGAAGTTTGTCTACATACTCATCGCTACACACGCCCGCCCAGCTTTATGTCGTCTGCAAACTGGGAGATATTACATCGAGTTCCCTCGTCTAGATCATTTATATATATTGTGAATAGCTGGGGTCACTGCCTGCCACTCGGAAAAAGACGCGTTTAATCCAACTCTTTGCTTCCTGTCTGCCAACCAGTTCTCTATTCAAATCAGTACCTTACCCCCAATACCATGTGCTTCAACTTTGCACGCTAATCTCTAATGCAGACCTTATCAAAAGTCTTCTGAAA
This sequence comes from Squalus acanthias, assembly GCA_030390025.1. NCBI lineage: Eukaryota > Metazoa > Chordata > Chondrichthyes > Squaliformes > Squalidae > Squalus > Squalus acanthias. The sequence goes on from JASTWF010000709.1 coordinate 78,708, forward strand.
GTCCAAATAAACCACATCCACTGGTTCTCCCTAATCTATTCTACCAGTTACATCCTGAAAAAATTCCAGTAGATTAATCAAGCATGATTTACCTTTTCTAAATCCATGCTGACTTTGTCCGATCCTGTCACTGTTTTACAAGTTTTCTGCTACTACATCTTTTACATTGGACTCTAGCATTTTCCCCACTTCCAATGGCAGGCTTACAGGCCTATAATTCCCCGTTTTCTCTCTACCAACTTTTTTTAAATAGTGGGATTACAATAGCTACCCTCCAATCCATGGGAATTGTTCCACAGTCTAAAGAATTTTGAAAGATGACCAGCAATGCATCTACTATTTCTAGGGCCACTTCCTTAAGTGGGCTGAAGTTAGAAATAGGAAAGGAGCGGTCACGTTGTTAGGAGTTTTCTACAGGCCCCCAAATAGTAATAAAGATGTGGAGGAAGAAATTGCAAAGCAGATTATGAATAGGTGTGGAGGTCACAGAGTAGTTGTCATGGGTGACTTCAACTTTCCAAATATTGATTGGAACCTTTATAGGTCAAACAGTTCGGATGGGATAGTTTTTGCACAGTGTGTGCAGGAGGGTTTCCTGACACAATATGTGGATAGGCCGACAAGAGGTGGGGCCACGTTGGATTTGGTACTGGGTAATGAACCGGGCCAAGTGTTTGATTTGTATGTGGGAGAGCACTTTGGAGATAGTGACCACAATTCGGTAACTTTCACTATTGCAATGGAGAGGGATAGGGCCATACGGCAGGGCAGGGTTTATAATTGGGGGAGGGGTAATTATGATGCGATTAGGCAAGAATTAGGGAGTATAAGATGGGAACAGAAACTATCAGGGAAAGGCACAAACGAAAAGTGGAGCTTATCATGGAGCAATTACTGCGTATCCTTGAGAGGTATGTCCCTGTCAGGCAGGGAGGAAATGGCCGAGTGAGAGAACCATGGTTCACAAAAGAGGTTGAATGTCTAGTCAAGAGGAAAAAGGAAGCGTATGTAAGGAGGAGAAAACAAGGTTCAGTTGGGTCGATTGAGGGGTACAAGGTAGCAAGGAATGAGCTAAAAAAAAGAGCTTAGGAGAGCTAGGAGGGGGCATGAGAAGACCTTGGCGGGTCGGATCAAGAAAAACCCCAAGGCTTTTTACTCTTATGTGAGAAATAAAAGAATGACCAGGGTGAGGGTAGGGCCGGTAAAGGACAGTAGTGGGAACTTGTGCATGGAGTCAGAAGAGATAGGAGAGGTGATGAATGAATACTTTTCGTCAGGGTTCACCGAGGAGAGGGGCCATGTTCTTGAGGATGAGAGTGTGATAAAGGTGGATAGGCTGGAGGTGGTAGATGTTCTGAGGGAAGATGTTTTAGCAATTTTGAAGAACCTGAGGGTCGATAAGTCCCCTGGGCCAGATGGGATATATCCTAGGATTCTTTGGGAGGCAAGGGAGGAGATTGCAGAGCCTCTGGCTTTGATCTTTGGGTCCTCACTGTCCACGGGGATGGTGCCAGAGGACTGGAGAGTGGCGAATGTTGTTCCTCTCTTCAAGAAAGGAAATAGGAATGACCCTGGTAATTATAGGCCGGTTAGTCTTACTTCGGTGGTTGATAAGATAATGGAAAAGGTCCTGAGGGATAGGATTTATGACCATTTGGAAAGGGGCAACTTAATCAGGGATAGTCAACACGGATTCGTGAAGGGTAAGTCTTGCCTAACAAATTTGATTGAATTATTTGAGGAGGTAACTAAGTGTGTAGATGAAGGTAGAGCAGTTGATGTCGTATACATGGATTTTAGTAAGGCGTTTGATAAGGTTCCCCATGGTCGTCTCATGAAAAAAGTAAGGAGTTGTGGGATAGAGGGAAATTTGGCCGATTGGATAAGTAACTGGCTATCTCATAGAAGGCAGAGGGTGGTGGTGGATGGAACATTTTCGGACTGGAGACCAGTTACCAGCGGTGTGCCACAGGGGTCGGTGCTGGGTCCTCTGCTGTTTGTGATTTTTATCAATGACTTGGAGGAGGGGACTGAAGGGTGGATCAGTAAATTTGCTGATGACACCAAGATTGGTGGAGTAGAGGATGAGGTGGAGGGCAGTTGTAGGCTGCAAAGAGACATTGAAAGGATGCAGAGCTGGGCCGAAAAATGGCAGATGGAATTTAACCCTGATAAGTGCGAGGTGATTCATTTTGGTAGGGCAAATTTGAATAAGGATTACAGGGTCAACGGCAGGGTTCTGAGGAACGTGGAGGAGCAGAGGGATCTGGGGGTTCATAACCACAGATCTCTGAAGGTTGCCACTCAAGTGGATAGAGCAGTAAAGAAGGCCTATGGTGTGTTGGCGTTTATTAACAGAGGGTTTGAGTTTAAGAACCGGAAGGTTATGCTGCAACTGTACAGGACCTTGGTGAGACCACATTTGGAATATTGTGTGCAGTTCTGGTCACCTCACTATAGGAAGGACGTGGAAGCATTGGAAAGATTGCAAAGGAGATTTACCAGGATGCTGCCTGGTTTTGGGGGGGAGGTCTTATGAGGAAAGATTGAGGGAGTTGGGGCTTTTCTCTTTAGAGCGGAGGAGGATGAGAGGCGACTTAATAGAGGTTTATAAGATGATGAGGGGGATAGATAGAGTGGATGTTCAGAGACTGTTTCCTCGGGTAGAGGCAGCTGTTACAAGGGGGCATAACTATAAGGTGCATGGGGGGAGATATAGAAGGGATGTCCGAGGTAGATTCTTTACTCAGAGAGTGGTTGGGGTGTGGAATGGACTGCCTGCTGTGATAGTGGAGTCGGACACTTTAGGAACTTTCAAGCGGTTATTGGATAAGCACATGGAGCACACCAGAGTGATAGGGAGTGTGATAGCTTGATCTTGGTCTCGGACAATGCTCGGCACAACATCGAGGGCCGAAGGGCCTGTACTGTGCTGTACTGTACTGCACTGTTCTGTTCTGTTCTACCCTAGGATGTAGATTATCAGGCCCTGGAGATTTATCGTCTTCAATCCCGTCAATTTCCCGAACACCATTTCCCTAAGAATACTGATTTCATTCAGTTCCTCCAACTCATTAGACCCAATGTTCCCCGAAATCTATGGGAGGTTATTTGTGTCCTCCTTTGTGAAGACAGAGCCAAAGTATGTATTGAATTGGTCTGCCATTCCGTGGTTCCCCATTATAAATTCCCCTGATTCTGACTGCAAGGGACCTACGCTTGACTTCACCAATCTTTTTCTCTTCACATATCTATAGAAGCTTTTACAGTCAGTTTTTATGTTCCCTGAAAGCTTACTCTCATGCTCTATTTCCCCCCTCTTAATTAATCCCTTTGTCCTCCTTTGCTGAATCCTAAACTGCTTTCAAACCTCAGGTTTGCTGCTTTTTCCGGCCAATTTATATGTCCTATCCTTGGATCTTATGCTATCCCTAATTTCCCTTGTTACCCACGTTTGAGTCATCTTTTTTGTTTTATTTATATGGCAAACAGGGATGAACAAATTCTGTAGTTCATCCATGAGATCTTGAAATGATTGCCATTGCCTATCCTCCCTCAACCCTTTAAGTAACGTTCCCCAATACATCCTAGCCAACTCGCGCCTCATACCATCGTAGATTCCTTCATTTAAATTCAGGACCATCGTCTCTGAGTCAACTACTTCACTTTCCATCTTAATGAAGAATTCTATCATATTATGATCGCTCCTCCCCAAGGGGCCTCACACAACAAGATTGCTACTTAATCATTTCTCATTACATAAAACCCAGTCTAAGATGGCCTGATCTCTAGTTCGTTGCTCGACATATTAGTCCAGGAAACCATCCCGTATACACTCTTGGAGTTCATCCTCCAAGGTATTGTTACTAATTTGGTTAGCCCAATCTATATGTAGATTAAAGTCACCCATGATAACTGCTGTGCCCTTACTGCCCGCGTCTCTAATTTCACGTTAATGCCATCCCGAACCTCAGCATTACTGTTTTGGGGATGTGCATACAACTCCCACTAACTTTTTCTGCCCCTTGGTATTTCTCAGCTCTACTCATACAGATTCCATATCATCAGAACTAATATCCTTCCTTACTATTGTGTTCGTCTCCTCTTTAACCAGCAATGCTACCCCACCTCATTTTTATTTTTGCCTGTCCTTCCTGAATATTGAATACCCCTGGAGGTTGAATTCCCAGCCTTGGTCAGCCTGGAGCCAAGTCTCCGTAATCCCAATTATATCATATCCGTTTACATCTATTTGCGCAGCTAATTCATCCACCTTATTGTGAATGCTCCTCGCATTAAGAAACAAAGCCTTCAGGCTTGTTTTTAACATTCTTAGTCCTTTTAGAATTATTATTTACTGTAGCCCTGTTTAATTTACACCCTTGATTTCTCCGCCTTCCACTTTTGCTTTTCTCCTTCCTGTCTATTGTTTCTATCCTTGCTTCCCTTTCCTCTATCTCCCTGAACAGATTCCCAACCCCCTGCCATTTTAGTTTAAACCCTTCCCAACAGCACTAACAAACACGTCCCCTTGGACATCGGTCCAGGTCCTGCCCAGGTGCAAACCGTCCAGTTTGTACTGGTCCCACCTCCCACAGAACCGGTTCCAATGTGCCAGGAATTTTAATCGCTCCCCCTTGCACCATTCCTCTTGCCACGTATTCATCTGAAATATATTTCTATTTCTACACTGACTAGCACGTGGCACTGGTAACAATCCTGAGATTACTACCTTTGAGGTCCTATTTTTTAATTTACCTCCTAACTCCCTATATTCAGCTTTTAGGACCTCATCCCGTTTTTTACCTATATCGTCGGTACCTATATGCACCACGACAACTGGCTGTTAACCCACCCCTCCAGAATGCTCTGCAGCCGCCCCGAGACACCCTTGACCCTTGCACCAGGGAGGCAACATACTATCCTGGAGTCGCGTTTGCGGCCGCAGAAACGCCTATCTACTCCCCTTACAGTAGAATCCCCTATCACTATAGCTCTCCCGTTCTTTTTCCTCCCATCCTGTGCAGTAGAACCACACATGGTGCCAGGAAGTTGGCTGCTGCTGCCTTCCCCCGATAAGCCATCTACCCAACAGTATCCAAAGCGGTATATCTGTTTGAGAGGGGGATATCCACAGGGGACCCCTGCACTACCTGACTGCTTCTACTACTCTGCCTGGCTGTCACCCATTCCCTTCCTGCCTGTGCAGCCTTTACCTGCGGTGAGAGCAAATAATCAAACGTGCTATCCACGACCTCCTCAGCATCGCGAATGCTCCAGGTTATATCCATTCGCAGCTCCAGCTCCGAAATGCTGTGTGCCAGTAGCTGCAGCTGGATACACTTCCTGCACATATGAGGCCGGTTTCGGGAGCAGCAGGAGAGTACAGTGAGTAATTAAACTTACTTTTGCAGGCTTTTTTCCTCAGAGGCAGGTGTCGGGAGCAGCAGGAGAGCGGCGGTTCAGTGAGTATTTATCCTCACTTTCGTGGGCTTTTTTCCTCAGAGGCTTATCAATCTCGCAAACCAGCGGCGGCGTTCCAGAGCAACGTCACGATTCAAAAATTGACGCGGGCAAGAGGAAGCAGCTAATTGGGTGAGTACTTATACTACTCTATAGATTGACAGTTAAGGTTAATAGTTTATAAAGTTTAGAAAATCTTAATTTTTGTGGTTATAGTTTCTAAGCGTTCTGTTGTGTAGCAGGGAGTGCTAGTAAACAAGGGCCCTTGAGTATATCATTTAATTGTATTGTAATTAGTGGTATTTATTTGATTTAATTTAATTTAAATTAATTAAAGGGTAAGTCATGGCAGGACAGCTCAGCCCCGTGGCATGCTCCTCCTGCCCCGGCCCCACAGAGAGAAACTGAACGGATGGGGAGAGCAGGGAGAGACAAACCGAACGGATGGGGAGAGCAGGGAGAGATAAACCGAACGGATGGGAAGAGAAGGGAGAGATAACCCGACCGGATGGGGGGAGCAGGGAGAGATAAATCGAACGGATGGGGAGAGCAGTGGGAGAGAAACCGAACGGATGGGAGCCCAGGATAGATTTTCCTGTGAAATGGATTATTAATGAATCCAGTTACTTACGTAATTGTTCCTAATTATGCCTAACAGTTAAGGTATAATTTACCTTCAATAAGTTTATTCCTTAAAACAAATATCAGTTTAGTTACTATTAAATCAATTCCCAGAACTGAACGCAGTTCTCCAGATGGGGTCTAACCGAAGCTTTATACAACTGTCGAATCAATAATGCAGTAACTCTGAAGTGGATGTTGTTAATGTATTAACGATTTAATCAAAACATTTGGAAATTAAAGCATTTATTAAATTCATCCTGGAAAATATTTTTTTTTCATTTTAATCTGGCACTAAACAAAATATTGAATACAAGAAAACTAGCGATTTCATTTAATTCATTCACAGGATGAGGGCGTCAGTGGCAAGATCAACATTTATTTCCCATGTTGGGCCATTTCAGAGTGCAGTTAAGAGTCTCAGTCCGTGTAAGGACGGCAGATTTGCTTCCCTAAAGGGCATTAGTGAAGGAACCAAATGGGTTTTATGACAATTCCGTAATTACATTGGCACCATTATTGATATTAGCTTTTTAATTCCAGTGTTATTTTAATTCGCTGGGAAATTCGCTAGATGCTGTGGTGGGAATTAGAACTCATAGTCTAACTCGAATGATTAGCCCAGGCCTAGCTTGATAACTACCAGTCCAGTAACATTACCACTATGCTACTGCTCCCTTAATGCCTACAGCCATGTCTATCAATTAATGCCCCTTTATAGTCTCAAGGTGTGTTCAATTCCGAGACGATCGAAAGATCAGGGTCAGCAGCCTCATCTTCCTCTTACAACATCAGTTCAGTGGTGGGATTGGCTTTGAATAGATCAGCAGGCTTTCTGCATTTTACACTTTATTACAACGATTGAAATGCACTATTTGTTCAACTCCCGATGTACAGATTACGAACATAGGAATAGGAGGAGGCCATCCAAATCCTCGAGCCTGTTCTGCCATTCAATTGGATCATGGCTGATCTGTATCCTAACTCCATCTACCCGCCTCGGCACCGGAAAACTTAACACCCTTGATTAACAAAGATCTAAACATCTGAGTTCTGTTCTTTTCAACTGACCAGCTCAGTAACTTTTAGGAGGAAAGTTTTCCAGGCTTCTTCTAGGCTCCGTTTGAAGATGTGCTTCCTGACTCACTCTTAAACGGCCTAGCTCTCATTTTAAGCTCATGACCCCTTGTTCTAGACTCCCCCACTAGAGGAAATAATTTATCCATATCTACTCTATCAAATTCTATAATCTTTTAATACCTTAATTAGATCACCACTTAATCTTCTATACTCAAGTGAATACAAGACAGGATTTTCAACCGGTCCTGATAATTTAACAGTCTCAGCTTCGGTATCATTCTCTTGAATCTACGCTTCACCCCCTCCAAGGGCAATATATCCTTCCAGAAGCGCGGTGTCCAGTACTGAACGCAGTACTGCAGATGGGGTCTAACTAGAGCTCAGTACAACTGCGACATAACTTTTTCATATTCCAGCAGCCTTAAGATAAAGGCTACCATTAAATCAGATAATTAATAATTTGTTTCAATACTTTACCTGGGACAGCGATAGCTGCAAGGGCAGTGTAGTAAACGGCATATACCAGTCCTGTGGGCGGGGCGTGCATTTTATGTGAGAATCAGCGATGCCTATTCGAGATTCCACACGCGCTCTGTTCGACTTTCAAAGGATCCCTTATTATACCTGATGTGAACCCTCCGAGACACAATTAGATGACATCACCATTAATGTTAGTTACAGTTATTGAACAAACAGATGCGGTTCTATCACCATTAATGTTGGTTACAGTCATTGAACAAACAAGTTATTGCAGCCGATTTTGCGTTTACTTTTGATGAAATAGAATGAATAAAAGTGGATGTTAGGAGTGTTAAAGCGAGACTTTAAGTCCTTTAGAGAAAGAGGCCCACTGTCCCGATATGGTCTGGCCTTTATACGACTCCAATACCAGACTAATGTGGCTGACACTTAACTGCCCTCTTAAGTGGCCGAGCAACCCACTCAGTTTATCAAACTGCGAGAAAGGATCAAAATAATAGAACCGGACGGACCATTGGGCTGCGACTTAGACATCGATTCATAAGATCATAAGAACATAACATTTAATAGCAGGAGTAGGCCCTTCGAGCCTGCTCCGCCATTCAATGAGAACATGGCTGATCTTCTGCCTTAACTCCATTCACCGGCCTTATCGCCATATTCCTTGATGCTCTTACTAATCAGAAATCTATCGGCTTCTGTTTTGAATATACCCAATGACTGAGCCTCCACGGCCCACTGGGGCAGAAAATTCCAAAGATTCACCACACTCTGTGTGAAGAAATGTCTTCTCATCTCAGTCAGGAATGGCCTACCCTTTATCCTGAGGCTGTGGCCCCTGGCTCTAGATTCCCCAGCCAAGGGAAACATTCTCCCAGCATCCACCCTATAAAGCCTTGTAATTATTTTGTATGCTTCAATGAGATGCCGTCTCATTCTTCTGAATTCAAGAGTATACAGGTCTAGTCTACTCAATCTCTTCTCATACGACAGTCCCGCCATCCTCGGAATCAATCTCGTGAACCTTCGTTGCACTCCATCTATGGCAAGTATATCCTTCCTTATGTAAGGAGACCAAATTGTACACAGTACTCCAGGCGTGGTCTCACCAAGGCCCTATATAATTGGAGTAAGACTTCTTTACTCCTGTACTCAAACCCTCTTGTAATGAAGGCCAGCATACCATTTGCCTTCCTAATGGCTTGCTGCACCTGCACATTCACTTTCAGTGACTCGTGTACAAGGACACCCAGGACCCTTTGAGCATCTGCATTCCCCAATCTTTCACCAATTAGGAAATACTCTGCCTTTCTGTTTTTTTTACCGAAGTGGATAACTTCACATTTATCCACATTATATTCCATCTGCCATGTTCTCGCCCACTCACTGAGCCTGTCGAGATCCCCTTGAAGCATCTTCACATCCTCTTCGCAACTGACACTGCCACCTAGCTTTGTGTCATCAGCAAATTTGGAAATGTTACATTTAGTTCCTTCATCCAAATCATTGATATTAATTGTGAATAAATGGGGCCCAAGCACCGATCCGTGCAGTACCCCACTAGTAACAGCCTGCCATCCTGAAAAATTACCGTTTATCCCGACTCTTTCTTTTCTGTCTGTTAACCAATTCTCAATCCATGCTTGTATATTACCCTCAATTCCATGTGCCCTGATTTTGTTCACCAACCTCTTGTGTGGGATCTTATCGAAGGCCTTTTGAAAATTCAAATACACCACATCTATCGTTTCCCCTTTGTCTACTCCACTAGTTACACCCTCTAAGAACTCCAATAGGTTTGTCAAACAGTGCTTCCCTTTCATAAATCCATGTTGACTCTGCCCAATTTTACTATTATTTTCTAAGTGCCCAGTTAATGCATCCTTTCCATTAGATTCCAGCATTTTCCCAACTACTGATGTGAGGCTAACAGGTCTGTAGTTCCCCGTTTTCTCTCTCCCTCCTTTCTTAAATAGCGAGGTTACATTTGCTATCCTCCAATCTGCAGGAATCGTTCCAGAATCTATATAATTTTTGAAGATGACAAACAATGCGACCACTATTCCAATGGCGACCTCTTTCAAAACCCTTGGATGTAGGTCATTTGGTCCTAGAGATTTATCGACTTTTAGTCCCATTAATTTTGCTTCTACTGTTTTTTTTACTAATAATAATTTCTTTAAGTTCCTCATTCTCGCCAAACCCTTGTTTTTTTCGTATTTCTGGGAGGTTTTTTGTGTTTTCCTCCGTGAAGAGAGAAACAGCTTTTTTGTGGCAGGTATCCATTTTTGATGAGGTCACCAGCCCCGCCCCCAAATACGGCCATTTTGATGATATAACATCCTGGCGGCGGTGTTCATTTTTGATGTAAATTAAGAAGCAGAATCTCAGGATTACTAATTGGCATAGGGTCAAGCAGATCTGAGAGGTAAATTCGTGGCTCCAAATTTGGTGTGGGGCACTGACACCAGCACTGCCGAAAGAGGGAGCTGATCCATCGGGACGGGCTCCACATAAACCGGGCTGGGACCAGTGTCCTGTCGAATCGAATAATTAGGGCTGTAGATAGAAGCTTGCAACAAAGGAAATGCAATAATCTTGGGGACTATAATCTTCATATAGACTGGAATTGGCAAGGGTAGTGTGGAGGACGATTTGGGGACAGTTTCGTAGAACAATATGTCATGGAACCAACCTCGGAACAGGTTATTTTAGATCTTATATTGTGTAATCAGGCAGGATTAATTAGCAATCTCATAGGAAAAGGATCCTCTGGGGCAGAGTGTTCATGATATAATAGAATTTTCCATTCATTTTGAGAGTGACTTGCCTAAGTCTAATAATAGATTCCTAAACATACATTAAGCCAGTTACATAGGTATGAGGGGCGAGTTAGCTAAGATAGATAGGAAAATTAGATTGAAGGGTATCAGTAGATAATCTGTGGCTAGCATTTAAAGAAATATTTCATAATTCTCAACAATAATATATTCCATTGAGAAAGTGATCCAACCGTGGCTAACTAAAGAAGTTAAGTATAGCATTAGATTGAAAGTAGAAGCTTATAATGTTGCAAATAATAATAGTAAGCCTGAGGATTGGTTGAGTTTGGCAGATTGTAAGACTTTCTACATGTATGTAAAAATGAAAAGAGTAGCAAAAGTAAGCATTGGTCCCTTAGAGGCTGAGACAGGAGAAATTATTATGGGGCATCAGGAAATAGCATAAACGTTAAACAAATATTATGTATTTGTCTTCACAGGAGAAGACATACAAAGCATACAAAAATGTTGGGGAACCAAGGATCTAATGAGGGTGAGGAACTTAACTTAATTAATATGAGCAGACAACAAGGACTGCAGAAACTAGTGGGACTAAATGCTGATAAATCCCCTGGCCCTAACGGCCTACATCCTAGGGGTCTAAAAGAGTTGCCTGAAGAGATAGTGGATGCATTGGTTTTGAACTTCCAAAATTCCCTAGATTCTGTTGAGGCCCCAGCGGATTGGAAAGTAGCGAATGTAACACCGCTATTCAAGAAAGGAGGGAGAGAAAAGACAGGAAACTACAGGCAAGTGAGCAAGACATCAGTGGTCATGAAAATGCTGGAATCCATTGCTAAGGAGGTGTCATCGAGTCACTTAGAACATCATAACATGATTAGGCAGAGTCAACATGGTTTTATGAAAGGGAAATTATGTTTGACAACAATTATTGGATTTTTTTGAGGATGCAACTAGCAGGGTAGATAAAGGGGAACAAGTGGAATTAGTATGTTTGGATTTCCAAAAGGCATTCGATCAGGTGCCTCATAAAAGATTATTACACAAGATTAGGGCTCTTGGGGTTGGTGGTAATATACTAGCATGGAAATAGGATTGGTTAACGGTCAGAAAACAGTGAGTAGGGATAAACGGATCTTTTTCAGGTTGGCAGGCTGTAACTAGTGGGGTGCCGCAAGGATCAGTGTTGGGGCCTCGTCTATTTACAATCTATAATGACCTAGATCAAGGGACCGAGTGTAATGTATCCAAGTTTTCTGATGATACAAAGCTAGGGGGGACAGTAAGCCGTGAGCAGAACACAAAGAGACTGCAAAAGGATATAGATAGACTGAGTGAGTGGGCCGTAAGTTGGGAGATGGAGTATAATGTCGGGAAATGTGAGGTTTTTTCACTATGGTAGCAAGAATAGAAAAACAGAATATTTTTTAAATGGTGAGAAACTTTCCAGTGTTGGTATTCAGAGATATTTGGGTGTCCTCGTACAGGAAACACAGAAAGCTAGCATACAGGTCCAGCAAGCAATAAGGAAGGCAAATGGCATGTTGTCCTTTATTGCAAGGGGGTTGGTGTATAGGTGTAAGGAAGTCTTACTACAATTGTACTGGGCATTGGTGAGACCACACTTGGAGTACTCTGCACAGTTCTGGTCTCCTTAATGAAGGAAGGGTATACTTGCGTTATAGGCGGTGCAACGAAGGTTCACTAGATTGTTTCCTGGGATGAGAGGGCTTTCCTATGAGGAGAGATTGTGTAGAATTGGACTATGCTCTGGAGTTTAGAAGAATGAGAGGTGATTTCATTAAACATACAAAAATCTGAAGGGGATTGACAGGTTAAGTGCTGAGAGGCTGTCTCCCCTGGCTGGAATGTCTAGAAATAGGGGCCAAATTCTCAGGATCAGGGGTAGGACATTTAGGACTGAGTTGAGGAGGAATTTCTTCACTCAGAGAGTTGTGAATCTTTGGAATTCTCCGCCCCAGCGGGATGTGAATGCTGAGTTTTTGAGTATATTCCAGGCTGAGATAGATGGATTTTTGGCCTCTAGGGGAATCAGGGGGTATGGAGATCGTGCGGGATTGTGGAGTTGAGTTCAATGATCAGCCATGATCTTATGGAATGGCGCAGCAGGCTCGAGGACCATATGGCCTGCTCCTGCTCTTACTTCTTATGTTCTGATGTTGATGAGGCCACCAACCCCGCCCCCAACTGCAGCCATTTTGATGATGCCACATCCTGGCGGCGGTGTCCATTTTTGATGAGGTAACCTACTCCGCCCCCCACAGCGGTCATTTTGATGATGCCACTTCCTGCCGGCGGTGTCCATTTGTGATGAATTCACTAGCCTTCCTCCCCAAAGCAGCCATTTTTGTGATATCACTTCCTGGCTCCGGTGACCATTTTTGAAATGGTCACCAGCCCCGCCCCTAAATGCGGCCATTTGGATGATGCCACTTCCTGGCGGCGGTGTCCATTTGTGATGAGGTCACCAACCCCGCCCACCACAGCGGTCATTTTGATGATATCACTTCCTGGCGGCGATGGCCATTTTTGAATGGTCACCAGCCCCGCCTCTGAAAGTGGCCATTTTGATGATGTCACTCCCTTGCTGCAGTGTCCGATTTTGATGAGGTCACCAGTCCCGCCGCAACTGCGGCCATTTTAATGTTGCCACTTCCTGGCGGTGGTATCATTTTTGATGCAGCAACACAGCTGCAAATCACAGCCCAGCTCCTGTCAAACTGCTGTTTTTGCTCCAGGTCTAATCAATAATTTATCTGCTGCCTTTTCTGTCTCTTATAGTTAACTTGGTGGCGATTGTGATCCTGTCCCGAGGAAAGTGCGGTCTCTCCAAATGTATCCATCGCTACCTGGTTGGTATGGCAGCGGCCGATCTCCTAGTCGTCATCAATGATCCTTTATTGTGGTGGATTTGTCAGAGTTATTTCCCAGATTCATTCCTGACCATTACTTTCCTGTGTAGTCTCGTTTACTTCCTGGTTAATGCCACCACAGAGGGTTATGTCTGGCTCACAGTCGCTTTCACCTTAGAACGATTTGTGGCCATTTGTTGTGAGAAGCTGAAAACAAAATATTGCACCGAGAAAACGGCGGCTGTGGTTAACGGAACATTGATTGTGCTGAGCTGTTTAGAGTCTGTCCCCTGGTACTTTACAATTGAATCTTACTACATAATTGATAATGTTCCCTGGTATTGTGTCACTAAACCGAGTTTCTATACTTCCCCCACATGGGTCGCATTTGATTTGTTTCACATGCATTTTATCCCCTTGTATCACTTTTTTCTGATTTTTCTGCTCAAAGCTCTGACGTCCAGACCTATTTTATTGTCCAGTAGATTCCGCAGGAGACTCCGGGGCCGCAGCAATGGAGAGAATCACAAGGACTCAGAGATGGAGAACAGAAGTAAATCCATCGTTTTACTCTTCAGTATATAAACGGCAGCTTTATATTGTTATGTGTGACACAGGTTGAATTTTACATCTATCGGCGAATTACAAAGATTTATTATTACTCAGCCACTGACCCTGTTTATATCAGAGAACACACAGCAATAATGATTCTGGTTCTCAGTTCCTGCACCAACTCGTGTATTTACGCTGTGATCCAGGCTAAATTCAGAGAGGAGCTGAAGAACGCGGTGAAATACCCACTCAATCTAATTGTGAAATTATTTAAATCATAGAAAGAGCTGAAGAGTTTGAAGCACTAGAACTGCAGTGCATTTCATACCGTCTCTTGCACACTCCGCTGGACGGACAGTACATTTGACATTAGCAACACCGAGCCCGGAGATGATCTTAGACCTCATTTTGATGTCAGGTTTTATTGAAAATCCGACCTAGTGAGGCGGGTCACCTTTGCAGACGACACATGAATTGTTTCTCCAGAGGGCATAGCTAAATAGCTCAGCTGGACTTCAACTGAAAAAGTTGCTGTTAAACCGCTGACAGAATGACAGAGAAAGGCAGAGAAAATACCAAAAGCGACAGACAGTAGCTGAATAGCAAAAAGGAGCAGAAGTAAAGATAGAAATAAGAAGGTAAAGAGGCACAATAACGTGACGAGCTAATAAATGCACAAAGAAGCAGAGATTGAAACATGTAGAGTCAGAAAAGGAAGAGTCACCCATGAAGAGAAAATGGATAGATAGAAAGAGGCAGAAAGTGAGAGAAGGAGAGAAAGAAAGGAAGAAAAAAGGAAAGAAAGAAAGCAAGAAAGAAAGAAAGCAAGAAAGAAAGAAAGAAAGAAAGAAAGAAAGAAAGAAAGAAAGAAAGAAAGAAAGAAAGAAAGAAAGAAAGAAAGACAGACATTGTCAGCTGCCTTGACCCTAACTATTGGAATTCACACCCTAAACTTCTCAGCATCTCTAACACTCTCTGCTTCTTAAAGCCTTCCTCCTTCACCAAGGTTTTGGACATCTGTCCTGATATCTCCTTCTGTGACTCGGTGTCAAAAATGATTTTACTGAAATCGCTCTTGTTCAGCTCCTTGCGACGTTTTACTACGTTGAATGCGCTATATCAATGTAACTTGTTTTTGTAAAGAAGGATAGAAACAAATACACAGAAAACCAAGAAAGAGGTGGACAAGTTTTGGAGCACAATACAAAGCTTTATTTAATTTGCATTTATACAGTCTCTTTTGTATCTACATATCTCCAAACACTTCATACAATGAATGATACAATGAAGTGTGGTGCCAGTTATGTAGCTAATGTGATAATGGATAAACAATAGCAAAATACTGCGGATGCTGGAAATCTGAAATAACAACAGAAAATGCTGGAAACACTCAGCAGGCCAGGCAGCATCCGTGCAGAGAGCAACAGAGTTAACGTTTCAGGTATGTGACCCTTCCGCAGAACTGGAATATGTTAGAGATGTAACAGGTTTTAATCAGGTGCAGAGGCAGGGAAAAAGGGAGAGGGGAGGAAGGAACAAAAGGGACAGTCTTTGATCGGGTGGGAGGCAGGAGAGATTAATTGTTGCAAATGGGGATGGCAGAATCATCAATAGCTGTCGCCTGAAAAAATGGGGGCCGGGGATTCTGATCTGAAATTGTTAAACTCAATTTTGATTCCAGAAGGCTGTAAAGTGCCTAATCGAAAGATGGGGTGCTGTTCCTCGAATTAATTATTGTAACTGTTAATGAATATAACTGTTATGCATCTGAACAGACGATGTTTTAAATTCATTTCCAAATTCATAATTATAATACAAACGCAGATTGTGTGACCGCTTGGCGGAACATCTCCGCTCAGTCAGTAAGGGTGACACCGAGCTTCCGGTCCCCTGTCACATTAATTGTCTGCTCCACTCCCAGTCTGACGAATCTTTCCTCGGCCAATGAAGCTCAACGTAAGTTCGAGGAGCATCACCTCATCTTTCGATTTGGCACAACAGCCTTCCGGACTCAACATCGAGTTCAACAATTTCAGAACACAATCCGCTGCCCCAATTTTTTTCAGCCGGCAGCCTTTGATGATTCTGCAATTCCCATTTACACCTTATCTCGACCCATCTTCTGTTTCTTTACTTGTCCCATTACCATCGCCCTTTGCGTCGAACCATCATCTATTTCCTCATTCAATCTCTCCTGCCTTCCACCCTATCACAGATCTCCCGCTTTGTTCTTTCCTCCCTTACCCCTTTCCCTTCCTCTGTACGTGCTTACTACCTGTGACAGCTCTGAATTTTTCCAGCTCTTATGAAAGGTCATCGACCTGAAATCTTAAATTTGTTTCCCGTTCCACAGATGCTACCTGACCTGTTGAGTGTTTCCACCATTTCCTGTTTATATTTCATAATTATATTGTTAAGTCTGTTTGTATTTATATAAAACATAATAGACCCATAATGTCTAAGAATTGCAATGCATCTATGAAGTCCGTGAACTCTGGAATTAAATCTGATTATTAATTATAAAAGCATTAGAAAGAGGCGGAGAAGCCAAAGAGAGAAATTAAGAAAATGAGAGATAGAAGAAAGAGGGAAAGTATGGGAATGAAAAAGAGACAGATGTAAATAAGTGATAAAGAAATGGAGTGAACATTAATAATACAGAGAAAGAGAAATACAAATACAGGATCGGAATGATAGTGAAACAGTGTGATAGAGAAAGACTGAGATAAAAAAGTAAAAATAAACAAACAGAAGCAGAGAAAAAGTGAAAAGGATACACACAGAGAAACAGAGACTCAGAAATAAACAGAGGCAGACAGAAAGATAAAGAGAAAATAGTTGCAGACACCCAGTAAGCGACAGTGTGGCTGATGGAGAGAGGAGACATAGGTATCAGAGACAACCCGAGGCAGACTGACAGTAACAGAGAGAGAGTGAGGCTGGCAGAGAAAAGGCAGAGTGACAGATCGAAAAAGAAAAAGACAGTAATAGAGAGGCAGAAAATAACAGGTGGAAATAACAAGAAAGAGAAACATAAAAAAAAGAGATCGAGGAAGTGAAATATACAGAGAGAGAGAGAGACAATGAGAGGCAGAAAGTGGTAAAAAGAGAAATACAATTAGGGACTGAGAGTGAGTTTAACACATACAGTGCACTTTATATGTCTATTCGGGGGTAATACATTTCTGGGTCTAATTCCAAATGTGACGCCTGGAGGCTGCACAATACAGTCACTCAGTCTTGTGTAACTGACCCTGATAATCCCTTAATGCAGGAGGGTTCCCAACTGCTCTTAACCCTTCGCCTGTATTACTAAGCTGCACAGGGACCCGCAGCACTGTCCTGCGTTGTACAGTGTCAGCTGTGGCACAGCGGGTAGCCCACTACCCTCTCAATCAGATGTCTGTGCGTTAACGTCCGCTCCAGAGAGTTGAGCACAAAAATCTAGTCTGACATTCAAGTGCAGTGCTGAAGGATTGCTGCACTGTCGGAGGTGCCGTATTTGGAATGAGGCGTTAAAACAAAACTCCGTCCGCCCTCTCAGAGCCCACGGCACTACTTCGAGGAAGAGCATGGGAGTTCTCCCCGGTGTCCGGGACAATAGTGATCCCTCAATCAACATAAGAGAAACAGATTATCTGGTCATTATCACATTGCTGTTTGGGAGGGCTTGCTGTGAGCAGATTGGCTGCTGTGTTTCGGACATTAGAACAGTGACGACACTTCAAAAGTATTTGATTGGCTATAATGCGCTTTTGGATGTCCGGTCGTCGCGAAAGGCGCTACATAAATGCAAGTCTTTCTATCGTTTTCCTGCTCTGTTATGGTCCATATTCTATTTCATACAGATTAAATAAAAATTATGAAAAAAGTGATAACAACTAAATACTGTATCAAAAAAATCTCAGGCTCAATCCAGTTTTATTTCTAACCTTTGAAATAAAGTCTATAATTGCATACTCTACACAAAATGCCTTCTACATGCGCTTTATTTCAAAATAACAACCTTCAGTCCTTTTATCTTTTACAGAATTTCATATTTCAGGGATTAATTCACTCTATGCATTGCATTCTCTGGGTTAAAATCTAGCCTGTTCATTTTTAACACAGTTTGTAAACCCGATTATTTAAAAACTTTTTATTTAATCCCAACAATGAATTCACTGGAACAGCAAATTAAACCTCTCCATGTCCCTCACCATAACCAGCTATTACCGGCATGATCTCTTCACCGAGACCTAACAGTGCGTCTTATCTTACACATTGCATCTAACTACAAGTGGGAACAACAGACTGCACCACAAAGAGACACACTCACATGGGAATCGGATGGTTAAAGGTCCATGTCTGTCACCCTTGGAAGAATTCTAAGGAAATAAATTCCGATGGGAGAAATCCATTGATATTTCAGGTATCTATAGGGACAGGGAAAATAAACTGGGCTTCTAGGTATCTGCTGGGATGGTATAAATCCATTGCCATTCCAGAAATCAATTACGGTTCCAGAAATGTATTGGGTCAGGAGAAATCCATTGGGATTCGAGAAATGTGTTGGTGTTGGCATATGGAACTCAGTTAATTCCGCTTCTGGAAGTTTTTCATGTTTAGTTCATTCGATATAGGGAAAATGTGGTGGGTATCATTGGAGAGAGAGTGGGAGAAAGATAGAAAGCGAGAGAGACAGACAGACAGATTTCACTCAGCAACAGCCGATGTTCGCAAACAACCGGCCTTGGATATTTTCATGATGGAATGTTAAGGTTGGAAATGTTATGTTATGGTGAGAAAGTGTAGCGACTAGAAGGGTTACGCTTACAACAGCAAGGCCACGGTGTTTTTATGTGCTTCTAATGTTGTTGATGTATGTTGGAGAAAATGAATATTTGTGTCTCTGGACTATGTAATGGGCAGAGACTATTATATTAGGCGGAGCTTTCTCCCTTGTTCAAGCAGCACTAAAAGACCCCTGGCCAATTTTGCGCGCTCTATCTGTGACTTTACTCCGCTTGTAAATTGCTTTTATTGCTTTTATTGCTGAAGTTAAAGAATAAAATGACTATAACCAGACGACTGAACTCGTTACTACTCAAGTGAACAAACAGAATACTGTTTAAGACAACATTGGCGAGCCGAGCGAAGGACATAATCTTGTTGCTGTTCGAATACCAGGGAGGTCGAAACGGGACTGAATTCGAACCACAACCATCGAGAGCTCAATGGTGAACGAGCTCTGGAGCAGGAGCTAGTCTGCTTTCTCCATCGACAATCCAAGGCAACGCAGCAGGATTCAGTAAAAAGGAACACACACACACGTATGAGTTGTATTCAATTTGATAGCGGGTGGAGCAGATATCAAGTTACATTGAGTGTTAACGTGACAGTCGCTCAAGGATGAATGTACTAATCATACAGTCCTCAATCTCTTACAGGTATCATAGAAAGGGGGAGTTTGTTGCAAGGAAATTGGTGAATGCTTACCTCCAACAAAAATGCCGATCCAAGAAGGAGAGGGCGAAGTAAAAAACAGCTGTAAACATTAACGTAAATAAAGGAGTATTATTTCGGATGTTGTGGGTTGAATGTTATGTCCAAAAGCACACTCGGGAAAAACCTTTTGAGAAGAGCATCAGTGACTCTTACAGGGTCCTTTCGATGAAGTGTGATAAAGGCCGAGTACAAGAAGGAAAATTTCAAACAGTCAACCAATGTACTAATAAACTGTTTATTAATAATAATAACGAAGTCCCCTCATGGAGGGTGTAGGCAGAAGGTTATAAAGGCAGGCAGTTGCTACACTGTGCAGCTCACGTTTGCACACAATGTGGCAACATCAGAGTTAACAGCTATGAGAGAGATGAAAGAGAGAGGGAAAAAGGACGCCAGCAGCGAGAAACCAGGAATGGCAACCAAAGCAGTTTGTTGACCAAACTCCAGGACTGGCATTGCCTGTCAATGTAACATGTATGCTGAACAAACTCCAGGCCTGGCATTGCCTGTCATTCTAAGCTGTATACTGAACAAACTCCAGGACTGGCATTGCCTCTCAATCTAAGCCATATGTTGACCATACTCCAGGCCTGGCATTGACTGTCAATCTAAGCTGTATGTTGACCAAACTCCAGGACTGGCATTGCCTGTCAATGTAACATGTATGCTGAACAAACTCCAGGCCTGGCATTGCCTGTCATTCTAAGCTGTATACTGAACAAACTCCAGGACTGGCATTGCCTCTCAATCTAAGCCATATGTTGACCATACTCCAGGCCTGGCATTGACTGTCAATCTAAGCTGTATGTTGACCAAACTCCAGGACTGGCATTGACTGTCAATCTAAGCTGTATGCTGAACAAACTCCAGGCCTGGCATTGCCTGTGAAGCTGGTGGCTTAAATAGCAGCTAATAAAATCACTTGGTTGAACACTTGATGTGCTACAAAAGATATTAGGAAAAGGAAAAATAAGATAAAAAGCCCAGAGCCAAAGTTAAAGAAAGAGGACCGCTGTGGGATGAATTAGGATAAGTGTCTTCAGCATGTTTTGTTTTCATTCAGAACACAAAATGGAAACAGTTTCTGAGAGTGTGGGTGAATGTTTCTTGGCTCACGACAGGGAATATCACATACATTTTGGCACTTTGATTTCATAATCCATTGCAGGGATGAATGGAAGGAAAAGTAGGGGAGACTGGTCACCTCCAATAGAGGCCAAATCCAAAGGGGGAAAGAAACAGATTATAAATCAGTGTCACATTCGAGCAGTCCAGAAGTGGACTAGGATCAAAAGGCGACAGAATTAAGGGTGACGGACTCAAACAATGTTGAGAGGACAAGAGATGAGAAGCCGTTAGAATCGTTAGAAATTATATTTCTAAGTTGCATAAAAGTGTAAACATATTAGATTGGCAATGTACATTTTAATTTAAGATTGTGCGCCCAGAATTGTACAATAAAGCTCTGAACTACAACTGAAGTTAAAAACTCTGGTGCAGAAAGGCGGAGACAAACCAAAACAAAACTTTCTTTAACAAAAGATCAGTTTCACTCCAAGATTCAGTCTTGAAGTTACGGTTGCCATGGTAGGAAATGAATTTGAACTTTTCAAAACATTGGCCTAGAGTTACAAACATGTTTAAAGACCCCGTTGTATTTTTAAATCAGTTTGAAGAATTACAAAGCGCTATAATTGCAATTCAACTGATGACTCTAGGATAGGCGGGAATCTAAGCAGTGTGGATGGAAGCATCAATTACAAAGAGATATTAATAGATTAAATTAATGGGCAAGCCTGTGAGAAATGGATTTTAATGAGGCAAATGTAAGGTCAGACACCTTGGAACTAAAAAGGATAGAACAGGAAAATGTTTTCTAAATGGTGAAAATTTAGAAACAGTGGAGTTTCAAAGAGACTTGGGGATCGATGCACATCGATCATTAAAATCAGAATTAATCAAATAGTTTAAAAAAAGAAATAATCAAAATGGCTGAGGAATTCTGCCGTTTCTATCGAGAAGACTACAATACAATGGGGTAGAAGTTATGCTTCAGCTATACAAATCCCTGGATAGACATACCTCAGGAAGGATATGTTGGCCTTGGAGGGAGTGCAGAGATTTTCCAAAATTCAAGGGTTAAATTACGAGGAGAGATTATACAAACTACGGTTGTATTCCCTGAGATGTTTTAAAAGAGGGTGGCGAGATGTGAGTTGATCTATGTTTTCAAGATAATAAAGGGAACTGACAGCGTAGAGAGCGAAAAATTTGCAGATTGATTACATTAACCAGATTCAGAAGAATCAGAAAGATAATCAGTACGTTTGGGTTATAATTGACTGATTCTCCAAATGAGTTTAAATAGCAAACATCAGAAATTGAAGATTCGTTTAGGGGAAATAGCGTCAGGTAGACTAGGATGGAACTAAGAAGGAGAAAGGGAAAGATTATGTCCATCTTCTACTGTTATGTTCTGCAAGATTTTAGTGTACTGCCTCTGTGAAAAGCTTTTGTGACAGTTTTTGGCGCCACCGTGGCTCCGCCCTCTTTTCCCTTTTGTGTAAAAGTGTTAAATGTTTTGTTCCATTGAAAACACTAATTATTGTTCAGTGGAAGTCATTAATTGTCCAGTTATTTGGAAAGACACCTGAAGAAAGAAAAGCAAAGATGTCATTTATTGTACGCAAATGCTATGTTGTTGTATTTTATCTTTTCTGTATTTTGTTCAATCAATAAAATATTGGACTGATTAAATTATCACTATTAAATGTGAAAACCCGACTTTCAGTGTGGCCACAGTGCTATTCTGGTTATTTTAAACGGTGTGCGCGTCTCCAGTTCCGGACACCAGTCTTTCACATGGAAGAAACGGGAAGACACGCTATATTGGAGCAGAATTAGTTCACAGAATATTTCAATTTAATAGGGGTGTTGGCAACGATTTATGCTGCAAAAAAAAAGTGTTTGTTTCATGGGAAAGTTTTCCTAAATGTATCTGACGTGACGTAATGACGTCAGACAATATTTTGTTCCGTCTTCTTTTCAACCTACAAAGCAGTCACCCTTTCCGCTGACTGCTGTTTTCTTCATTCAGCAAGGACGCACTTTTTTATTGCTGGATATAAATCTACAGGGGGCATTATTAAATTTAAGTTGCTTAATGGGAGCAGATATTTCCCTACGGTGAAAGAAGGAGATTATGAATTGTCAGATTAACCCTTTGGGCTTTTAAACAGATCCACAATCGATTCTCTCTTTCATTGTTCCTATAAACAGGGGACCACGGTTTCCCGGACTTTGTGGCAGTTGATGCCATAGCAAGAGATCCAGCAGTTTGAATGATTACCTGCAGCATCGGCAGACATCGAATGTCGCGGGGTGGTGACAACAATGTACTTCAGACTTCAACCTATTGGGTTAAATTATTGGGATCGATTTTTATTTCCAAGAGACATTGCTCGAAGGTAAAGTACACGAATTGCATCCAAACGCAATTGTTACTTTAGTCTTCTTTGTAAACTCACAAATTCTGGGCATAATTTGTTTGTGAAATTAAAATTTACGGGTAAATTTTTACGAGTTGCTGTTCAAGCATTTAGGAAGGAAAATTTAGCTGAAATTTTAGCGCATAATCAAGCTTTATTTTTTATGCGGTCTCTCCTGATGTATCACTCGGTACCTGGTGTCCATGACGGTGACGGATCTCCTGGTCGTTATCACAGCTGTGATATTTAATCGGATTATTGGCATTTATTTTCCAGTTAGTTTTTTGTCACTGACACCGGCTTGTACTCTCAGTACTGTGCTAATTTATGCAGCCACGGAGAGTTCTGTCTGGTTAACGGTCGCTTTCACCTTTGTTCGATTTGTAGCCATTTGTTGCCAAAAGCTGAAAACAAAATATTGCACCGAGAAAAGGGCGGCTGTGGTTATAGGAACCGTCTGTCTGCTCAGCTGTTTAAAAAGCGTTCCCTGGTACTTTATCTACGAGCCGCTCTATATAATTAACAATGTTCCCTGGTTTTGCAATATAAAATCAAGCTTCTACACTTCACTCGCATGGACAGCATATGATTGCTTTGCACGTGTTTTAAACCCAGGTCTCCCATTCTTTCTGATTTTGCTGCTCAATGCTCTAACCGTCAGACACATTCTAGCGGCCAGCAGAGCCCGCAGGAGACTCCGGGCCCACAGCAATGGAGAGAATCAGAGTGACCCAGAGATGGAGAGCCGGAGAAAGTCCATGGTTTTACTCTTCGCCATTTCGGGAAGTTTTATTCTATTATGGATGACGTATGTTGTAGATTTCTTGTATGTGAAAATTACAAACGAAGCTTATTTCTCAGGTTCCAATTTCAATGACCCAAATTCATTCCCCAGGAAAGTGGAAACATGCTCCAACTCCTGAGCTGTTGCACCAACACGTGTATTTATGCAGTGACTCAGAAAAAATTCAGAGAGGAGTTGAAGAATGCGGTAAAATATCTTCGGATTCGAATTGTTAATTTAGTAAACTAGATAACCTATAGTTTCGGTTTCAATTACTATTCTGGTTATATCTTGTTATCTTTCCGTCTTCGCGATAAAGACGCTGCAACCCGTTGGCAGCCGGCCCAATTTTCACTTCCATTGATGTCAATTCACCACAATCTGTATCCTCATAGCCCGGCACATTACTCACACTATCATTACTATCGCCAGTTTTGCGCTACCGATTCCTCCAAGTCCGCCCCCTCCCTCCTTGATAGGTATCCTCTTGAGAACATAAGAACATAAGAATTAATAGCAGGAGCAGGCCATTCGGCCCTTGGAGCCTGCTGCACGATTCAATAAGATCATGGCTGATATCTACAGCAGCGCTACTTTCCCTCCTGATTCACATATCCCTTGATTCCGTTATTGCCCAATAATCTATCCATCTCAGTCTTTAATATACTTAACGACTGAGCTTCCACAGCCCTCTGGGGTAGAGTATTCCAAATATTCTGAAACCTCTGAGTGAAGAAATTACTCCTCATCTCAGTCTTCAATGGCCGAACCCTTATGCTGGCAGGGACACAGTCTCTCAGCATCGACACTGTCAAGCCGTCTAAGAATGTTACACGTTTCAATGAGATCACCTCTCATTCCTCTAAACTCCAGAGAATATCGACTCATTCTATTCAATCTTTACACTCTCCCTTTGGCACGAAGCAGCTCTTTCCTAGCTCCTTCCTCCATGTTAAACCTGAGGATACCAGAGGAAGGTGTAAAATGATCCGGCAGATCATTAGGTCAGTAAAGATCTCAAAGGGCGGTAACAAACGTTTAATACATTCCTAGCCGCATTATTTGTAAATTGACTTTAAACTATTTAACATGAGCGAACTATCACTTGTGCAAATAAAACACACCATTGTTAAGTGTTCAAGCAGAAATTTCACCATCGGAAGATCTGTCGTCCTGTTGTTATTCCAAATTCTCCCCACATTTTCCGGAAACTGCACATTGAGTTTTGGTCCAGTCCCAGCCGCGCTCGTCACCATGAGTGACCGGAAATGGGTGTCAGCAAACTCAGTTTCAATTGAATTTCTTTTCCGATACATTTTTTACTGTAAGAAAATGTCTTGATTCCTGGGATGGACTACTCACTGAAGGGACATGTGCAGTTGGTAACCAATGTTCTCTCTTGAAAGATAGCCCTGTCACAGCTGCAACCTGTCCCTGGAATTCTTGCAGTAAGCCGTCTTCAATGTCCCTGAGCAAAAACACTGGGCCGCTTTGAGGCATTGTGGGCCATCACCAGCAGCAGAATTGTATTCCACCACAATCTGTATCCTCAAAGCCCGGCACATCCCTCACTCGACCATTAATATCAAGCCAGGAGACCCACCCTGGTTCAAAGAGGCATGAGAAGAGCATGCCAGCAGCTGCAGCAGGCGTACCTGAAAATGTGATACCATTCTTGTGAAGCGGCACCACAGGACTACGTACATGTTAAACAGCAAAAGGAACATGCAACAGACAGAGCTAAACGATTCCACAGCAGATCAGGTCAAAGCTCTGCAGTCCTGCCACATCCAGCCGCGAGAAATGGTAGACAATTAAGCAATTAACGGGAGGAGGAGTCTCCCTTTACAATCCTATCCTCAATGATGGCCGAGCCCAGCACCAATTTGATTCACTCCACGTGATATCACGAAACGGCTGAGCGCACTGCATACTGCAAAGGCTGTGGGCCCTGATAATATCCCGGCTGTAATGTTGAAGACTTGTGCTCCAGAACTAGCCGCGCCTCTAGCCAAGTTGTTCCAGTACAGCTGCAACACTGGCATCTACCCGACAATGTGGAAAACAGCCCAGGTATGTCCTGTCCACAAAAAGTAAGACAGAGCCAACCTGGCCAATTACTGCCCCATCAGCATAATCTCAATCATCAACGTGATGGAACGTATAGACGAATGGGCTATCAAGTGGCACTTACTCGCAATTAACCTGCTCACCGATATTCAGTTAGGGTTCTACCTGGACCACTTGGCTCCTGACCTCATTGCAGCCTTTATCCAAACATAGACATAGCAGTTGAATTCCAGAGGTGATTTGAGAGTGACTGCCCTTAACATCAAGGCAGCAGTTGACCGAGTGTGGCATCAAAGAGCCCTAGTAAAACGGAAGGCAATGGAAATCAGGTGGAAAATTCTCCACTGGCTGGAGTTATACCTAGCACAAAGGAAGATGGTTGCGGTGGTTGGAGGTCAATTATCTCAGGGAAAGTACATCGCTGCAGAAGTTCCTCAGGGCAGTGTCCTAGGCCCAAACATCTTCAGCTGATTCATCACTGACCGTCCATCCATCATAAGATCAGAAGTGGGAATGTTCGCTGATGATTGCGCAGTGTTCAGTACCATTCGTAACTTCTCAGTTAGCGAAGCAGTCCATGCCCACATGCAACAAGACCTGAACGACATTCAGGATTGGGCTGATAAGTGACAGGTAACATCCGCGCCACACAACTGCCAGGTAATGACTATCTCCAAACATCGAGAGTCTAACCAACCCCCCTTGACATTCAACGGCATTACCATCGCCGAATTCCCCAACATCAATATCCTGAGGAGTCACCATTGACCAAAAACTTAACCGGACCAGCCACATAAATACTGTGGCATCAAGAGCATGTCAGATGCTAGGTATTCTGCGGCGAGTGTCTCACCTCCTGTCTCCCCAAATCTTTTCCACCATCTACAAGGCACAAGTCAGGAGTGTGATGGAATACTCTCCACTTGCCTGGATGAGTGCAGCTCCTTCGACCTCTACCATCTAGAAAGATAAGGGACAGCAGGCGCATGGGAACACCCCAACTCCAGGTTTTCCTACAAGTCACAATCCATCCTGACTTGGAAATATATCCCCGTAACTTCATCGTCGCTGGTTCAAAATCCTGGAACTCCCTCCCTAACAGCACTATGGGAGTACCTTCACCACACGGACTACAGCGGTTCAAGAAGACTCAGGACCACCTTGTCAAGGGCAATTAGGTAATGGGCAATAAATGCTGGTCTTGTCAGGGACTCCCACATCCCAGGAACGAATAAAAAAGACGGTGACTGATATGCTCAGCAACATCGGCCTCTGCATATTTCATGTTTCATTATGATCACTTTCGCCACCTGCTGATGAGCAACATCTACTACATACGCCTGAGTTTATTAAACATGATTCTTAATTCCGCATTTACCAAGTTACGTTCACCCAGATGAGTTTCTCAGATAAACCAGAAAAGGGGTAAGGGATCAGGAGGAATTAAGGGCAGAATGACTAAAATTGCTGTTATAAGTTCAACTTCACCTCATCTTTGGCCAGAACTAATAGAATCATAGAATCATAGAAGAGTACAGCACAGAAGGAAACCATTTGGGCGGTCGAGACTGCGTCGGCTCTTTCGAATTGCAAACAAGTTAGTCCCACTTCCCTGGCTCTTTCCGCCAATCCCTGCAAATTTTTCTCCTTCAAGTATTTATCCAATTCTCTTTGAAGGCGACTATTGAATAGAATCAGCAAATTCTTAATGTCAATGTCCCTCTCAATCTGTCTCTTGCAGTTGCAAGCGTCCGTGTTATGGTGGCATTAATGGGACGTAATAGGTGAAGGTTTTGGTTGGGAACATTTGGAAGAAGATCTTGCTGGACATGATCTCACTGAGAGACCCTCGGGTGGAAATATCCATAAGCGAGATAAAGCATGCAGGCACACTTCTCTTTTTGCTCTGCTCATGTTTTTGACGCTAGTTCAGAACTGTTTGGGATATTTGCTGCAAGATGTGAATGACAACTTAGAGAGCGGTCAGTTTATGGGTTTCACAGGTGACAGCCGGGGATTCCAGGAAATACTTCTGTGCATTAACACCGCACACGGTGGTGCATTTAGGTCAAGGGCCTCGACATAAACTGCAGGCGTTACGTCGGCGGTGACGATGACATGGTCAAATCTCACTGTGTAGTCTGAAGGAGAAGCAAGCTTCTTCGATCAAAAATGTTTCCTCAATGTATCGTAAACAGACAGACACACAGACGGTTCTGCCTATCGTTGTGTAACCGGAGGATATTGATATTATTGACCACGAATTGATATGGTCTAGAAAGTACCTGCGATCCCAACACCGTTCACTCCTCCACAAGAGTCGGAGTCAAATATACTTCCTGGCAGATAATTCCATACTCTCACCTCCCTCTGTGTAAATGATGTTTTCTAACCGTAAAAAAATATCTTCTGCAGTGTCATATTTACATAGAATATATAACAACAACAATAATTTGTTTTTATACAGCGCCTTCCAGTTTTATTTCTAACCTTTGAAATAAAGTCTATAATTGCATACTCTACACAAAATGCCTTCTACATGCGCTTTATTTCAAAATAACAACCTTCAGTCCTTTTACCTTTTACAGAATTTCATATTTCAGGGATTAATTCACTCTATGCATTGCATTCTCTGGGTTAAAATCTAGCCTGTTCATTTTTAACACAGTTTGTAAACCCGATTATTTAAAAACTTTTTATTTAATCCCAACAATGAATTCACTGGAACAGCAAATTAAACCTCTCCGTGTCCCTCACCATAACCAGCTATTACCGGCATGATCTCTTCACCGAGACCTAACAGTGCGTCTTATCTTACACATTGCATCTAACTACAAGTGGGAACAACAGACTGCACCACAAAGAGACACACTCACATGGGAATTGGATGGTTAAAGGTCCATGTCTGTCACCCTTGGAAGAATTCTAAGGAAATAAATTCCGATGGGAGAAATCCATTGATATTTCAGGTATCTATAGGGACAGGGAAAATAAACTGGGCTTCTAGGTATCTGCTGGGATGGTCTAAATCCATTGCCATTCCAGAAATCAATTGCGGTTCCAGAAATCTATTGGGTCAGTAGAAATCCATTGGGATTCGAGAAATGTGTTGGTGTTGGCATATGGAACTCAGTTAATTCCGCTTCTGGAAGTTTTTCATGTTTAGTTCATTCGATATAGGGAAAATGTGGTGGGTATCATTGGAGAGAGAGTGGAAGAAAGATAGAAAGCGAGAGAGACAGACAGACAGATTTCACTCAGCAACAGCCGATGTTCGCAAACAACCGGCCTTGGATATTTTCATGATGGAATGTTTAGGTTGGAAATGTTATGTTATGGTGAGAAAGTGTAGCGACTAGAAGGGTTACGCTTACAACAGCAAGGCCACAGTGTTTTTATGTGCTTCTAATGTTGTTGATGTATGTTGGAGAAAATTAATATTTGTGTCTCTGGACTATGTAATGGGCAGAGACTATTATATTAGGCAGAGCTTTCTCCCTTGTTCAAGCAGCACGAAAAGACCCCTGGCAAATTTTGCGCGCTCTATCTGTGACTTTACTCCGCTTGTAAATTGCTTTTATTGCTTTTATTGCAGAAGTTAAAGAATAAAATGACTATAACCAGACGACTGAACTCGTTACTACTCAAGTGAACAAACAGAATACTGTTTAAGACAACATTGGCGAGCCGAGCGAAGGACATAATCTTGTTGCTGTTCGAATACCAGGGAGGTCGAAACGGGACTGAATTCGAACCACAACCATCGAGAGCTCAATGGTGAACGAGCTCTGGAGCAGGAGCTAGACTTCTTTCACCATCGACAATCCAAGGCAACGCAGCAGGACTCAGTAAAAAGGAACACACACACACGTATGAGTTGTATTCAATTTGATAGCGGGTGGAGCAGATATCAAGTTACATTGAGTGTTAACGTGACAGTCGCTCAAGGATGAATGTACTAATCATACAGTCCTCAATCTCTTACAGGTATCAAAGAAAGGGGGAGTTTGTTGCAAGGAAATTGGTGAATGCTTACCTCCAACAAAAAGGCCGATCCAAGAAGGAGAGGGCGAAATGAATAACAGCTGTAAACATTAACGTAAATAAAGGAGAATTATTTCGGATGTTGTGGGTTGAATGTTATGTCCAAAAGCACACTCGGGAAAAACCTTTTGAGAAGAGCATCAGTGACTCTTACAGGGTCCTTTCGATGAAGTGTGATAAAGGCCGAGTACAAGAAGGAAAATTTCAAACAGTCAACCAATGTACTAATAAACTGTTTATTAATAATAATAACGAAGTCCCCTCATGGAGGGTGTAGGCAGAAGGTTATAAAGGCAGGCAGTTGCTACACTGTGCAGCTCACGTTTGCACACAATGTGGCAACTTCAGAGTTAACAGCTATGAGAGAGATGAAAGAGAGAGGGAAAAAGGACGCCAGCAGCGAGAAACCAGGAATGGCAACCAAAGCAGTATGTTGACCAGAGTCCAGGCGTGGCATTGCCTGTCAATCTAAGCTGTATGTTGACCAAACTCCAGGACTGGCATTGCCTGTCAAACTAAGCTGTATGTTGACGAAACTCCAGGACTGGCATTGCCTGTCAATCTAAGCTGTATGTTGACCAAACTCCAGGACTGGCATTGCCTGTCAATGTAAGCTGTATGTTGACCAAACTCCAGGACTGGCATTGCCTGTCAATCTAAGCTGTATGTTGACCAAACTCCAGGACTGGCATTGCCTGTCAATCTAAGCTGTATGCTGAACAAACTCCAGGACTGGCATTGCCTGTCAATCTAAGCTGTATGTTGACCAAACTCCAGGCCTGGCATTGACTGTCAATCTAAGCTGTATGTTGACCAAACTCCAGGACTGGCATTGCCTGTGAAGCTGGTGGCTTAAATAGCAGCTAATAAAATCACTTGGTTGAACACTTGATGTGCTACAAAAGATATTAGGAAAAGGAAAAATAAGATAAAAAGCCCAGAGCCAAAGTTAAAGAAAGGGGACCGCTGTGGGATGAATTAGGATAAGTGTCTTCAGCATGTTTTGTTTTCATTCATAACACAAAATGGAAACAGTTTTTGAGAATGTGGGTGAATGTTTCTTGGCTCGCGACAGGGAATATCACATACATTTTGGCACTTTGATTTCATAATCCATTGCAGGGATGAATGGAAGGAAAAGTAGGGGAGACTGGTCACCTCCAATAGAGGCCAAATCCAAAGGGGGAAAGAAACAGATTATAAATCAGTGTCACATTCGAGCAGTCCAGAAGTGGACTAGTATCAAAAGGCGACAGAATTAAGGGTGATGGACTAAAACAATGTTGAGAGGACAAGAGATAAGAAGCCGTTAGAATCGTTAGAAATTATATTTCTAAGTTGCATAAAAGTGTAAACATATTAGATTGGCAATGCTCATTTTAATTTAAGATTGTGCGCCCAGAATTGTAGAATAAAAATCTGTACTACAACTGAAGTTAAAAACTCTGGTGCAGAAAGGCGGAGAAAAGTCAAAACAAAACTTTCATTAACAAAAGATCAGTTTCACTCCAACATTCAGTCTTGAAGTTACGGTTGCCATGGTAGGAAATGAATTTGAACTTTTGAAAACATTGGCCTAGAGTTACAAACATGTTTAAAGATCCCGTTGTATTTTTAAATCAGTTTGAAGAATTACAAAGCGCTGTAATTGCAATTCAACTGATGACTCCAGGATAGGCGGGAATCTAAGCAGTGTAGATGGAAGCATCAATTGCAAAGAGATATTAATAGATTAAATTAATGGGCAAGCCTGTGAGAAATGGATTTTAATGAGGCAAATGTAAGGTCAGACACCTTGGAACTAAAAAGGATAGAACAGGAAAATGTTTTCTAAATGGTGAAAATTTAGAAACAGTGGAGGTCCAAAGAGACTTGGGGATCGATGCACATCGATCATTAAAATCAGAATTAATCAAATAGTTTAAAAAAAGAAATAATCAAAATGGCTGAGGAATTCTGCCGTTTCTATCGAGAAGACTACAATACAATGGGGTAGAAGTTATGCTTCAGCTATACAAATCCCTGGATAGACATACCTCAGGAAGGATATGTTGGCCTTGGAGGGAGTGCAGAGATTTTCCAAAATTCAAGGGTTAAATTACGAGGAGAGATTATACAAACTACGGTTGTATTCCCTGAGATGTTTTAAAAGAGGGTGGCGAGATGTGAGTTGATCTATGTTTTCAAGATAATAAAGGGAACTGACAGCGTAGAGAGCGAAAAATTTGCAGATTGATTACATTAACCAGATTCAGAAGAATCAGAAAGATAATCAGTACGTTTGGGTTATAATTGACTGATTCTCCAAATGAGTTTAAATAGCAAACATCAGAAATTGAAGATTCGTTTAGGGGAAATAGCGTCAGGTAGACTAGGATGGAATTAAGAAGTAGAAAGGGAAAGATTATGTCCATCTTCTACTGTTATGTTCTGCAAGATTTTAGTGTACTGCCTCTGTGAAAAGCTTTTGTGACAGTTTTTGGCGCCACCGTGGCTCCGCCCTCTTTTCCCTTTTGTGTAAGAGTGTTAAATGTTTTGTTCCATTGAAAACACTAATTATTGTTCAGTGGAAGTCATTAATTGTCCAGTTATTTGGAAAGACACCTGAAGAAAGAAAAGCAAAGATGTCATTTATTGTACGCAAATGCTATGTTGTTGTATTTTATCTTTTCTGAATTTTGTTCAATCAATAAAATATTGGCCTCATTAAATTATCACTATTGAGGTTGAACTAACCTATTAAATGTGAAAACCCGACTTTCAGTGTGGCCACACTGCTATTCTGGTTATTTTAAACGGTGTGCGCGTCTCCATTTCCGGACACGAGTCTTTCACATGGAAGAAAGGGGAAGACACGCTATATTGGAGCAGAATTAGTTCACAGAATATTTCAATTTAATAGGGATGTTGGCAACGATTTATGCTGTAAAAAAAAAGTGTTTGTTTCATGGGAAAGTTTTCCTAAATTTATCTGACGTGTCGTAATGACGTCAGACAATATTTTGTTCCGTCTTCTTTTCAAACTACAAAGCAGTCACCCTTTCCGCTGACTGCTGTTTTCTTCATTCAGCAAGGACCCACTGTTTTATTGCTGGATGTAAATCTACAGGGGGCATTATTAAATTTAAGTTTCTTAATCGGAGCGGATATTTCCCTACGGTGACAGAAGGAGATTATGAATTGTCAGATTAACCAATTTAGCTTTTGAACAGATCCACAATCGATTCTCTCTTTCATTGTTCCTATAAACAGGGGACCACGGTTTCCCGGACTTTGTGGCGGTTGATGCCATAGCAAGAGATCCAGCAGTTTGAATGATTACCTGCAGCATCGGCAGACATCGAATGTCGCGGGGTGGTGACAACAATGGACTTCACCTTCAACTTATTGTGTTAAATTATTGGGATTCGATTGTTATTTCAAAAGACATTGCTCGAAGGGAAGGTACACGAATTGCATCCAAACGCAATTGTTACTTAAGTCTTCTTTGTAAACTCAGAAATTCTGGGCATAATTTGTTTGTGAAATTAAAATTTATTGGATACATTTCTACGAGTTGCTGTTCAAGCATTTAGGAAGGAAAATTTAGCTGAAATTTTAGCGAAAATCAAGCTTTATTTTAAATGTCCCGATGATGTGGTTCCCTCCAAACTATATATTGAGAAATACGTTTTTGGGGGGAAACGTTTGTGATAAAGGTAACTGAGATCCATCATCTTGCAGACTGAATTGCTCTCCAGCATATTTTGGGGAATAAAAGGTCCAAGAACAGTTTCGGATCATTAAAATTAAACACAAGAAATGTGTCAATACTTGGATCAATTGGGAACGTGTGGTCTATGTTTTAAGTATATTATGATAATATTATATTAGACAGTAAAGTACCTCTGTGGCTCATGAAGTAACTGGTGAATACTGCATAAAATTGGATGAGAGGAAGTGAGTGAGGATCTAAGATGAGAACAGGAAATTTATACCACCAAATGCGAAGTTTTCTACAATCATTGTTCTTATGTGAATTGGCATAAATCACCTGGGTGCAATTTAGTGTTAATATACATTCTTGCAGAAGTCAGGGAAGTGTGATAAATTGATAAGCTTTCTCTTGGAGATGATTGTGTCATTGCAGATACTGAACAATAAGAAAACTGCATTTGATAATCCGGCCACAAACCGAGACATCAGGTTAATGCAAATGGAGATGAGCAAAAATCTCCAGACACCCCACGATATTTTGATACGATCACCAGAAAGCCCAAGAATGGCTTGGATCAGATGTCACGAGTGGCATGATATTGGAATACCGGTGTGTGTGAGTGTGGGTATATGTAAATTTGTTACGTGTAAAGTAATTATCATGCGGCAATGAATTTAGAATTTCCACTGATGAACGGGTCTCAGACATGATCAGTTATCGACAACAGCGCAACCTGAAATGACTGATGTGGCTCAGGAGAGTGACACACATTTTTAAATCATCATAGCCATGATACATTCTCCACAGAGACACTGACTTTGAAATAATCAGGATAGAGTTAAACACACTGCTACGTGTCAGAGGCATTAACATTAAATGTAAAGAGAATGCTAATCAAATTAGGACTTTCTTACAGCTAGAATGCACTTCAGTTTCAAGGCCGCCACCAAGTACTGAACAAAGAAAGATTCAGGGAGGCTCAAAACAAAAGAAAAATCAGAGCGGCCGTGCCTGTCTCTGTCTGAAAAAGGGGGCTGTGAACAAATCAGCTACAAACTGAAGGTGGAGACAAGGAGGCCATACCTTACAGGTTCCATAACTAAACATGGGTCCAAGTGAGAAGTGACCTCCGTGACGAAGCAGTGGACCTCAATAGGTTAAGGTTTGGAATCAGTGATAAAGCGATGTATAGCATCTAAAAAGCATAAATTCGGTGGTACTAGAGAAAGACCCTTAAAGCCAGCTCCCTGGGAATATTGAGAATCCCGTATGCGGGTGACCACGATGGCTCCCCTGAACCAGGTGAGATGGGACACATCCTGACACCAAAAACTAACTTTCTGACGGATTAATAGGGTGCAGATAACAGTTGGTATCACACTATGATAAAAAGTAAGTCCAGAACATTGCAAAACAGTTCAATACCAACTTAAAAGGTAATGACAGCAGGTTATTTTGCAGTAAGAAATGTCTTATGTGGATAAGTAATATTAGCTATTGGTTTGCCAAGTACAAACGCTGATAGTGATGATCATGAGGCTAAAACGTATGTGGGACCAAAGAAAATGTCCCACCTCACAAAAAATCTCTATATGACCGATCCAGCAAATGAAACAGATGTTAATGGACTGGAAGTAATGGAATCAGGAAATGTATTGCATAACTATGCGCATTTTCAAATTGTACCGTTTGCGTAAAAAATGAGCTTGATTGTGTCAACTAGATTATGTGAAGGGAGTTGTTCACACGTGGAAGCGGCGGAGAGATGTTGTGATTGAGAGTGGCAGCAAGGGCTGCGATCGATTGAGTGTAAGAAATGGAAGCAACAAAAAATTAAAGTTGTGGAATCTGTGAGTCACTGAGACAAAGCGCGTGTGGAGATGTCGGAGTGAACGGAAAGGTTTGCATCGAAAGTTTAAGAAGTGACATATATATATTGACAAAACTGGCGAGCCTGCAGAGTCTGACGCTGTTGGGGAAGCGACGAAATTTCTAAATGCCGCAATATCTGGCAGCGGTGGAATTCGAAACCCGACCCTCCGAAAAATTGCTCGGCCACGCTAAAAGAGTGACACGGTTTGCTTCTGAAACTCGTGACGGGCGATTGAAATGAGGCTTTGTATTACTAAAGAAGGGTAAGAAAGGAAATTAAAGCAGTAGAGGGCAAACTCTTCTGATATTGCAGCACAGTAGATCAGAAGAAACTACCTGTCCACAGGGCAACACCAATACAAAGATGGATGTTGGAACACCCCAATTGTAAATCTGATTCAATATTTATCCCTAAAGCAACAGTAAGAAAAAACAGATTATCGGGTCATTATCACATTGCTGCTTATGGGAGCTTGCTGTGCGCAAAGTGGCTGCGGCCTTTCCTACATTACAACAGGAACTACACTTTAAAATACTTCATTGGCTGTGAAGCACTTTGGGCCGTGTTGAGGTCGTGAAAGGCCAATTTTGCCAATTGTGGTAATAACTTTCCGAGGAAAGACGTCATCTTTTGATCTTCCGTCAAACGCTCTCTCTGAACTGAACTATTCCGGCCGCATTGAGCCTGAAATTTACCATAATTATAAGAGGAGAGAATAATAGGTGATATTTGACTTCCTAATCACAACTTCCTCAGACTAATGGAATTAAAACCACATCCTGATCAAAATATGCCGTTTGTCCTCAGAATTTTGTTCAGAGCAGGAACGCATTACCTAAAATGGTAGGGGAGTCAGATTCGACAGCAACTTCAAAAGACAATTGGACATTTATTAGAAGAGAACTCGCAGGGTTGTGGGATAAACGCTGGGGTGAGGGATGAAATTGGACAGCTCTTTCAAAGAGCCGACACGCCGAACAACCCCTTTTGTGCTCTAATATTCTATGACTTGAACCCCTCCATAATGTTAAAGGCCGACATGAGCTTTCCTCTCAGTCTACTTTATCCTACAGGGAAGATGCTAAATCATTCCCGAAGACTTTCTTTTCATTTCCGCTTTGTCTGTTCTCGGAGTGAAGAGACGAGAATGCTTCTCTTCACCCACAGTTGTATCAGGAGCTCCAACTTCAGCACAGACTTGGAACACAAATGTAGATTAGAAAGATAAGGCTGCTCGTCCTTCTGTCCTCCGTTACAGCAGAAAAACAGCTGGGGAAGTAGCTGAGTGTTAGAGCGCATGCTGCGCATGTGTGAGGTCTTGGGTTCAGTCCTCAACATCTGCAAATGTTTCTTTTTACACCATCGTTTTCTGCAAAATTTTGTTTTATGAGTTCCAGCATCTGAGGCCTCGGTTAAACATTTCTTCCATTTCATAGAATCTTTCGGCCACGCCACGCTTCCTGCCACTCTCGCACCCACCATCTCTCAGCCGCTTCCCTGTTCGCCCTTCCAAACGTCGCGGTCGAACTGCGCATCTCATCTGCTCCTGCGCTCCAATCCGATTAATATAACAAGAATATATTCACAAACTGACCGATCCAGACAGTGAACGTCAAATTAAGACAAGGTCATAGAGAATATTGGTTATCGCTGAACAGCTGGTGAGCTGGAATTCCGTGTTCAGGATGAGGGTCAGATGTGGTTTAAATGCCATTAGTCTGAGGAAATTGTGGTTAGGAGGACAAATATCCCCTATTATTCTCTCCTCTTATAATTCTGGTAAATTTCAGGCTCAATGTGGCCGGTATAGTTCAGTTCAGAGATCGCGTTTGACGGAAGATCAAAAGATGACGTCTTTCCTCGGAACATTATTACTACAATTGGAAAAATTCTCAAATATTTCCATATGGAAATTATTAACTTTCTTTCTACCGTTGATTCTCTCTTCCCTCAGTCTGCCTCTCTCCGCTCTCGCTGACTCTCTCCCGCCGTTTAACCCGCTTTTATTTGTTGTTCTATTGCACTGTTTCCCCTCAGGCTCGCATGCTCTGCTCAAACTTGTGTTTCATTAGAGCCTTTCACCTCAACACGGCCCAAAGCGCTTTACAGAAAATGAAGTATTTTAAAGTGTAGTTCCTGTTGTAATGTAGGAAAGGCCGCAGCCATTAGCGCACAGCAAGCTCCCATAAGCAGCAATGTGATAATGACTAGATAATCTGTTTTTTTTGTACTGTTTCTTTAGTGATAAATATTGGATTCAATTTACAATTGGTGTGTTCCAACCTCCATCTATGTATTGCTGTTGCCCTGTGATCACGTAATTTCTTCTGATCAGATATCATAAGAATAATAGGGGACATTTTACCTCCTAATCACAATTTCAGAAGATAGTTTGCCGTTGACTACTTTAATTGCCTTTGTTATCCTGCGTTTGCAATACACAAACACTTTTCAATGACCAGTCTCTAATATTGAAAGCGAAGGATGTCGCGTGGCCGATCGGTCCAAGGCGCTAGATTTAGGCTCCAGTCTATTCGGAGAACTGGGTTCGAATCCTACCGCTGTCTGTTATTGCAGTATTTAGAAATATCGTCGCAGGCAGCCCAGTTTTGCCAATATCTATGTCACTTCTTAAACTTTCGATGCTGATATTTCCGTTCACTTCCACGTCTCCACACGCGCTGTTTCTCACTTACTCAGAGATCACACAACTTTTACAATTGAGTTGCTTACAATCTTTGGACCGCGCCCTCCTTGCTGCCACTCTCACACCCACCAACTCACCGCCGCTTCCCCGTTCGACCCTCCAAATTTACCGGTAGAACAGCTCCTCCCAAATGCTCCTGCGCTCCAATCCGATTAATAGAATAAGAATATATTCTCAACCTGACACAGAGGAAGGAATAGACTGGATTTTAGGCAGTGTTAGTTTTCCAGAGAGCAGTAATGCGTTGCCGGCCGGTGTTGTGGGTGCTGACTCTCTGATCGCCTTCCAGAAGGATGGGAAAACACATGGCAGATGGAAGTTAACGCAGAGATGTATGACATTGGCCCGAAAATTAGACCAAATGCGGGAGAGTACGCACTGTGTACTCTCGCGTATTAGGTCCCGAATTGCCGGTTTCCTGCATGCACTGCACATGCGCGGGAAACCGGCACTTCGTGTATGGCGGGGGGCGGTCCCTAAGTGAACCGCGTGCTCACTACAGGTTGCGCGCATGCAGTGCACTTAGTTTGTTTTTCAGGTTTGAACGCGCAGGTAAGTGGTGAAGATTTTACACATAAAGAAAGCAGGCGTAAGACCCCCTTTTAACAAGGTACGTAGTTAATTAAGTGTTATTTTAAATTTTTTTCAACAGGTTTATGTTTTTTAGAGACTATAAAGAAAGGTAAGTTTATTTTTATAACTTTTAAAAAGAAATTAATTTTTTTCAAAAATTTAATTTTTTGTTTAAAGTGATTAATTTATTTAACTATAGTTATTTTATTAATCTGATGGCTTTTTTTAAATTTAATTGAGCGTGGGTTCTAATTCCACCGCATATATTGCTCGGCTGATAACTCCTAATTTACTGAATCGAAACATTCCTCCGCTATTTGGAAACTTCCTTGCACCAACGAAAATGATCTATTGCTAATCACATACCACTTACTTTTTATCACACTTTACTTATACCAACTTCCTGCTTGCAATAAACACAAAAACCTTCAACACAACTTTCAAATCACTTTTATTCGCACCAATATAAGTTGCAAATACTGCAAACACGCAGCAATCTTGGCTTTCGCCTTTCTCCCAACCCATACCTGCAGCGTGGCCTCTCCACCACCAGATGGTGATGTTGGCCACAGTGAAACCCTGGCACATGGTCACAGTGAGGAGACGGACAGTAACACAGAAAACCTTTACACAACAGGGAAAGCATACATAGAAACATAGAAACATAGAAGATAGGAGCGGGAGTAGGCCATTCGGCCCCTCGAGTCTGCTCCTACATTCAATGAGATGATGGCTGATCATCCAAACTCAGTACCCTGTACCTGCCTTCTCCCCATATCCCTTGATCCCTTTAGCTTTAAGAAACATATCTAACTCATTCTTGAATCTATTTAATGCCTTAGCCTCAACTACCTTCTGTGGTAAAGAATTCCACAGGTTCACCACTCTCTGGGTGAAGCAATTCCTCCTCATTTCTGTCCGAAATGGCTTACCCCTTATCCTTAGATTATGACTCCTGGTTCTGGACTCTCCGACCATCGGGAACATTCTTCCTGCATCTAGATTGTCCAGACCTGTCAGAATGTTAGATGTTTCGATGAGATCCCCTCTCATTCTTCTATACTCCAGCTAGTATAAGCCCAATCAACCCAATCTCTCCTCATATGTCATTCCTGCCATGCCAGGTAGCAGCCTTGTGAATCTTCGCTGAACTCCCTCCATGGCAAGAACATCCTTCCTCAGATAAGGCGAGCAAAAATGCACACAATACTCAAGGTGTGGTCTCACCAAGGACTTGTACAACTGCAGCAGGACATCCCTGTTCCTATACTCAAACCCTTTCAGTATGAAGGCCAACATACCATCTGCCTTCTTCACCGCCTGCTGCACCTGCATGCTTACTTTCAGCGACTGGTGCACAAGGACACCCAGGTCTCGTTGCTCTTCCCCTTCTCCCAATCTATTGCCATTCAGAATATAGTCTGTTTTTGACACCAAAGTGGATAGCCTTTGCCTGTGTCACTCGAGGATAAGCAGCCCAGTTAGTGTTACACTGCAGCTGCTACATCCACAGGAATCTCTGACCCCTGACTGAAGCAGTGATACACCAGGGAGAAGATTACTCAAGTACGTGATGTATCTCAAGTATATTCGTTGAAACACGTTCCAAATGCGTCGTCACTATTGATCTATGTCAGGTTGGAAATTTGGTCCAGAAATTCACCTCTCCGGCTTGCCGCGGGGGTAAGGATCGCGCGCGCTCTTACCTACCGCGCCTGCCGTTGTGTTTTGGGCACTTCAGCTCCTGGCGCTGTTCCAACTGCCGGCGCGCAGTGCTTGCGTGTCCCAGGGGCGTAGTTAGTGCGATGCATCCCCTGGGATCACGTGGGCCATGGAGAGCCAATGGCAGCAGACCATCTTTCATTCATAGATTTGACAGGAGGCCTGTCAAATCTGTGAATTGAAATCGGCCCCGAAAAAACAGCTGAACTTAAGATAGTTTTTAAAAAAACAATCACATTTATAAAATAACTAGAGTTAAATAAATTAACCAATTTAAAGAAAAATTTAAATTTTTGAAAAAATTAAAATACTTTTTAAAAGTGATAAAAGTTAACTTACCTTTCTTTAAAGTATCTAAAAAAGATAAACCTGTTGAAAAAAACTTAAAGTTATACTTAATTAACCACTTACCTTGTTGAAAACGGGTCCTGCGCCTACTTTTTAATAGCGTAGTTTCTTCAATACTTACCCTCGCATAGAAACCTGAAAAAAAATCGAAGTTTGCTGCGTGCGCGCAGCCTCGACCGCGCACACTGTTTAAATGGGAACCGCCCCCTTCACCATACCGGAAGTTCCGGTTTCTCGTGCATGCGCAGTGCTTGCAGGAAACCGGCACTTCGGGACTTCTTACTGGTAAGTACGGACTGAGAACTCACCCGGGAAGCGACGAATTTTTGGCCCCAGAAATTCGGATGTTGTAGGGTGAGTACGTGCTGTGTACTCACCCGTAAGGCCATCTGAAGTGTCGGTTTCCTGCATGCACTGCGCATGCGCGGGTAACCGGAACTTCCGTTCCCCTGAAGGGAGGGGTTCAGAAGTTGAATGCGTGCGCGGGGGAGGCTGCGCGCACGCAGCAAACTTCGATTTTTTTTCAGGTTTCTCCGGAAAGGTATGTATGAAGAAGCTGTGATTTTAAAAAGGAGGCGCACGACCTGTTTTTAACAAGGTAAGTGGTTAATTAATTACAATTTAAAAAAAATTTCAACATGTTTATCTTTTTTAGATATTTCAAAGAAAGGTAAGTTTATTATTAGCATCGTTACAAAGTATAATTAATTTTTTCAAAAATTAAAATTTTTGTTCAAAGTAATTAATTTATTTAACTTATAATTATTTTAAAAATGTGATGTTTTTAAAAAATTTATTTGAAGTTTAAGTGTGGTTTTGGGACCGATCGCTATTCATAGATTTGACAGTTCTTCCTGTCAAATCTATGAATGAAAATGCCCTGCTAGGATTGGCTCTCCATGGCCCACGTGATCCCAGGGGACGCTTCGAACTAACTGCGCCCTGGGATATGCAAGCACTGCGCGCCGGCAGCGGGAGGAAGCCAAGGATCCGAAGTCCTCGTGGGCCCAAAGCACAACTACAGGCGCGGCAGGCAAGTACGTGCACATTCCTTGCGCTCGCAGGAATCCTGAAAGCTGAATTTCTGGACCATTATGTACAGTTCTGGCTATCGTACTTTCCTATGATGCAATGGACAGGGTTGAGGAGAAGTCCAAAGGTCATTCCAGTGTTTACGGCTTTAGGTTATGATGAACGTAAACACAAAAGCTTCACTGATTCTCATTGAAAAGTAAAGACTATGGAACAGATTCCATGACAAAGTATCTGAGTAATTCGTTCTAAGATATCTAGAAAAGCTCCAGT
The DNA here is from genome assembly GCA_030390025.1 of Squalus acanthias. Classification (NCBI taxonomy): domain Eukaryota; kingdom Metazoa; phylum Chordata; class Chondrichthyes; order Squaliformes; family Squalidae; genus Squalus; species Squalus acanthias. Next base: position 120,658 of record JASTWF010000709.1, read on the forward strand.
GAATTGTGGATGTATTCAAGGAGGCGCGGCTGTCCCTGGGCTGCAGAGGGGTCGCAAAGCATAACCTATAGGTGTGTAAGATCCGGATCACAGGCCACACACAGATTAACCAAAAGGGTTTTAGAAGTTGTAAGGCTTTTATTAAAGAGCTGCAGTTTTAAAGCTTAAACAGGTATTATATATGGTTTAAGCCGAGTATAATAGACATACAACCCCTGACAGTAGGAGCGATCAACCACTCCCGAATCGGAATGCCACGACCGGACGGACGGGGAGGCAGTACGGTGATCTGGGATTGTGTGGATTCCTGCAGTCTGCTGCAGCGGTCACTTCCGCTATGCCATCTCAAAAGCTGTTGGAGGTGTTAGGCCGTCAGAAACCTCAGAGGCTAAACTTGACCAAGGTGTTAGGCCGTAGCCACCTCGGGGAAGCCTTCTCCCCTAACCGCCTGATTTCCTCTCTCGGTCGTCTATATTTATAGTTATTTCGGTGGGCTGGTCATCACCTGGTGTCAATCGTTTGATCCCCCAGCCTATTGTCCAATTGTGAAGCGGGAAGGCATCCCTCGCCGTCTCTTTCTGCATGGCTGACAAGGCCGCCCTCTTATCTTTCTGAGGAATGTTTTGTTATGTTTCTTTAAGGATATTTTATGACTTTTCGGCTCCATTTTTGTCTATTATCCCCCACCCTGTGTTGTTTTGCACTTTACGATTCCCTTATCACTTCTATTTGTCTTTTGATGCTTGATATTCGACCGTGCTGGCATTTCTGCTATCTGTTCTCGGCTGCATGTTGTCAGTCTGTTCTAAGAATTAAAACCCATCTTTGAATCTAACAGCTATTTCTTCCACTGCTTCCTCGTGGAGGTCGCCTCTCACTTGGATCTATGTGTTCTTGTGGAACCTTGTCTCTCACCTTCAGCTTGTAGCTGATTTGCATACAACCATGGCCCCCCTTGTTCAGAGAGACAGGGCTCAGCCTCTGTGATGTTTTTTGCTTATTTAATCTACCTATAATTTTCTTTGTTCAGTACTTTGTGGAGGTCTTGAAATTGACGACCATTCTAGATGTAAGGAAATATTAATTTGATCAGCATTCTCTTTACTTTTAAATTTAATGCCTCTGACATGTAGCAGTGTGTTTAACTCTATTCTGATTATTCCAAAATTGGTTTCTCTATGGAGAATGAGTCCTGACTAGTATCAGTAATGGTGACCATGAAACTACCGGGTTGTCGTAAAGACCCATCTGGTTCACTAATGTCCTTTAGGAAAGAAAATTGGCTGTTCTTACCCGTTATGGCCTACATGTGAATCCAGACCTACAGCAACTCTTCTTGAAATCTGATTGACTTTCCATTTCAGAGTGCAGTTAAGAGTCAACCACAATCCGTGAACGAATTTTTAAAAAGTAGAATTTTTCCCACTCTCCTGAGTCACATTAGCAACTTCATGTTGTGCTGTTGCCGATAACTGAGCATCTGTGAGACTCGTTCGTTCAGCCACACACCGGTATACGAATGTCGTGAAATCAAGAAACGGCTGAGCGCACTGGATACAGCAAAGGCTATGGGCAGCAACAACATCCAGGCTGTCGTGCTGAAGACTTGTGCTCCAGAAGTAGCCGCGCCTCTAGCCAAGCTGTTCCAGTATAGTTACAACACTGGTATCTATCCGACAATGTGGAAAACTGCCCAGGTATGTCCAGTCCACAAAAAGCAGGACAAATCAAACCCGGCCATTACCACCCCATCAGTCTACACTCAATCATCAGCAAAGTGTTGGAAGGTGACATCGAAATCGCTATCAAGCGGCACTTACTCACCAATAACCTTATCATTGATGCCCATATTGGTTCTGCCAGGACCACCCGGCCCCCAAGCTCATTACAGCCTTGTTCCAAACATGGACGAGGGAGCTGAATTTCAGAGGTGAAGTGAGAGTGACTGCCCTTGACATCAAGGCAGCATTTGACCGAGTGTGGCATCAAGAAGCCCGAGTAAAACAGAAGTCAATGTGAATCGGGTGGGGTGGGGGGAAGGTGGAAACGCTCCACTGGCTGGATTCATACCGAGCACAAAGGAAGATGGTTGTGGTGGTTGCAGGTCAATCATCACAGCCCCAGGACATCGCTGCAGTAGTTCATCAGGGCAGTTGCCTGGGCCCAACCATCTTTACTTGCTTCATCAATGACCTTCCCTCCAACATAAGGTCAGAAATGGGGATTTTCGCTGATGACTGCACAGTGTTCAGCGCCATTCACAACTCATCAGATAATGAAGCAGTCCATACCCACATGCAACAAGACCTGACCGACGTTCAGGCATGCGCTGATAAGTGGCAGGTAAAATTCGCGCCAGAGAAGTGCCAGGCAATGACTATCCCCTAGAAGCGAGAGTCTAACCGCCTCCTCTTCACATTCAACGGCATTACCATCGCAGAATCCCCCACCATTAAAATCCTGGGATTCACCATTTAGCGGAAACTTAACTGGACCAGCCACATAAATACTATGACAACAAGAGCAGGTCAGAGGCTGATTATTTAGCGGCGAGTGTCTCACTTCCTGACTCCCCAAAGCCTTTCCACCATCTGCAAGGCACAATTAAGAAATGTGATGGAATACTCTTCACCTGCCTGGTTGAGTGCAGCTCCAACAAAAGTCATGAGGCTCTACACTATACAGGACGAAGCAGCCCGCTTGATTGGCACCCCATCTACCACCTTAAACATTCACTCCCTCCACCATCGGCGTACCGTGGCTGCAGTGTGCACCATCTACAAGATGCACTGCAGCAATTCGTCAAGGCTCCTTTGGCAGCACCTCCCAAACCCGCGACCTCTTCCACCGAAAGCGGGTATCTGCTGATGCATTTGAGTTCCTGCACTAACACGTGTATTTATGCAGCTACACAGAGGAAATTCAGGGAAGATGAGGTGAATGTGTTAACATCTCTGTGGACAATAATCCTCACGTTGGTTACACATGAGAAAAACATTGAGTCAAACCAAATATTCCTCTCGTAACTAAAGCGAATTTTCAATTCGTTTTCTGTATAAGAATATCCTGCTTTCCGGTAATCTCAAAATGAGAGATGTTTGCAAATTATTCTGACGCTCATTCACAGCTCCTGTCTGTTAACACGACAGTCTAACTCTATATCTGCGGGAGTGCAGTGATGATCATTCTCATCTCCTGTCTGTTAACACGACAGTATAACTCTATATCTGCGGGAGTGCAGTGAAGATCATTCCCAGCTCCTGTCTGTTAACACGACAGTCTAACTCTGTATCTGTGGGAGTGCAGTGATGATCATTCCCAGCTCCTGTCTGTTAACACGATATTCTAACTCTATATCTGTTGGAGTGTAGTGATGCTCATTCCCAGCTCCTGTCTGTTAACACGACAGTCTAACTCTATATCTGTGGGAGTTCAGTGATGATCATTCCCAGCTCCTGTCTGTTAACACGACAGTCTAACTCTATATCTGTGGGAGTGTAGTGATGATCATTCCCAGCTCCTGTCTGTTAACACGATATTCTAACTCTATATCTGTGGGAGTGCAGTGATGATCATTCCCAGCTCCTGTCTGTTAACACGATATTCTAACTCTATATCTGTGGGAGTGCAGTGACGATCATTCCCAGCTCCGGTCAGTTAACACGATAGTCTAACTCTATATCTGTGGGAGTGTAGTGATGCTCATTCCCAGCTCCTGTCTGTTAACACGACAGTCTAACTCTATATCTGTGGGAGTGCAGTGATGATCATTCCCAGCTACTGTCTGTTAACACGACAGTCTAACTCTATATCTGTGGGAGTGCAGTGATGATCATTCCCAGCTCCTGTCTGTTAACACGATAGTCTAACTCTATATCTGCGGGAGTGCAGTGATGATCATTCCCAGCTCCTGTCTGTTAACACGATAGTCTAACTCTATATCTGCGGGAGTGTAGCGATGATCATTCTCAGCTCCTTTCTGTTAACACGATAGTCTAACTCTATATCTGCGGGCGTGTAGCGATGATCATTCTCAGCTCCTGTCTGTTAACACGACAGTCTAACTCTATATCTGCGGGAGAGCAGTGATGATCATTCCCAGCTGCTGTCTGTTAACAGGACAGTCTAACACTATATCTGTGGGAGTGCTGTGATGATCATTCACAGCTCCTGTCTGTTAACACGATAGTCTAACTGTATATCTGCGGGAGTGCAGTGATGATCATTCCCAGCTCCTGTCTGTTAACACGACAGACTAACTCTATATCTGTGGGAGTGCAGTGATGATCATTCCCAGCTCCTGTCTGTTAACACGATAGTCTAACTCTATATCTGCGGGAGTGCAGTGATGATCATTCCCAGCTCCTGTCTGTTAACACGACAGTCTAACTCTATATCTGCGGGAGTGCAGTGATGATCATTCCCAGCTCCTGTCTGTAAACACGGCAGTCTAAATCTATATCTGCGGGAGTGCAGTGATGATCATTCCCAGCGCCTGTATGTTAACACAATAGTCTAACATCTATATCTGCGGGAGTGCAGTGATGATCATTCGCATCTCCTGTCTGTTAACACGACAGTCTAACTCTATATCTGCGGGAGTGCAGTGATGATCATTCCCAGCTCCTGTCTGTTAACACGACAGACTAACTCTATATTTGTGGGAGTGCAGTGATGATCATTCCCAGCTCCTGTCTGTTAACATGACAGTCTAACTCTATATCTGCGGGAGTGCAGTGATGATCATTCCGAGCTCCTGTCTTTTAACACGACAGTCTAACTCTATATCTGCGGGAGTGCAGTGATGATCATTCGCATCTCCTGTCTGTTAACACGACAGTCTAACTCTATATCTGCGGGAGTGCAGTGATGATCATTCTCAGCTCCTGTCTGTTAACACGACAGTCTAACTCTATATCTGCGGGAGTGTAGTGATGATCATTCCCAGCTCCTGTTTGTTAACACGACAGTCTAATTCTATATCTGTGGGACTGTAGAGATGATCTTTCCCAGCTCCTGTCTTTTAACACGATAGTTTAACTCCATATCGAGGCCTACTGTACGAAAGATTCATTAATGTAAATGTGTGTGATTAGGAACTTTCAGTTCAATAGGTTTCTCATCCAAGAGGAGAGATGGTAAGCAGCAGACAAATGAATCTGTTTATTGCCTTGACACAGTAGTGGAACCCAGTCTGAGAACATCACGGTGAACAGAGCTCAGCACAGACACGCTCGTTTCTAAAGAGAGACATCGTTGCGGAAGATACTTCAGAGCTGAGAGTTCCCAGTCAGAGACGGATGATCAGCTACATAAGAGTATGTGCTGGGCGATATGGTATTAGGATAAGGAGAATAAGCTGAGGTGTTACTTTGCAGGAAGAGAAACATCTGATTTGACACTTCCTGTGAATCAAAGAGTGTGGGGACAGGAAGGGATACAACTGATGAGAAATGCTGAGAGTCAAATAGCCATGGGCACAGTGATAAGGAAAGGTATAAAAATAGTGAGTTTCCATCTAGAAGATGATCCGCGAGAATTCCCCATGGAACAGCTTCAGCTGGCAGAGTACCCCGGACAGAGAGCGTGGGCTGTGATTGCTGTGTCCTGCGCTAGATAAGGTTGCCTGATTCTGGAATGTTGCGAGATAATCCTCTTACAGTTGGGGAATGTTGCTGCTTTGTTCATTTTCATGTCTGTCAGAAATAAAGCTTACATTTGATGTTAGTATGTGCAGATATCTGTCGTTGTGTCTGATTCGAAAGGCCTGAACACAAATCCTTTTAAAGACAGGGTAACTACCTCTTTGGTGAACAGAATCTAGTGTGTCTCCCATTGGAGCTCTCAGAACCAGCAGAGTTTACCTGCGGTTTCACTCCTGCGGCTGCAGCTCCGTGGGGAGCACTCGATCATCAGAAATTTCATCCATAATGCCATTTTTACCCAGTTCTATTCCTCTACCCGGAGCTCCAGTTCCTACTGAATCGCCGGGTTTTCCGGGAGTGCCGGATTGGGATGTCCCATATTTGATTTGGGACAGTTCCAATATTCTGCACCTCTCCCACTGACTCCCTCAGATGCGCTCCTCTGATCGGCAATACACACTCCGAGACCTGAGATTGAGATTCCGACCCCGGCCAGGAAACAATCAATTCAACAATTCCACATCTAGCTTTCGAAATTCGGCACTTCCGGGAGCCGAGACTCTGCACAACCAAACCGAATGTGATATGGGCACCGCTCGAGAGCCGCAGCTGCTGCTCGCTACCGCTTCATGGTCGGAACACAAGGGGCTAGAAATTCGTCTCTGGACGGTGGCGAGAAACGGGCGGTATCCGATCGGCCGCCCGTCATACACAGCGCCTGATATTCAGTTCTATTGCAGTCAATGAAACTGAATATCAGGCGCTGCGTATAACGGGCGACCGATCCGATACCGCCCGTTTTTCGACACCGCCCGAGAGGAATTTCTAGGCCAAGGGTTAGTCCCACGCGATGTAATAAGGGCCTAGAATTCCATAACACCCTGAGATCTGTTGCCCACCCAGGGACGCCAGAATGTAAATTTGTGATGGCGAGGTTCCATACAAAGATTAAGTTTATTGAAGTTAATTAACGGTAACAAAGTTAGTCTGATAACAGTAAGCAATTATACAACCTGACTACCGTGGATCGCGAACTGATCAGACTGTGACTCCAAGGTGGGCGATCTGGAACCCCCCGCCCCGCCCCAATGACCACTCGCCCTATAATTATACACAATATGCCGGGGTCTAATTAGTCCACTCTGGCCTTGTCCCTAACTGTATGATGTTCACCAGCTGTTACCAGTTAGTGTCAGGCTCCCGCAACAACAAGCTCAGTTAGTTCCCAAAGAGTAACCTGCGAGCTCAGCTAGTTGTGACACAAGGACACATTAACTTGCTGTAAACAGGAAGGGCGAGATGACAAAATGGAAAACTTCCTTCTATCTCCTTCCTGTGGAGCCTCACAGAATGGTTGAGCAGCATTACTGACTTTCCATCGCTTGGAGTCGGGCCCTGTCAATCTCACCATTCAGGCACGTGACATTATTGCCCATCCCGTGACAATGTTACGGAACCGCGCGCAAACATTGGCATTGGAGCCTGATTACACGCACATATATATTATTATAATATTATACCATTAAAAGAAGATTACATTTTGAGTCCTGTTACCATTTCATGTCCGTTAGCTCGCTGGTTTAGCCGTGTTATCGCCCGTCTGATCCACCAGACTCAGGTGAGTAAAATCCCACCAGCGCGATCTGGCCAGTGATTAGAGATTCGGACAGTGGGCGATACCATGGCTGTTGATCGGCGGTATACACCATCTCCCACCATGAAAGGTTCCCTATCTGTTGATTCTCCTGTTTGGTTCTGGTATTATTTTGCTGCCTGTGGACCAGATGTTCATGGGACGTAGCAGTCCGATCCAGCACCGTCTTTAAATCAAAGGAGAGCGGGAGTATCGGATGCCCAAAGGTGACAGTCCTCCTATACTTGTTCCTTCTTAGTTCGACATTAGGAACATCTTACAGACCGGGAACTGGGAGGCAATGTGTAACCACACGCCTGGTCTTTGATGACGTCATATCCACCTAACCATGTATTCCCGTCTCACTCACATCCTGTAAGTCCTACGGCTCCCCATTCCTTCTCCCCATTTTCCAAGTAGTGGGGTGGGTCTCTGATCTATACAAGCGACCACCCTCGACTTGCCCAAAGAACAGTACTCATAACAAGTGCAAGCGGTTCTCCTTCTTTATCAACCAACCAACAGAGGAACACGCGTAGTATCTCTGGTATTTTTGCACGATCTCCGAAGCGGGAAGGCAATAATAAACTGTCCAGCCGGACAAGTATGGTGACGTGCACCCAACCATCCGTCCAGGGCCCACTGGGGAACACATTCTCGTTGGCGAAGTTCACAGAGATTCCTCAAACTTATAGTAAATGCGTTTTCCCAATATGCCCGAGAGATCGCACATGCCACGACATTTGTAATAATGCCAGTTATTTTGTCCTGATTATGTTTAACAGTATTCAGTTTTTCCACTACTTCCTTATTCTCATGAGTCAATTCCATAAATGAAAGGACGGCCTGGGGTTGATCTTTTATTTCTCGTCCTACCAACGCATTCTGCTGAATTAGAACACTCTTCATTTGAACTTCCAGTGCCAATTGTTGAAGGAATTGGTTTTCCAAATCTATTCGGTTCACGCCGGCTCGACCGCGGTTCCTCCTGCCATCCAGTCCCATGGGAACCTTTTCCATTGAGCAAGGCTATAACTGACCAGAACTCCGAGCGGGGGTCGTTCTATTCACTGAATCTCCTTTACTTTCGTCTAAAGAAACCTGACAATTATAGGCCAGTCAGTTTAACGTCGATGGAGGGGAAATGTTTGGAAACAATAATTCGGGAGTACATTACCCGCCAACTGGACAAGCATGGACTAATAAAGCAGAGTCAGCACGGATTTGTTAAAGGCAATTCGTGTTTTACTAACTTGGTCGAGTCTCTTGATTCGCTAACAGACTGGGTGGATGAGGGAAGTGCAGTTGATGTTGTGTATGTGGACTTTCAAAAAGCGTTTGATGAATGCACCACATTATTGGCTTGTTAGCAAAATTGAAGGCCATGAGATTAAACGGGCATTAGCAGCATGGATACAAAATTGTCAAAGGGATAGAAAATGGAGTGCTGTGGTGAATGGCTTCTTTTTTCCACACTGGAGTGAGGAATACCCAGGATTCAGTTCTGGGACCACTGCTGTTTTTGATAAACATCAATGACTTAAAATTCGGGGTAAAGGACACAATTTCTAAATTTGCAAATGACACGAACTTGGAATCACAGTAAAAATGAGGATTAGAGAAATGAGCTTCAAGAGGGTATAGTTAGGTTGGTGGAATGTGCGGACACGTGACAGATTAAATTCAACGCAGACAAGTGTGACGAGCTGTAATTTGTTTGGAAGATTTTGGAGAGACAATAGAGGCTAAATGGTACAATTTTACATGGGCTGGAAGAACAGCGAGACCAGGGCATCTTTGAACGTGGCAGGACAAGTGAGTAAAGCAGTTAATAGAGCCTATGGAATCCTGGGCTATATAAGTAGAGGCAGAGAGTACAAAAGCCAAGAAGTATGTTAAACCGATATAAAAGTTTAGTTCGCACCCACCCCTTTCCCAGTTGGAGTATTGTGTCTAATTCTGAGCACCACAATTTAGGAAGGAAATGAAGGCTTTCGGGAGGGTATAGAAGGGATTTACTAGAATAGATCGAGGGATGAGGGATTATAGCAACGTGGATAGACTGGAGAAGCTGGGATTGTTCTCCTTAGAGCACAAAAGGTTAAGTGGAGATAAGATACAGGTGTTTAAAATCACGAAGGGGTCCGATACAGTGAACAAAGAGAAACGGTTTCCAGGGGCTGAAGGGTCGATAAACAAAGGGAACAGATTGAAGGTGATTGGCAAAAGAAACAGAGGCGACATGAAGAAAAACTTTATTACACAACGTTTGGGTTGCATTTGGAATGCACTTCCTTATAAGGTGGTGGAATCAGATTCAATAGTAGCTTTCAAAAGCGAATTGAATAAATACTTGAAGGAGAAAACATTGCAGGGATATGGGGAAAGATTGGAGGAATGGGACTAACTGAATTCCTATTGGAAAGAGCCAGCGCAGACTGGATGGACCGAACGGCCTCCTTCTATGCTGCACTATTCTAGGCTTCTATGTCGTCATTGCCGCTGGGTTGTTACACCTCAATTTCAGGGCGACCAATCTGTACCTTTCTCCCTAAGGTGGCTTTTGAATAGACACTAGCGAGATGTATTGGTGGAATAACATTCTTGAGAAACAGAGACAATTGCCTTCTAACACATGCCCAACAATGTAGATTTACCAGATAAATTGTTAAATCAAGTTTCAGTTAGCGCAGAACCAATGACGTAATTTTAACCTCCTGCCCCGGTAAGATTTCTGCAGATGCGGGTCTCACCTACAGCCGACACTTCATACAGTTTCTCGGCCACGTGGAATAGGGCCCGTGTCTTCTGGTAAATGTCCGAATGATGCAAAACATTGGGAACTCAGCTCCTAACTGTCATGTTTGCCGTTTTCAATATGAACGAGAAATCACGATTGGTGATCAAAAGTTGAAAGCTAATCATCGAAAATGAAATTACGTTGTTCACGCTGTTTCTTATTCCAAACAGAGTAATATATATTTCTGAATTAAACCAATAAAAAAGATTTATGTAACTATGATTGATAGAGAGTGTAAGTAATAAATGCGAAAGACAATTGTTAGATATTTGAGATAAAATTGAGATGTTGCTGAATAGTCAGGCTTGTGGAGCTTCTGCACATTGTTACAAAGATTGTGTGTCGCAATGACAAATGATTTTACTCCGATTTTCTTATCAGTACGGTGAGCTTCAAGGACAAAAATTCATGCCGAAGTGTGATAAAAATGGCAGAATCGTTATACGATTTAACCACACATTGCATTTCAAAGTTCCTTGAAGACTCACTATAACTAGATTTACAACACACTGCAGCATGGACAAATCAATAGAAACAGGCGCACTGTTTCAAACACTACTTTGAGCAACATGGTGATAACATCGTTAGATGTAAAGGGAATCTGCCTGCTCTATAGACGCAAATCTGCATTGAATAGAAATTTTAGTTTGTAGCTATAACTACAGCCAAGGAAAGACTAGAAAACTTATCATTTTTAATATTTTTCAGAATATTACATAGAACATAAGAATTAGGAGCAGAGGTAGGCCATACGACCCCTCGAGCCTTCTCCGCCATTAAATTAGATCATTGGTTGATCTTTGACTTCAATTCCACTTTCCCCAACTGATCCCATATCCCTTGATTACCCGAGAGTCCTACAATTAATCTATCTCAGCCTTAAACATATTTAACGATTCAGCATCCACATCGAAAGATTCACAACCCTCTGAGTGAAGAAATTCCTCCTCATCTCAATCTTAAATGGCTGACCCCTTATCCCGAGATTATGCCCCCTAGTTCTAGAATCGCCAGGAAACAACAACAACAACGTGTATGTATATAGCGCCTTTAACTTAGTAACACGTCCCATGGCGCTTTACAGGACTGTTAGAAAACAAAATGTGCCGCCCAGCCACATAAGGAGAAATTAGGGCAGATAACCAAATGCTTGGTCAATGAGCTAGGTTTTAAGGACCGTCTTAAAGGAAGAACGACAGGTAGAGAGGCGGAGAGATTTAGGGAGGGAGTTCCAGAGCTTAGGGCCTAGGCAGTAGAAGGCATGGCCACCAATGGTTGAGCGATTATAATCAGGGATGCTCAAGAGGGCAGAATTAGAGAACCACTGATAGCTCGGGGGGTTGTGGGGCTGGAGGAGATAACAGAGATAGGAAGGGGCAAGGCCATGGAGGGATTTTAAAACAAGCATAATAATTTAATATTTTCAGCCAGGCGAAACAACCTCTCAGCTTATACCCTGTCAATGCCCCTCAGAATCTTATATGTTTCAATGAAATTTTCTTTCATTCTTCTCAACTCCAGCGAGTATAGGCCCAGTCTACTCAATCTCTCCTCATACGACAATCTTCTCTTCCCAGGGGTCAGTCTAGTGAATCTGTCATAAGTTCCGAAGTCAGCCCGTTCTCTGATAACTCAACAGTGCCCTGCTCCATTTACTACTCCATACATAAAGAAGCAGCCTGTGACAGGCTAATTCAGGACCAGGACATTTTCCAGGCCAAAAAAGAGGCAGGTGACGTTTGTGCTGTGACAGTGCAGGCAATTACCAGCTCTAACAGGAAAAGGTACAATCTCCCTCCAACATTTCGCGGCTACCATATCGCTTAGTGCCGCCCCATCGACACCAGGGAGGTCACCATCGACTAGATGATTAACGGGGACAGCCTTATCAATACTACAAGTGAAGAGTTCTCCCCGATAAGTGTCTCTCTTTCTGACTGCTGAAAGCCTCTCCACCAGCTTCAGGTCTCATGTTAAGAATGTGATGAAGTAATCAGCAGTTGTCTTAACGATATACCCACCACACTACTCATAAAGCTCGGCGTCATACACGACAAAACAGTCCGCTTGATTCTAAGTCTGTAATTTCAACCCCGTCCACCAACAGTTCACTATTGCTGCAGTCTGCACTATCCACAGCAACTCACGAAGCTAAATTAGCATCGCCTCTCATATCTACCCTGTCTACCACTGATAAGGATTAGAGCAGTGAAGTTGTGAGATACCTTCCACTCACTGCCAATCTTAACTTGGGCACATGTCATGGTCCCCTCATCGTTGTTGAGTGAAAATCCTGCAATTGCCTTGTTAGCACAATCCGAGTAGCATCATCACCACAAGGATTGCAGCGATTCGAAAAGCCCTACCAGGACCTATATGGGTCAGCGGGAGACAACAGATCAAAACAAGCGGGTCGAGTGATGAACAATGGACCATTTTAACATGGAGATTTGTGAGCAAAAATAAATTTATATTGAAAAGGAACATTAGGCGTCTGCAAGCCTGGTATTGTCGGTACCATTTTCCCAATCTGTAAACTGCATTCGGTGAAGATAATATGAGACGGACTCTGTAGTTAATGGGAGATGATGTGCACACTTAGTATGACGCTGGAGTAATTTGAATAGTATTGATGTGTCCTTTGTCGTGAATGGGGAATCCAACATGAAGCAAGATGGAGAGGGAAGCAAGGAAGATAATCTGGTATAGAGGAGATGGAAAAGGAAAGACAGGGAGCATCAGATATAGAGCTGGAGAGCGAACGGATGCAGGGGCTGAATCACGAACCGTGCAGGAGGAATGGAAGGCAAAGGGGAGAATTAGGATTATAACAGGTGGGGGAGGGAAGGAAACATCAGGAACAGAATAGGTGGGTAACCGGACATGAAGCACTGGAAGGAGCGGCACGGAGAAGAAGGAAGGGGAATCAGACACAGAGGAGTCGGGGGATATTTTATAATGTTTATATTATTTATGTTAAAAGCAAATTAGAATTAGGGAATTGATTTAATGTTCAGAGTTACTCAGTCTCTTAATGAATTGAATTTGCTGCCCGCTTTTTGAAATGAAATTAAATGTAAATTTACAGCACCACCAATTAAAGTTAACTGGCCAATGATACGGTTCGCTTGTTAACCGCACACATTTGCTGATTCAGTTCCAGTAAGTGAAACCTGGAGCCTGATACCTCTGGGTGTGAACAACATGATTAAGGCCCACACTGTTACTCATTAACTGGAGATTATCTCCCGGATTTTATAACGTTGCTTTGTTGCTAATAAATGACTATCATTGGAAACTAACCGGTAACTAGTCATGTGACAGGAATTGGGAACTCCATGTCAATCCAGATCAGGTGAACATTGTAAAAAGCCTGACGCCCAGATTAATAGAGCCGGGATACTAATGAAGTACATTTACACAGAGTTAGAATCGGGTCAAAGAAACACCGAATGATCGAAAGGGAAGGTAATTGCAAAACATTAACGTGTTAACTCAGAGAGCTCACTGTGCCCTTCCCTCTGATGTTTGATCCCAATAAACTAACAGTGATCTTTGTCCCTGCCTATCTGTGCCCTTTTATACTCCGATAATAGTGAAGATTTATAGTGAGTCATCAAATCGAATTGAGACACGAAAGTGATTCCGGCTACAGAACGCAGTCTCTCCGCGGGGTCTCCTGAACCGCAGGTGGAAGAGCTGGGGGGTGGGGGGGTAGATGTAGTCATTGTTGTCGCAATTAATATTAATGACTTTGGTTAAAAGATCAGAACAATTCAATTCGAATAAAACCGTGTGTGATTCAGCTCGAGCCCTGCACCAGAGAACAGGGCGGGGAGGGATTGTACTGATCAGGCTGAAGTTCGCGTTTATGACTGTGATGTGGAACTGATCTTTACTCAGGGTGTGTTCATTAACCTGCAGAATCCACAACGCTAACTTGCCCGGGCTCTCTGGAACAAGAATCAGGAGCCGCAGCACAAGGTAAGATACTGGAGCTAAAATATTTAAATTATGAGGATAGATTGCCTAGCTGAAGCTTTTATTCCCTTGATTATACAAGATTAAGGGGTGATCGAATTGAGGTGTTTAAGATGATCAAAGGAATTGCTAGGATAGAAAGAGTTAAAATATTTCCGTTGTGGACGAGTCCAGAAAAAGTGGGGGGGGGGGGGATAAACTTAAACGCAGAGCTCGGCTGTTCAGGGTTGATGTTAGAAAGCAGGTCTTCAGACACAGGGAACTAGAAATCTGGAACACCTGCCTTCAAAAAGCTGTTGATGTTCGGTCATTTGAAAATAAAAAACTGTCATTGATAGATTTAAGTTAGGCAATGGTATTTTGGATTACGGAACCAAGTAGGGTAAATGGAGTTAAGATACAGCTCAGCCATTATCGAATTGAATGGAGTGAAGAGTGAATGAATGGCCAACTCCTGTTCCTATATTTCTATATTCCTATTCCTCTATTTATAAAGCCAGTGGTCTCGTATACTTTTCTAAATGCTTATCGTCCTGTCCTGCCACCTTCAAAGATTTCTCTATGTGTACCCGCAAGTTTTCTGTTCCTGCAACCCCTTTAAAATTGTCTGCCCATTTCACCAGAGTGTCTATTTCCTCCTGAAGTCTTCTGCTATCTGCATCAAGATTTACGATTTTTCCGAGATTCGTGCCATCTACAAACTTTTCGGCACAACCCATCCACGCCGGCGGTTATGCTCCACTCCAGCCTCCTCCCGTCTTCACTGATCTAAATCGATAAGCATAATCCTGTATTCCCTTCTCCCTCATATGGTTGTCTAGCCTCCCCTTAACTGCATCTATATTATTCACTTCAGACTCTCCCTGTGGTAGCGAGTTCCACATTCTCACCACTCTTCGGGTAAAGACGTTTCTTCTTAATTCCCTATTGAATTTCTTGGTGACTATCTTATATTGATGGCCTCTAGTTATGATCTTTCCCACAAGTGGAAACGCTATATCGGTATCCACCCTATCAAAACCTTTCATAATTTTAAAGACCTCCATCAGGTCACCCCTCAGCCTTCGTTTTTACTGAGAAAAGAGACCCAGCATTTTCATAATTTCCTGATAGGTATACCCTTGCATTTCTGGTATCATCCTTGTAAATCTTCTCTGAACCCTCTCCAGTACTTCTATATCTTTTTTAATAATATGGCAACTAGAACTGTACGCAGTACTCCAAGTGTGGTCTAACCAAGCTTCGATACAGGATTAGTATAACTTCCCTACTTCTCAATTCTAACCCTCTAGAAGTGAACCCTAGTGCTTGGTTTGTTTTTTATGGCCATGCTAACCTGTGTCGCAACTTGTAGTGATTTGTGCATTGGTACTCCGAGATCTCTTTTTTCCTCTATCCCATCTAGACTCGCACCCTACAAAAAAATAGTGACCTCCCTATTCTTCCTACCAAAATGTAATAGCTCACATTTATCTGTGTTGAATTCGTTTGCCAATTATACACCCTTTCTGCAAGTTTATTAATGTCATCCATGGCAAATGAAATATAATGTGGAGAAATTTGAAGTTATCGATTTTGGAAGGAAAAATAGAAAACCAGTGTATTTTTTTAAATGGTGAGAAATTGGGGAATTTTGGTGTGCAGAGGGACCTGGGTGTCCTTGTACACGAATCACTGAACGTTGACTTGCAGGAACAGCAAGATATTAGTAAAGCAAATGGTATGTTGGCCTTTATTACAATAGGATTTGAGTGTAAGAGTAAAGACGTCTTACGGCAATTATATAGGTCCCTGGTGAGACCTTATCTGGAGTATTGTGTACATTTCTGGTCTCCTTACCTAAGGAAGGATATACTTGCCACAGAGGCAGTGCAACGAAGGTTCACCAGGCTGGTTCTTGGAATGGGGGGATTGTCCTATGAGGACAGATTGAGTAGACTAGGCCAATATTCTCTAGAGTTTAGAAGAATGAGTGGTGGTCTCATTGAAACATACAAAATTATTACAGAACTTGACAGGGTAGCTGCCGGGAGGATGTTTCCCCTGGCTGGCGAGTCTAGAGTCAGGGGTCACAGTCTTAGAATAAGGGGTCGGCCAGTTAGGACTGAGATGAGGAGCTATTCCCTCACTCAGTTGGTGGTGAATCTCTACCCCAGATGATTGTGAAGGCTCAGTAGTTGAGTATATTCAAGACAGAGATCGATAGATTATGGAATTTAAGGGAATCAAGGGCTATGGGTATAGTTCAGGAAAGTGACAATGACGTAGATGATCAGTCATGATCTTATTGAATTTCGAAGCAGGATCGAAGGGCAAAATTGCCGAATCCTGCTCCTATTTCTAATGTTCTTATGTTCTCCTGTAATTTGTTGCAGTCCTCCTCAGTATTGACTTTCCCCCCAATTGGTGTCATCCGCAAATTTAGAACTTCAAGCAAATTCAGATCAGATTAACCTTATAAAAGGGCTAATACCGAGATCAGTATAGCTGTGATCCGAATGTCTTTCATTCCCACAGAGTTAGAATCTGGACAAAGAAAGAGATAAAGATCGAAAGGTAGATAATTCCAAAAAAGCAAGGTGCTGACAAACTTCCCTCTGCTGTTTGATCCAAAGAAAGTAATAGTGATCTTTGTCCCTTGCTATCAGTGCCCTTTCATAGTCCGATAATAAACAGGTTTTATGGTGAGCAATATACTCGAATTGAGGAATCGAATATGAATCGGGATACAGAACACAGTTTTCTTGTGGGGTCTACCGAACCGAAGATGGAAGAGATGGGGGCAAATTTAATTGTTGTTAACAAACAAATAATTAATACATTAAATTCATCAGAACAATTCAAATTGAATGATTCTGGTATCGATATGTGCTTTAGATCGAGCCCTGCACCAGAGAACAGGGCGGGGAGGGATTGTATTGATCAGGCTGAAGGTCGGGTTTATGACTGTGAAGTGTAACTGATCTTTACCCAGGGTGTGTTCATTAACCTGCAGAACTCACAATGCAAACTCACCCGTACTCTCTGGGACCAGAATCAGGAGCCACAGGACAAGGTGAGGACCCGAAACATACTGAGCACCTTGATAAGAACATAAGACCATAAGAAATAAGAGCAGGTTTGGCCATTTGACATTTCGAGCCTTCTCCGCCACTCGATAAGATCATGGTAGGGATTTCAGACACGGAGCAGGGGGAGCTGTAAACAAACTGGGAGCGGGGGCACAGAGAAGCAGGAAGGGGATTGAGACACAGAGCAGTCGCAAGAGGTAGCCTGAACTTTTAATATCTATATTAAATACAAATACTAATTACCAAATGAATTTAATGTTCAGAGTTACCCAGTCTCATAATAAATATAATCCGAAACTGTTAAAAGAAAGATTAAAAGAAAATGTGAAATGACATCACGATCATGCGCTGAAGCAGAAATATCACTTGTTTACCGCACACATTGGCTGATTCAGTTCCAGTTACTGAAACCTGGAGCCTGATACTGACGGGTGTGATCATCCTGATCAAGGCCCAGACTGTTACTCATTAGCTAGAGACTATTTGCTGGAGATTATAATCAGCGATCTTTGTCCCTTGGTATCATAGCCCTTCACTGGTCCGATAATAAATAAGTTTTACGGTGAGCAATGAAATTTAATTGAAGTTCTGAAACTGATTCCCGCTACAGAACACGGATTCACTGCGTGGTCTCCTGAACCGCAGATGGAAGAGCTGTGGGGAAATGTGGTCATTGTTACCACACACAGGATTCATGACTCTGGGTAAAAGGTCAGTAATTTATCAGATCAATTCGAACTGAATGATCCCGTGTGTGATTCTGAACGAGCCCTGCACCAGAGAACAGGGCGGGGAGGGATTGCACTGATCAGGCTGAAGGTGGTGTTTATGACTGTGATCTGTAACTGATCTTTACCCAGGGTGTGTTCATTAACCTGCAGAACTCACAACGCTAATTACCCGGACACTCTGGAACCAGAATCAGGAGCCGCAGCACAAGGTAAGGACCCGGAACATACTGAGTAAAATTATTGAATTCTAAAATAGCGAAATCGCCGTTTATTTTGTGCAGCAGTTCAAAAATAGAGACAAGTTAACATCACAAGAGTGGACAGGTAACAACGGATGTATCTTCAGAAATTAATATACTGGGAGTTGTGTGATTTAACAGAATAAAAGTTCATAATGAAAATCACACGCTAAAATTCTGCTGCTTTTAATAGTATTCCAGTACATTGATCAACCCCTCGAGCCTGCTCCGCCTTTTAATGAGATCATGGCTGATCATCCAAATTCAGTACCCTGTCCCTGCTTTCTCCCCATATCCCTTGATCCCTTTAGCCATAACAAATGTATCTAACTCCTTCTTGAATATATTTAATGCATTGGCGTCAACTGCCTTCTGTGGTAGAGAATTCCACAGGTTCACCACTCTCTGGGTGAAGAAATTCCTCCTCATCTCAGTCCTAAATGGCTTACCCCTTATCCTGAGACTGTGACCCCTGGTTCTGGACTCCCCCGCCATCGGGAACATCCTTCCTGCATCTAGTCTTTCTGGTCCTGTTAGAATTTTATAAGTTTCAAAAAGATCCCCTCTCATTCTTCTAAATTCTAGCGAATACATCCCAATCGACCCAATCTCTCTTCATACTTCATTCCAGCCATCCCAGGTATCAGTCTGATGAATCTTCGCTGCACTCCATCCATGGTAAAAACATCCTTCCTCAGATAAGGCGACCAAAACTGCACACAATACTCAAGGTGTGGTCTCACCAAGGCCCTGTACAACTGCAGCAAGACATCCTTGCTGCTGTACTCGAATCCTCTCGCGATGAAGGCCATCATACCGTGTTCCTTCTTAACCATCTGCTGCACCTGCATGCTTACCTTCAGCGACTTGTGCACAAGGACACCCAGGTCTCGTTGCACTTCCCCTTTTCCCAATCTATTGCCCTTCAGATAATAATCTGCCTTCATGTGTTTGCCACCAAAGTGGATAATCTCGCATTTATACACATTATACTGCATCTGCCATGCATCTGCCCAATAACCCAACCTATCCAAATCATACTGGAGTTTCTCTGCATCCTCCTCACAGCAGACACGCCCACCCAGCTTTGGGTCGTCTACAAACTTTGAGATATTACATCTGATTCCCTCGTCTAGATCATTAATATATATTGTGAATAACTTGGGTCCCAGCACCGATCACTGCGGTACCCTACTAGTCAATGCCTGCCACTCGGAAAAAGACCCGTTTATTCCAACTCTTTGCTTCCTGTCTGCCAACCAGTTCTCTATCCAAGACAGTACTTTACACCCAATCCCATGTGCTTTAACTTTGCACTCTAATCTTTTATGCGGGACCTTATCGAAAGCCTTCTGAAAGTCCAAATATACCACATCCACTGGTTCTCCCTTATCTATTCTACCAGTTACATCCTCAAAAAATTCCAGTAGATTAGTCAAGCATGATTGTCTTTTGTAAATCCATGTTGACTTTGTCCGATTCTGTCACTGTTTTCCAAGTGCTCTGCTATTACGTCTGTTATAATGGACTCTCGCATTTTCCCCACTACTGATGTCAGCCTTACCAGTCTACATTTCCCCGTTTTCTATCTACCACCTTTTTTAAATAGTGGGGTTACATTAGCTATCCTCCAATCCATGAGATCTGTTCCAGAATCTATAGAATTTTGAAAGATGACCAGCATTGCATCTGCTATTTCTAGG
This sequence comes from Squalus acanthias, assembly GCA_030390025.1. Taxonomy (NCBI): domain Eukaryota; kingdom Metazoa; phylum Chordata; class Chondrichthyes; order Squaliformes; family Squalidae; genus Squalus; species Squalus acanthias. The sequence goes on from JASTWF010000709.1 coordinate 140,461, forward strand.
GCCTCTTCCTTAATTACCCTAGAAAATAGATTATCAGGCCCAGGAGATTTATCGGCCTTCAATCCCATCAATGTTCCTAACACCATTTCCCTACAAATACTGATTTCATTCAGTTCCTCCCTCTCATTAGACCCGATGTTCCGCGACATCTCTGGGAGGTTATTTGTTTCTTCCTTTGTGAAGACAGAACCGCAGTATGTATTTAATTGGTCTGCCATTTATTTGTTCCCCATTATAAATTCACATAATTTTGAATGCAAGGGACCTACGCTTGACTTCATCAATCGATTTATCTTCCCATATCTATAGAAGCTTTTACACTCAGTATTTATGTTCCATGAAAGCTTACTCTCATAATCTATTTCCCCCCTCTTAATTAATCCCTTCGTAATCCTTTGCTGAATCGTAAACTGCTCCCAATCCTCAGGATTTGCTTCTTCTTCTGACCAAATTATATGTCCTCTCCTTGCATGTTATTATCCCTAATTTCCCTTGTTAGCCACGGCTGAGTCACCTTTTTTGTTTTATTTTTATGCCAAACAGGGATGAACAAATTCTGTACTTCATCCATGTGATCTTTAAATTTTTGCCATTGCCTATCCACCGTTAACCCTTTAAGTAACGTTCCCCAATCCATCCTAGCCAACTCGTGCCTCATAACATCGTAGTTTCCTTTATTTAAATTCAGGACAATAGTCTCTGAGTCAACTACTTCACTCTCTATCTTAATGAGGAAATCTATCATATTATGATCGCTCCTCCTCAAGGGGCCTCGCACAACAAGATTGCTAATTAATCCTTTCTCATTACATAATACCCAGTCTAAGATGCCCTGATCTCCAGTTGGTTCCTCGACATATTGTTCCAGGAAACCATCCCGTATGCACTCTAGGAATTCCTCCTCCACAGTATTGTTACTAATTTGGTTAGCCCCATCTATATGTAGATTACAGGCACCCATGATAACTGCTGTGCCCTTATTGCACGCATCTCTAATTTCCCGTTTAATGCCATCCCCAATCTCAGCATTACTGTTTTGGGGTCTGTATACAACTCCCACCAGTGTTTTCTGACCCTTGGTATTTCTTCGGTCTGCCCATACAGATACCACATCATCAGAGCTAATTTCCTTCCATACTATTGTGTTAATCTCCTCTTTAACCAGCAATGCTACCCCACCTCCTTTTCCTTTTTTCCTGCCGTTCCTGAATATTGAATACCCCTGGATGTTGAATACCCAATCTTGGTCACCCTGGGGCATGTCTCCATAATCCCAATTATATCATCTCCGTTTACATCTATTTGTGCAGCTAATTCATCCACCTTATTACGAATGCGCCTCGCATTAAGACACAAAGCCTTCAGGCTTGATTTTTTAACACTCTTACTCCTTTTAGAATTATTATAGTACTGTGGCCCTGTTTGATTTACACCCTTGATTTCTCTGCCTTCCACTTTTGCTTTTCTCCTTCCTGTATTTTGTTTCTATCCTTGCTTCCCTTTCCTCTGTCTCCCTGCACATATTCCCAACCCCAGCCTTTTTAGTTTAAACCCTCCCCAACAAAGAAAGAGACAAGTTAACATCACAATAGTGGACAGGTAACAAAGGATGTATTTTCAGAAATTAATATACTGGGAGTTGTGTGATTTAACAGAATAAATATTACAAATGCAATTAAAAATGCTAAAATTCTGCCGCTGTAAATAGTATTCAAGTTTATTTATCATGTAAAACACGCTTAGGAACAAAGTGTCAGAGATCTATTTCAGAGAAGCATAGAATCATTCAGCACAGAAGGCCCATCGAGCCTGTGCCAGAACATTAAAAGAGACATCCAATTAGTCCCACAACACTGCTCTCTCCCCTGAGCCCTACAACTTTCTCTACTTTTATTATTTATCCAATTCCATTTTAAAATTTGCTGTTGTATTTTCTTCTGCCACTCTTGCAGGCATTGCATTCCAGAAACATAATAACACGACGCCTAAAAATATCTCCTCATCTCTCCTATCCCACTTTTGCCAATTGCATTAAATCTGTGTCTTCTTTAAACCGACCCTTCTGCCAGTAGATGCAGTTTCTCCTTATTTATTCTATGAAAATAGCGAAACGTTTCCTGATTTAATCGCCTCTATTAAATCTCGTCATAACCTTCTCTGATTTAAGGAGAACAATTCCATCTTCTCTAGTCTCTTCATGTAACTGAAGTCCCTCATTTCTGTTACCAGTCTAGTAAATCTCCTCTGCGCCCTCTGCAAGGCTCCGACAGCCTTCCTAAAGTGTGGTGTCCAGAATTGAACACAATGCTCCAGGGGCGACCCAGCCAGTGGTTGGTAAAGGCTCAGCCTGACTATCGCATTGCACTCTCTGGGCACAACTGTGGCAGATGGAGATCAGTGTGGGAAAGTGTGAGGTCTTTCACGTTGGACCTAAAAAGAATAGACCAGAGTATTTTAAAATCGGTTAGAAGTTCGGAAATGTGGATGTGCAGCGAGAACTCGGGGTCCAAGTACATAAATCACTAGAAGCTAGTGGATAGGTACCAAAAATAAGTACAAATCTGATGGAATGTTAGGCATTATCTCGGGGGCTGGAATACAAAGGGGCTGAAGTTCTATTCCAGCTCTACAGAGCTCTGGTTAGACCTATTTAGAGAACCGCACCTCGGGAACAATATCTTGGCTTTGGAGATGGTGCAGCTCAGACTCACCAGAACGATACCGGGGCTAAAAGCTTTAAATTATGAGGATAGATTGTATAGACGAAGCTTTTATTCCCTTGATTATACAAAGTTAAGTGGTGATCCAATTGAGGTGTTTAAGATGATCAAATGAATTGCTAGGATAGAAAGAGTTAAACTATTTCCTTTGGTGGATGAGTCCAGAAAAAGGGGGCATAACATTAAACGCTGAGCAAAGCCGTTCAGGGGTGATGTTAGAAAACATTTCTTCAGACACAATGCAGTGGAAATCTGGAACACTTTCCGTCAAAAAGCTGTTCAGGTTCAATCAATTGAAAATTACAAAACTGTCATTGATAGATTTATGTTAGGCAATGGTATTTAGGGTGCTGGAACCAAGGCGGGTAGATGAAGTTAAGGTACAGCTCCGCCATGATCGATTTAAATGGAATGAAGAGTGAATGAATGGCCAACTCCTGTTGCTATGTTCCTATATTCCTATTCCTCTATTTATAAACCAATGGTCTCGTGTACTTTTCTAAATGTTTATCGTCCTGTCCTTCCACATTAAAAGATTTCTCTATCTGTACCCCCAATTTTTCTGTTCCTGCAACACCTTTAAAATTGTAAAAATTAGTTTATATTGCCTCATTCTTCCGTCAAAAGAGCAACACTTCACACTTCTCTCCGTTAAATTTCACCTGCCATGTGTCTGTCCATTCAACCAGACGGTCTATTTCCTCCTGAAAACTTCTTCTATCCTCTCACGGTTTACAACTTTCGCGAGATTCGTGTCATCTACAAACTTTTAAATCATGCTCTGTATACCAAGTCCAGATCACTAATCTATATCAAAAGAGCAATGGTCCTAATAACAAAATTGTCTTAGTGGCAGGAGGCAGAGGGTGATGGGCGAAGGTTGTTTTTGCGACTGGAGCCTGTGTCCAGTGGTGTACCGCAGGGATCGGGGCTGGGTCCCATGCTATTTGGAGTGTACATTAATGATTTAGATATGAATGTAGGAGGTATGATCAGTAAGTTCGCAGATGATACGAAAATTGGTGGAGTGCTAAATAGCGAGGAGTGAAGCCTCAGGCTACAGGACGATATAGACGGGTTGGTCAGATGGGCAGAACAGTGGCAAATGGAATTTAACCTTGAAAAGTGTGAGGTGATGCATTTTGGGAGAACTAACAAGGCAAGTATACACAATGAATGGTAAGACCCTAGGAAGGACAGAGGATCAGAGGGACCTTGGTGTGCATGTACATAGATCCATGAAGGCAGCAGGACAGGTAGATAAGTTGGTTAAAAAACGCATATGGGATACATGCCTTCATTAGCCGAGGCTTAGAATATCAGAACAGGGAGGTTATGATGGAGCTGTACAAAACGCTAGTTAGACCACTGCTGGAATACTGTGTGCAGTTCTGGTCGCCACACTATAGGAGGGATGTGATTGAATTGGAGAGGGTGCAGAGGAGATTCACCAAGATGTTACCTGGACTTTAGCGCTTCAGTTATGAAGAGATACTGGACAGGCTGGGATTATTTTCCTTAGAGCAGAGAAGGCTGAGGTGGCACTTGATGAGGTGTATAAAATTATGAGGGGCATAGATAGGGTAGATAGAAAGGAACATTTCCACTTCCTTGAGGGGTCAATAACCAGGGGGCATAGTTTCAAGTTAAGTGGCAGAATGTTAAGAGGGGATTTTAGGAAAAACCTTTTCACCCAGAGGGTGGTTGGAATCTGGAACTCACTGCCTGAAAGGGTGGTAGAGGCAGGAACACTCCCAACATTCAAGAAGCATTTAGATGAGCACTTGAAACGCCATAGCATACAAGGCTACGGACCAAGTGCTGGAAAATGGGATTCGAATAGACAGGGCTTGATGGCCGGCGCGGACACGATGGGCCGAAGGGCCACTTTCTGTGCTGTATAACTCTATGACTCTATGACTCAATAATTAGAAAATTGATTTATTTTTCAGAGTTACTCAGTCTCATAATGAACTGAATTTGCTGCCCGCTATTTTAAATGAAATTAATTGTAAATTTACAGCACCACCAATAAAAGTAAACTGGCCAATGATACAGAGGGTTCGCTTGTTTACCGCAAACATTTGTTGATTCAGTTCCAGTAAGTGAAACCTGGAGCCTGATACCCCTGGGTGTGAGCAACTTGATCAAGGCCCACACTGTTACTCATTAACTGGCGATTATTTCCCGGATTTTATAATCGTTGCTTTGTTGCTAATAAATGACCATTATTGGAAACTAACCGGTAACTAGTCATGTGACGGGAATTGGTAACTTCATGTCAATCCAGATCAGGTGAACATTGTGAAAAGCCTGATACCCAGTTTAATAGAGCCGGGATAATAATGAATTACATTTACACAGAGTTAGAATCGGGTCAAAGAAACAGCTCATGATCGAAAGGGAAGGTAATTGCAAAACATTAACGTGTTAACTCAGAGAGTTCACTGTGCCTTTCCCTCTGATATTTGATCCCAATAAACTAACAGTGATCTTTGTCCCTGGCTATCTCTGCCCTTTTATACTCCGATAATAGAGAGGATTTATGGTGAGTCATCAAATCCAATTGAGACACGAAAGTGATACCGGCCGCAGAACGCGGTCTCTCCACGGGGTCTCCTGAACCGCAGATGGAGGAGCTGGCGGGGGGGGGGGGGGGGGGGGGGGCGGGCGGGAGATGTAGTCATTTTTATCGCAATTAATATTAATGACTTCGGTTAAAAGATCGGTATTTCATCAGAACAAATCAATTCAATATAAAACAGAGTATGATTCAGATCGAGCCTTGCACCAGAGAACAGAGCGCGGAGTGATTGTACTGATCAGGCTGAAAAATAGAAACATAGAAGATAGGAGCAGGAGTATGCCATTCGGTCCCTCTAGCCTGCTCCGTCATTCAACGAGATCATGGCTGATCATCCAAATTCAGAACCCTGTCCCTGCTTTCTCCGCATATCCCTTGATCCATTTAGCCTTAAGAAATATATCTAACTCTTTCTTGAAAATATTTAATGAATTGACCTCAACTGCCTTCTGTGGTAAAGAATTCCAAACATTCGCCACTCTCTGGGTGAAGAAATTCCTCCTGATCTCAGTCCTAAGTGGCTCACCCCTTTTCCTTACACTCTGACCCCTGGTTCTGGACTCCCCCACCATCGGGAACATCCGTCCTGCATCTAGTCTATCTGGAACTGTTAGAAGTTTATAAGTTTCAATGAGATCCCCTCTCATTCTTCTAAACTCTACCGAATATAAGCCTAATCGACCCAATCTCTCTTCATACCTCATTCATGCCATCCCAGGTATCAGTCTGGTGAATATTCGCTGCAATCCCTCCATAGCAAGAACATCCTTCCTCAGATCAGGCTACCAAAACTGCACACAGTACTCAAGGTGTGGTCTCACCAAGGCCCTGTACAACTGCAGCAAGACATCCTTGCTCCTGTGCGCGAATCCTTTCCCTATGAAGGCCAACATACCATTTTCCTTCTTAACTGCCTGCAGCACCTGCATGCTTACCTTCAGCGACTGGTGCACAAGGACAGCCAGGTCTCGTTGCAGTTCCCTTTTTCCCAATCGATTGCAGTTCAGATAATAATCTGCCTTCATGTTTTTGCCACCAAAGTGGATAACCTAGCATTTATCCACATTATACTGCGTCTGCCAGCAATCTGCCCAATCACCCAACCTGTCCAAATCATACTGGAGTTTCTATGCAACCTCCTCACAGCAGACACGCTCACCCAGCTTAGTATCATCTGCAAACTTTGAGGTATTACATCTGGTTCCCTCCTCTAGATCATTAATATATATCGCGAATAACTGGGGTCCTAGCACCAATCCCTGCGGTATCCCACTGGCTAAGGCCTGCCACTCGGAATAAGACCCATTTATTCCAACTCTTTGCTTCCTGTTTGCCAACCAGTTCGCTATCCAAGACAGTACTTTATCCCCAATCCCATGTGCTTTAACGTTGCACGCTAATCTCTTTAGCGGGACCTGATCGAAAGCCTTCTGAAAGTTCAAATACCCTACATCCACTGGTTCGCCCTTATCTATTCTAACAATTACATCCTCAAAAAATTCCATTAGATTAGTCAAGCATGATTTACCTTTTGTAAATCGAGGTTGACTTTGTCCGATCCTGTCACAGTTTTCCAAGTGTTCTGCTATTACGTTTTTTATAATGGACTCTAGCATTTTCCTCACTACTGACGTCAGGCTTACCGGTCTATATTTCCCCGTTTTCTCTCTCCCTCCTTTTTTAAATAGTGGGGTTACATTAGCTATCCTCTAATCCATGGGAACTGTTCCAGAGTCTATAGAATTTTGGAAGATGACCAGCAATGCATCTAGTATTTCTGGGGCCACTTCCTTAATTACCCTCGGATGTCGATTTTCAGGCCCTGGGGATTTATCGGCCTTCAATCCCGTCAGTTTCCCGAACACCATTTCCCTACAAATACTGATTTCATTCAGTTCCTCCCTCTCATTAGACCCTATGTTCTGCGACATCTCTGGGAGGTTATTTGTGTCCTCCTTTGAGAAGACAGAACCAAAGTATGTATTTAATTGTTCAGCCATTTCTTTGTTCCCAATTATAAATTCCCCTGATTCTGACTGCAAGGCACCTGCGCTTGACTTCGCCAATATTTTTCTCTTCACATATCTATAGAAGCTCTTACAGTCAGTTTTTATTTTCCCTGCAAGCTTACTCTCATAATCTATTTTCCCCCTCTTAATTAATCACTTTGTACTCCTTTGCAGAATCCTAAACTGCTCCCAATCCTCAGGTTTCCTGCTTTTTCTGGCCAAATTTTATGTCCTCTCCTTATATCTTATTATCCCTAATTTCCCTTGTGAGTCACGTTTGAGTCACCATTTTTGTTTTTATTTTATGCCAAACAGGGATGAACAAATGCTGTAGTTCATCCATGTGATCTTTAAATGTTTGCCATTGCCTATCCACCGTCAACACTTTAAGTAACGTTCCCCAATCCATCCTTGCCAACTCGTGCCTCATACCATCGTAGTTTCCTTTACTTAAATTCAGGACCCGAGTCTCTTAGTCAACTACTTCCCTCTCCATCGTAATGAAGAATTATATCATATTATGATCGCTCCTCCTCAAGGGGCCTCGCACAACAAGATTGCTAATTAATCCTTATCATTACATAATACCCAGTCTATGATGGCCTGATCTCCAGTTGTTTCCTCGACATATTGGTGAAACAAACCATCCCGTATACACTCTAGGAATTCCTCCTCCACAGTATTGTTACTTATTTGGTTAGCCCAATCTATATGTAGATTAAAGTCAGCCATGATAACTGCTGTGCTCTTATTGCACGCTTCGCTAATTTCCCTTTTAATGCCGTTTTATTCCCTTGATTATACAAAGTTAACGGGTGATATAATTGAGGTGTTCAAGATGATCAAAGGAATTGCGAGGATAGAAAGAGTTAAACTGTGTCTTTTGGTGGACGATTCCAGAAAAAGGGGGCATAACCTTAAAAGCAGAGAGAGGCCGTTCAGGGGTGATGTTAGAAAGCATTTCTTCAGACACAGTGTAGTGGAAATCTGGAACACTCGCCCTCAAAAAGCTGTTGAGTTTCGGTCAATTGAAAATGACAAAACTGTCATTGATAGATTTATGTTAGGCAATGGTATTTAGGGTTATGGAACCAAGGCAGGGAGATGGAGATAAGATACAGCTCAGCCATGATCGAATTGAATGGAGTGAAGAGTGAATCAATGTCCTACTCCTGTTCCTGTGTTCCTATTTTCCTATTCCTCTATTAATAAAGCCAATGGTATCCTATACTTTTCTAAATGTTTATCGTCCTGTCCTGCCAATTTCAAAAATTTCTCTATGTATACCCCCACGTTTTTATTTTCCTGCAACCACTTTAAAATTGTACCATTTAGTTTATATTGAGTCATTCGTCCATCCAAAGAGCATCACTTCACACGTCTCTCCGTTAAATTTCACCTACTATGTGTCTGTCCATTTCACCAGATGGTCTATTTCCTCTTGAAACCTTCTGCTTTCCTCCTCACAGTTCACCACTTTCCCCAGATTCGTGTCATCTACAAACTTTTAAATTATGCTCTGTATACCCAAGTCCAGATCACTAAAATATATCAAAAAGAGCAGTGGTCCTAATACCAAAGTTCGCTTAGTGGCAGGAGGCAGAGGGTGATGGGCGAAGGTTGTTTTTGTGACTGGAAGCCTGTGTCCAGTGGTTTACCGCAGGTAACGGTGCTGGGTCCCTTCCTGTTTGTAGTGTACATTAATGATTTAGATATGAAAGTAGGAGGTATGATCAGTAAGTTCGCAGATGACACGAAAATTGCTGGGGTGATAAATACCGAGGAGGGAAGCCTCAGGCTACAGGACGATATAGAAGGGTTGGTCATATGGGAGGAATAGTGGCAAATGGAATTTAATCCTGAAAAGTGTGAGCTGATGCATTTTGGGAAGTCTAACAAAGTAAGGTAATACACAATGAATGGTAGGACCCTAGGAAGGATAGAGGATCAGAGGGACCTTGGTGTGCATGTATATAGATGCCTGAAAGCAGCAGGACAGGTAGATTAGGTGGTTGAGAAGGCATATGGAATACTTCCCTTCATTAGCTGAGGCATAGAATATAAGAGCAGGGAGGTTATGATGGAGCTGTACAAAATGCTAGTTAAGCCAAAGCTGAAATACTGTGTGCAGTTCTGGTTGCCACACTATAGGAGGGATGTTATTGCATTAGAGAGGGTGCAGAGGAGATTCACCAGCATGTTACCTGGGCTGGAGCGCTTCAGCTATGAAGAGAGACTGGACAGGCTGGGGTTGTTTTCCTTAGAGCAGAGAAGGCTGAGGGGGGACCGGATTGAAGTTTACAAAATTATGAGGTGCATAGATGGGGTAGAGATCAAGGACACTTTCCCCTTAGTAGAGAGGTCAATAAACATGTAGCATAGATTCAAGGTAAGGTGCAGGAGGTTTAGAGGGGATTGGAGGAAAAACCTTTTCACCCAGAGGGTGGTTAGAAGCTGGAACTCACTGCCTGAAAGGGTGGTAGAGGCAGGAACCCTCACAACATTCAAGAAGCATTTAGATGAGCACTTGAAAGGCCTTAGCACACAAGGCTTGGGACCAAGTGCTGGAAAATGGGATTAGAATAGACAGGGCTTGATGGCCGGTGCGGAAACGATGGGCCGAAGGGCCTCTTTCTGTGCTCTATGACTCTATCACCGACCCCTGGTGACACCACTGTTACTTTCCTCCAGTGTGAAAGATATCGCTTCACAACTACTGTCTGTTTGGATACAAAATTATCAAAGGGATAGCAAACGGAGTGCTGTGGTGATTGGCTGCTTTTTTCAGACTGGAGGGAGGAATAATGGATTCAGTACTGGGACCACTGCTGCTTTTGATAAACATCAATGATTTAAAATTAGGGATACTGGGCACAATTACGAAATTTGCAAATGACACGAAACTTGGAAGCGCAGTAAAAATGAGGATTAGAGAAATGAACCTCAAGATGGTATAGTTAGGTTGGTGGAATGTGCGGCCGCATGACAGATTAAATTCAACGCAGACAATTGTGACGAGCTATATTTTGATTGGAAGATTGTGGAGAGACAATATAGGCTTAATGGTACAATTTTACATGGGGTGCAAGAACAGAAAGACCAGGGGATCTTTGAACGTGGCAGGACAAGTGAGTAAAGCAGTTAATAGAGCCTATGGGATCCTGTGCTCTCTAAGTAGAAGCATAGGGTACAAAAGCCAAGAAGTATGTTAAACCGATATAAAAGTTTCGTTCGCACCCACCCCTTTCCCAGCTGGAGTATTGTGTCTAATTCTGAGCACCACAATTCAGGAAGGACATGAAGGCTTTCGGGAGGGTATAGAAGGGATTTAATTGAATACTTCCAGGGATGAGGGATTACAGCTACGTGGATAGACTGGACAAACTGGGATTGTTCTCCTTCGAGCACAGAAGGTTAAGTGGAGATTAGATACAGGTGTTTAAAATCACGAAGGGATTAGAGAGAATGAACAAAGAGAAACGGTTTCCCGTTTCTGAAGGGTCGATAACCAAAGGGAACAGATTTAAGGTGATTGTCAAAAGAACCAGAGGCGACATGAGGAAAAACTTTATTACACGACGTTTGGGTTGCATTTGGAATGCACTTCCTGATAAGGTGGTAGAATCAGATTCAATAGTAGCTTTCAAAAGCGAGTTGAATAAATACTAGAAGGAGAAAACATTGCAGTGATATGGGGAAAGATTGGAGGAATGGGACTAACTGGATTGCTATTCGAAAGAGCCGGCGCAGACTGGATGGACCGAACGGCCTCCTTCTCCTATGCTGCACTATTCTATGCTTCTATGTCGTCATTGCCGCTGGGTTTTTGCACCTCAATTTCAGAGCGACCAATCTGTACCTTTCTCCCTAAGGTGGCATTTGAATAGACACTAGCGAGATGTATTGGTGGAATAACATTCTGGAGAAACAGAGACTATTGCCTTCTAACACATGCCCAGCAATTTAGATTTACCAGATAAATTGTCAAATCAAGTTTCCATTAGCGCAGAACCAATGACATAATTTTAACCTCCTGCCTCGGTAAGATTTCTGCAGATGCGGGTCTCACCTACAGCCGCCACTTCATACAGTTTCTGGGCCACGTGGAATAGAGCTCGTGTCTTCTGGTAAATGTCCTAATGATAAAAAACATTTAGAACTCAGCTCCTAACTGTAATGTTTGCCGTTTTCAAAATGAACGAGAAATCAAGGTTGGTGATCAAAAGTTGATAGCAGCTCATCAAAAATGAAATGACGTTTTCCACGCTGTTTCTGAATCCAAACAGAGTAATATATATTTCTGAATTACACCAATAATGAAAGATTTATGTAACTATGATTGATAGATAGTGCAAGTAATAAATGCGAAAGACAATTGTCAGATATTCGAGATAAAATTGAGATGTTGCTGAATTGTCAGACTTGTGGAGCTTCTGCACACTGTTACAAAGATTGTGTGTCGCACTGACAAATTATTTTACTCCGATTTTCTTATCAGTACGGTGAGCTATAAGGACAGAAATTCATTCCAAAGTTTGATAAAAATTGTAGAATCGTTATACGATTTAACCACACATTGTATTTCAAAGTTCCGTGAAGACTCACTATAACTAGATTTACAACAGACTGCCGCATGGACAAGTCAATAGAAACAGGCGCACTGTTTCAAATACTACTTTGAGCAACATGGTGATAACATCGTTAGATGTAAAGGGAATCTGCCTGCTCTATAGACGCAAATCGGTATTGAATACGAATTTTAATTTGTACCAATAACTACAGCCAAGGAAAGACTAGAAAACTTAACATTTTTAATATTTTTCAGAATATTACATGGAACATAAGAATTAGGAGCAGAAGTAGGCCATACAGCCCCTCGAGCCTTCTCCACCATTAAATAAGATCATTGGTTGATCTTCGACTTCAATTCTTTTTTCCCAACTGATCCCATATCCCTTGATTCCCCTAGAGTCCAACAATTAATGTATCTCAGGCTTGAACATAATTAAAGATTCAGCATCCACACCCAAAGATTCACAACCCTCTGAGTGAAGAAATTCCTCCTGATCTCAGTCTTAAATGGCCGACCCCTAATCCCGAGACTATACCCCCTAGTTCGAGAATTGCCAGGCAACAACTGCAACAACTTGTATGTACATAGCGCCTTTAACGTAGTAACACGTCCCAAGGCGCTTTACAGGAGTGTTAGAAAACAAAATGTGACGCCCAGCCACATAAGTAGAAATTAGGGCAGATGACCAAATTCTTGGTCAATGAGGTAGGTTTTAAGGAGCGTCTTAAAGGAGGAAAGACAGGGAGAGAGGCGGAGAGATTTAGGGGGGGAATTCCAGATCTTCGGGCCCAGGCAGTGGAAGGCACGGCCACCAATGGTTGAGCGATTATAATCAGGGATGCTCAGGAGGACTAATATAGAGGAGAACTGATAGCTCGGGGGGTTTGTGGGGCTGGAGGAGATTACAGAGATAGGAAGGGGCGAGGCCATGGAGGGATTTGAAAACAAGGATAAGAATTTAATATTTCCAGACAGGCGAAACAACCTCTCAGATTATACCCTGTCAATGCCCCTCAGAATCTTATATGTTTCAATGAGATCACATCTCATTCTTCGAAACTCCACTGAGTATAGGCCCAGTCTACTCAATTTCTCCTCATAGGACAATCTTCTCTTCCCAGGGGTCAGTCTAGTGAACCTGTCATAAGTTCTCGAGTCAGCCCGTTCTCTGATAACTCAACAGTGCCCTGCTCCATTTACTACTCCATACACAAAGAAGCAGCCTAGGACAGGCTAATTCAGGACCAGGACATTTTCCAGGCAAGTCACGTTTGTGCGGTGTCAGTACCAGGCAATTACCAGCTCTAACATGAAAAGGTACAATCTCCCTCCAACATTTCGCGGCAACCAAATCGCGTAGTGCTGCCCCATCAACACCACGGGGGTCACCAGCGACCAGATGATTAACGGGGACAGCCTTATCAACACTACAAATGAAGAGTTCTCCACGATAAGTGTCTCTCTTTCTGACTGCTGAAAGCCTCTCCATCAGCTTCAGGTCTCATGTTAAGAATGTGATGAAGTAATCAGCAATTGTCTTAAAGATAGACCCAACACGCCACTCATAAAGCTCGGCGTCATACAAGATAAAACAGTCCGCTTGATTCTAAGTCTGTAATATCCACCCCGTCCACCAGCAGTGCACTATTGAAGTAGTATGCACTATCCATAGCATTTCACGAAGCTAAATTGATATCGGCTCTCATATCTACACTGTCTACCACTGATGAGGATTACAGCAGCGAAGTTGTGAGATACCCACTGCTCAAATTTCCCCTGCAAGTCACTGCCAATCTTAACTTAGGCACATGTCATGGTCCCCTCATCGTTGTTGAGTGAAAATCCTGCAATTGCCTTGTTAGCACAATCCGAGCAGCATCATTACCACAAGGATTGCAGCGAGTCGAAAAGGCCAACCAGGACCTATATGGGTCAGCGGGAGATAACAGATGAAAACAATCGAGTGATAAACAATGAACCATTTTCATATGGAGATTTCTGAGCAAAAATTCAGTTATGTTGAAGAGGAATATTAGGCGTCTGCTAGCCTGGTATTGTCGGTACTATTTTCCCAAACGATAACTGCATTAGGTGAAGATAATATGAGGTGCACTCTGTAGTTTATGGGGGATTATACCCAAACTTAGTGTGACGCTGGAGTAATTTGAATAGTTTTTGTGTGTCCTCTGTGGTGGATGTGGAGTCAGACATGAAGCAAGATGGAGAGGGAAGCAAGGAAGATAATCTGGTATAGAGGAGATGGAAAAGGAAAGACAGGGAGCATCAGATATGGAGCTGGAGAGCGAACGGATGCAGGGGCTGAATCAGGAACCGTGCAGGAGGAAAGGAAGGCAAAGGGGAGAATTAGGATTGTAACAGGTGGAGGAGGGAAGGAAACATCAGGAACAGAATAGGTGGGTAACTGGACATGAAGCACTGGAAGGAGCGGCATTGAGAAGGAGGAAGGGGAATCAGACACAGAGGAGTCGGGAGATATTTTTCAAGTTCATATTATTTATGTTAAATGCCAATCATAATTAGGACATTGATTTATTTTTCAGTGTTACTCAGTCTCATAATGAATTGAATTTGCTGCCCGCTTTTTTAAAATGAAATTAAATGTAAATTTACAGCACCACCAATAAAAGTTAACTGGCCAATGATACGGTTCGCTTGTTTACCGCACACATCTGCTGATTCAGTTCCAGTAAGTGAAACCTGGAGCCTGATACCCCTGGGTGTGAACAACCTAATCAAGGCCCACACTGTTACTCATTAACTGGAGTTTATCTCCCGGATTTTATAATCGTTGCTTTGTTGCTAATAAATGACCATCATTGGAAACTAAATGGTAACTGGTCATGTGACAGGAATTGGGAACTCCATGTTTATGCAGATCAGGTGAACATTGTAAAAAGCCTGATATCCAGATTAATAGAGCCGGGATCCTAATGATTTACATTTACACAGAGTTAGACGCCGGCACGCTTGAGTTTTTCCGTGACCGGTGGGTGCCGCGGGAACTGGAGTGCATCGTCACCCCGGGCTACCAAATTTTAATTTAAGTTGTTAAGTTTAGTTTAAAGTTTTATTTGATTTACAGCTATTTGGTTTAAGTGCCCACATAAAAGAGTACACAGAGTTAGAATCGGATCAATGAAAGAGCTAATGATCGAAAGGGACGGTAATTACAAAACATTAACGTGTTAACTTAGCGAGTTCACTGTGCCCTTCCCTCTGATGTTTGATCCCAATAAACTAACAGTGATTTTTGTCCCTTGCTATCTGTGCCCTTTTATACTCCGATAATAGTGAACATTTATGGTGAGTCATCAAATCGAATTGAGACACGAAAGTGATTCCGGCTGCAGATCGCAGTCTCTCCGCGGGGTCTCCTGAACCGCAGGTGGAAGAGCTGGGGGTGGGGGGGAGATGTAGTCATTGTTGTCGCAATTAAAATTAATGACTTTGGTTAAAAGATCATAACAATTCAATTCGAATAAAACCGTGCGTGATTCAGATCGAGCCCTGCACCAGAGAACAGGGCGGGGAGCGATTGTACTGATCAGGCTGAAGGTCGGGTTTATGACTGTGATGTGGAACTGATCTTCACTCAGGGTGTGTTCATTAACCTGCAGAATCCACAACACTAACTTGCCCGGGCTCTCTGGAACAAGAATCAGGAGCCGCAGCACAACGTAAGATACTGGGGCTAAAAGATTTAAATTATGAGGATAGATTGCATAGCTGAAGCTTTTATTCCCTTGATTATACAAGATTAAGGGGTGATCGAATTGAGGTGTTTAAGATGATCAAAGGAATTGCTAGGATAGAAAAAGTTAAAATATTTCCTTCGGTGGACGAGTCCAGAAAAAGTGGGGGGGTGGGGGGGGGTAAACTTAAATGCAGAGCTCGGCTGTTCAGGGGTGATGTTAGAAAGCAGGTCTTCAGACAAAGGATACTGGAAATCTGGAACACCTGCCTTCAAAAAGCTGTTGATGTTCGGTCATTTGAAAATAACAAAACTGTCATTGATAGATTTAAGTTAGGCAATGGTATTTTGGATTATGGAACCAATGAGGGTAAATGGAGTTAATATGCAGTTCATCCATTATCGAATTGAATGGAGTGAAGAGTGAATGAATGGCCAACTCCTGTTCCTATATTTCTATATTCCTATTCCTCTATTTATAAAGCCAGTGGTCTCCTATACTTTTCTAAATGCTTATCGTCCTGTCCTGCCACCTTCAAAGATTTCTCTATGTGTAACCGCAAGTTTTCTATTCCTGCAACCCCTTTAAAATTGTCCGCCCATTTCACCAGAGTGTCTATTTCCTCCTGAAGTCTTCTGCTAACCTCATCAAGATTTACGATTTTTACGAGATTCGTGCCATCTACAAACTTTTCGGCCCAACCCATCCACGCCGGCGGTTATGCTCCACTCCAGCCTCTACCCGTCTTCACTGATCTAAATCTATAAGCATAATCCTGTATTCCCTTCTCCCTCATGTTGTTGTCTAGCCTCCCCTTAACTGCATCTATATTATTCACTTCAGACTCTCCCTGTGGTAGCGAGTTCCACATTCTCACCACTCTTCGGGTAAAGAAGTTTCTTCTTAATTCCCTATTGAATTTCTTGGTGACTATCTTATATTATTGGCCTCTAGTTATGCTCTTTCCCACAAGTGGAAACGCTATATCGGTATCCACCCTATCAAAACCTTTCATAATTTTAAAGACCTCCATTAGGTCACCCCTCAGCCTTCGTTTTTCCTGAGAAAAGAGACCCAGCATTTTCATAATTTCCTGATAGGTATACCCTTGCATTTCTGGTATCATCCTTGTAAATCTTCCCTAAACCCTCTCCAGTACTTCTATATCTTTTTTAATAATATGGCTACTAGAACTGTACGCAGTACTCCAAGTGTGGTCTAACCAAGCTTCGATACAGGTTTAGCATAACTTCCCTACTTCTCAATTCTAATCCTCTAGAAGTAAACCCTAGTGCTTGGTTTGTTTTTTATGGCCTTGCTAACCTGTGTCGCAACTTATAGTGATTTGTGCATTGGTACTCCGAGATCCCTTTTTTCCTCTACCCCATCTAGACTCGCACCCTCCAAGTAATAAGTTACCTCCCTATTCTTCCTACCAAAATGTAATACCTCACATTTATCTGTGTTGAATTCATTTGCCAATTATACACCCATTCTGCAAGTTTACTAATGTCATCCATGGCAAATGAAATATAATGTGGAGAAATTTTAAGTTATCGATTTTGGAAGGAAAAGTAGAAAACCAGTGTATCTTTTTAAATGTTGAGAAATTGGGGAATTTTGGTGTGCAGAGGGACCTGGGTGTCCTTGTACACGAATCACTGAAGGTTAACTTGCAGGAACAGCAAGATATTAGTAAAGCAAATGGTACGTTGGCCTTTATTACAATAGGATTTAAGTGTAAGAGTAAAGACGTCTTACGGCAAATATATAGGTCCCTGGTGAGACCATATCTGGAGTATTTTGTACATTTCTGGTCTCCTTATCTAAGGAAGGATATACTTGCCACAGAGCGAGTGCAACGGTGGTTCACCAGGCTGGTTCTTGGAATGGGGGGATTGTCTTATGAGGACAGATTGAGTAGACTAGGCCAATATTCTCTAGAGTTTAGAAGAATGAGTGGTGGTCTCATTGAAAAATACAAAATTATTACAGAACTTGACAGGGTAGCTGCCGGGAGGATTTTTCCCTGGCTGGCGAGTCCAGAGTCAGGGGTCACAGTCTTAGAATAAGGGGTCGGCCTGTTAGGACTGCGATGAGGAGATATTTCCTCACTCAGTTAGTGGTGAATCTCTACCCCAGATGATTGTGAAGGCTCAGTAGTTGAGTATATTCAAGACAGAGATCGATAGATTATGGAATGTTAAGGGAATCAAGGGCTATGGGTATAGTTCAGGAAAGTGACCATGACGTACATGATCAGTCATGATCTTATTGAATTTCGAAGCAGGATCGAAGGGCAAAATTGCCGAATCCTGCTCCTATTTCTAATGTTCTTATGTTCTCCTGTAATTTGTTGCAGTCCTCCTCAGTATTGACTTTCCCCCCAATTGGTGTAATCCGCAAATTTAGAACTTCAATCAAATTTACAACAGAGTAACCTTATAAAAGGACTAATACCGAGATCAGTATATCTGTGATCCGAATGTCTTTCATTCCCACAGAGTTAGAATCTGGACAAAGAAAGAGGTAAAAATCGAAAGGTAGATAATTCCAAAAAAGCAAGGTGCTGACAAACTTCCCTCTGCTGTTTGATCCCAAGAAACTAATAGTGATCTTTGTACTGATCAGGCTGAAGTGGGTGTTTATGACTGTGATGTGGAACTGATCTTTACCCAGGGTGTGTTCATTAACCTGCAGAACTCACAACGCTAATTACCCGGACTCTTTGGCACCAGAATCAGGAGCCGCAGCACAAGGTAAGGACCCGGAACATACTGAGTAAAATTATAGAATTATAAAATAGCGAAATCGCCGTTTATTTTGTGCAGCAGTTCAAAAATAGAGACAAGTTAGCATCACAAGAGTGGACAGGTAACAACGGATGTATCTTCAGAAATTAATATACTGGGAGTTGTGTGATTTAACAGAATAAAAGTTCATAATGAAAATCACACGCTAAAATGCTGCTGCTTTAAATAGTATTCGAGTACATGTATCAACCCCTCGAGCCTGCTCCGCCTTTTAATGAGATCATGGCTGATCATCCAAATTCAGTACCCTGTCCCTGCTTTCTTCCCATATCCCTTGATCCCTTCAGCCATAACAAATTTATCTAACTCCTTCTTGAACATATTTAATGCATTGGCGTCAACTGCCTTCTGTGGTAGAGAATTCCACAGGTTCACCACTCTCTGGGTGAAGAAATTCCTCCTCATCTCAGTCCTAAATGGCTTACCCCTTATCCTGAGACTGTAACCCCTGGTTCTGGACTCCCCCGCCATCGGGAACATCCTTCCTGCATCTAGTCTTTCTGGTCCTGTTAGAATTTTATAAGTTTCAAAAAGATCCCCTCTCATTCTTCTAAATTCTAGCGAATACATCCCAATCGACCCAATCTCTCTTCATACTTCATTCCAGCCATCCCAGGTATCAGTCTGATGAATCTTCGCTGCACTCCATCCATGGTAAAAACATCCTTCCTCAGATAAGGCGACCAAAACTGCACACAATACTCAAGGTGTGGTCTCACCAAGGCCCTGTACAACTGCAGCAAGACATCCTTGCTGCTGTACTCGAATCCTCTCGCGATGAAGGCCATCATACCGTGTTCCTTCTTAACCATCTGCTGCACCTGCATGCTTACCTTCAGCGTCTTGTGCACAAGAACACCCAGGTCTCGTTGCACTTCCCCTTTTCCCAATCTACTGCTATTCAGATAATAATCTGCCTTCATGTGTTTGCCACCAAAGTGGATAATCTCGCATTTATCCACATTATACTGCATCTGCCATGGATCTGCCCAATCACCTAACCTATCCAAATCATACTGGAGTTTCTCTGCATCCTCCTCACAGCAGACACGCCCACCCAGCTTTGTGTCGTCTACAAACTTTGAGATATTACTTCTGGTTCCCTCTTCTAGATCATTAATATATACTGTGAATAACTGGGGTCCTTGCACCGATCACTACGGTACCCTACTAGTCACTGCCTGCCACTCGGAAAAAGACCCGTTTATTCCAACTCTTTGCTTCCTGTCTGCAAACCAGTTCTCTATCCAAGACAGTAGCTTACCCCCAATCCCATGTGCTTTAACTTTGCACGCTAATCTCTTATGCGGGACCTTATCGAAAGCCTTCTGAAAGTCCAAATATTCCACATCCACTCGTTCTCCCTTACCTATTCTACCAGGTACATCCTCAAAAAATTCCAGTAGATTAGTCAAGCATGATTGTCTTTTGTAAATCCATGTTGACTTTGTCCGATCCTGTCACTGTTTTCCAAGTGCTCTGCTATTACGTCTGTTATAATGGACTCTCGCTTAATCCCCACTACAGATGTCAGCCTTACCAGTCTACATTTCCCCGTTTTTTCTCTACCACCTTTTTAAAATATGTGGGGTTACATTAGCTACCCTCCAATCCATGGGAACTGTTCCAGAATCTATAGAATTTTGAAAGATGACCAGCATTGCATCTACTATTTCTAGGGCCAGTTCCTTAATTACAATAGAATGTAGATAATCAGGCCCTGGAGATTTATCGGCCTTCAATCCCATCAACTTCCCTAACGCCATTTCCCTACAAATACTGATTTCATTCAGTTCCTCCCTCTCATTAGACCCGATGTTCCGGGACATCTCTGGGAGGTTATTTGTTTCTTCCTTTGTGAAGACAGAACCGCAGTATGTATTTAATTGGTCTGCCATTTCTTTGTTCCCCATTATAAATTCACATAATTCTGAATGCAAGGGACCTACGCTTGAATTCATCAATCGTTTTCTCTTCACATATCTATAGAAGCTTTTACATTCAGTTTTTATGTTCCATGAAAGCTTACTCTCATAATCTATTTCCCCCCTCTTAATTAATCCCTTTTTAATCCTTTGCTGAATCCTAAACTGCTCTCAATCCTCAGGTTTGCTTCTTCTTCTGAGCAAATTATATGTCCTCTCCTTGGATGTTATTATCCCTAATTTCCCTTGTTAGCCACGATTGAGTCAGCTTTTTTGTTTTATTGTTATGCCAAACAGGGATGAACAAATGCTGTTCTTCATCCATGCGGTCTTTAAATTTTTGCCATTGCCTATCCACCGTTAACCCTTTAAGTAACGTTCCCCAATCCATCCTAGCCAACTCGTACCTCATAACATCGTAGTTTCCTTTATTTAAATTCAGGACAATAGTCTCTGAGTCAACTACTTCACTCTCCATCTTAATGAGGAATTCTATCATATTATGATCGCTCCTCCTCAAGGGGCCTCGCACAACAAGATTGCTAATTAATCCTTTCTCATTACATAATACCCAGTCTAAGATGGCCTGATCTCCAGTTGGTTCCTCGACATATTGGTCCAGGAAACCATCCCGTATGCACACTAGGAATTCCTCCTCCACAGTATTGTTACTAATTTGGTTAGCCCAATCTATATTTAGATTACAGTCACCCATGATAACTGCTGTGCCCTTATTGCACGCATCTCTAATTTCCCGGATAATGCCATCCCCAACCTCAGCATTACTGTTTGTGGGTCTGTATACAATTCCCACCAGTGTTTTCTGCCCCTTGGTATGTCTTCGCGCTGCCCATACAGATTCCACATCATCAGAGCTAATTTCCTTCCTTACTATTGTGTTAATCTCCTCTTTAACCAGCAATGCTACCCCACCTCCTTTTCCTTTTTTCCTGTCCTTCCTGAATATTGAATACCCCTGGATGTTGAATTCCCAATCTTGGTCACCCTGGGGCCATGTCTCCATAATTCCAATTATATCATATCCGTTTACATCTATTTGTGCAGCTAATTCATCCACCTTATTACGAATGCTCCTCGCATTAAGACACAAAGCCTTCAGGCTTGATTTTTTTAACACTCTTACTCCTTTTAGAATTATTATTTACTGAGGCCCTGTTTGATTTACACCCTTGATTTCTCTGCCTTCCACTTTTGCTTTTCTCCTTCCTGTATTTTGTTTCTATCCTTGCTTCCCTTTCCTCTGTCTCCCTGCACATATTCCCAACCCCAGCCTTTTTAGTTTAAACCCTCCCCAACAAAGATAGAGACAAGTTAACATCACAATAGTGGACAGGTAACAAAGGATGTATTTTCAGAAATTAATATACTGGGAGTTGTGTGATTTATCAGAATAAATATTACAAATGCAATTAAAAATGCTAAAATGCTGCCGCTGTAAATAGTATTCAAGTTTATTTATCATGTAAAACAAGCTAAGGAACAAAGTGTCAGAGGTCTATTTCAGAGAAGCATAGAATCATTCAGCACAGAATGCCCATCGAGCCTGTGCCAGAACATTAAAAGAGACATCCAATTAGTCCCACTCCACTGCTCTCTCCCCTGAGCCCTACAACTTTCTCTAAATTATTATTTATCCAATTCCATTTGAAAATTTGCTATTGTATTTTCTTCTGCCACTCTTTCAGGCATTGCATTCCAGAAACATAATAACTCGATGCCTAAAAATATCTCCTCATCTCACCTCTGACACTTTTGCCAATTGCATTAAATCTGTGTCTTCTTTAAATCGATCCTTCTGCCAGTAGATGCAGTTTCTCTTTATTTATTCTATGAAAATAGCGAAACGTATCCTGATTTCATCGCCTCGATAAAATCTCGTCATAACCTTCTCTGATTTAAGGAGAACATTTCCATCTTCTCTAGTCTCTTCATGTAACTGAAGTCCCTCATTTCTGTTACCAGTCTAGTAAATCTCCTCTGCGCCCTCTGCAAGGCTCCGACAGCCTTCCTAAAGTGTGGTGTCCAGAATTGAACACAATGCTCCAGGGGCGACCCAGCCAGTGGTTGGTAAAGGCTCAGCGGGACTATCGCATTGCACTCTCTGGGCACAACTGTGGCAGATGGAGATCAGTGTGGGAAAGTGTGAGGTCTTTCACGTTGGACCTAAAAAGAATAGACCAGAGTATTTTAAAATCGGTTAGAAGATCGGAAATGTGGATGTGCAGCGAGAACTCGGGGTCCAAGTACAGAAATCACTAGAAGCTAGTGGATAGGTACCAAAAAAAAGTAAACATCGAATGGAATGTTAGGCATTATCTCGGGGGCTGGAATACAAAGGGGCTGAAGTTCTATTCCAGCTCTACAGAGCTCTGGTTAGACCCATTTAGAGAACCGCACCTCGGCAACAATATCTTGGCTTTGGAGGTGGTGCAGCTCAGATTCACCAGAACGATACCGGGGCTAAAAGCTTTACATTATGAGGATAGATTGCATAGACGAAGCTTTAATTCCCTTGATTCTACAAGATAAAGGAGTGATCTAATTGAGGTGTTTAAGATGATCAAAGGAATTGCTAGGATAGAAAAAGTTAAACTATGTCATTTGGTGAACCAGTCCAGAAAAAGGGGGCATAACATTAAACGCAGAGCGAGGCCGTTCAGGGGTGATGTTAGAAAGCATTTCTTCAGACACAGTGTAGTGGAAATCTGGAACACAAACCCTCAAAAAGCTGTTGAGTTTCAGTCAGTTGAAAATGACATAACTGTCATTGATAGGTTAATGTTAGGCAATGGTATTTAGGGTTATGGAACCAAGGCGGGGAGATGGAGTTAAGATACAGCTCAGCCATGATCGAATTGAATGGAGTGAAGAGTGAATGAATGGCCTACTACTGTTCCAATGTTGGTATATTCCTATTCCTCTATTTATAAATCCAATGGTCTTGTATACTTTTCTAAATGTTTATCGTCCTGTCCTGCCACATTCAAAGATTTCTCTATCTGTACCCTCATTTTTTCTGTTCCTGCAACCCCTTTAAAATTGTAACAATTAGTTTATATTGCCTCATTCTTCCCTCAAAAGAGCATCACTTCACATTTCTCAGCGTTAAATTTCACCTGCCATGTGTCTGCACATTTCACCAGACGGTCTATTTCCTCCTGAAAACTTCTTCTATCCTCCGCACGGTTTACAACGTTCGCGAGATTCGTGTCATCAACAAACTTTTAAATCATTCTCCGTATAAACAAGTCTAGATCATTAATCTATATCAGAAAGAGCAATGGTCCTAATAACAAAATTGGCTTAGTAGCAGGAGGCAGAGGGTGATGGGCGAAGGTTGTTTCTGCGACTGGAAGCCTGTGTCCAGTGGTGTACTGCAGGGATCGGGGCTGGGTCCCATGCTATTTGGAGTGTACATTAATGATTTAGATATGAATTTAGGAGGTATGATCAGTAAGTTCGCAGATGATACGAAAATTGGTGGAGTGCTAAATAGCGAGGAGGGAAGCCTCAGGCTACAGGACGATATAGACGGGTTGGTCAGATGGGCAGAACAGTGGCAAATGGAATTTAACCTTCAAAAGTGTGAGGTGGTGCATTTTGGGAGAACTAACAAGGCAAGTATACACATGAATGGCAAGACCCTAGGAAGGACAGAGGATCAGAGGGACCTTGGTGTACATGTACATAGATCCCTGAAGGCAGCAGGGCAGGTAGATAAGGTGGTTAAAAAGGCATATGGGATACATGCCTTCATTAGCCGAGGCATAGAATGTAAGAGCAGGGAGGTTATGATGGAGCTGTACAAAATGCTAGTTAGGCCACAGCTGGAATACTGTGTGCAGTTCTGGTTGCCACACTATAGGAGGGATGTTATTGCATTAGAGAGGGTGCAGAGGAGATTCACCAGGATGTTACCGTGGCTGGAGCGCTTCAGCTATGAAGAGAGACTGGACAGGCTGGGGTTGTTTTCCTTAGAGCAGACAAGGCTGAGGGTGACCTGATTGAAGTTTACACAATTATGAGGGGCATAGATGGTGTAGAGAGCAAGGAACTTTTCCCCTTAGTAGAGAGGTCAACAAACAGGTGGCATAGATTCAAGGTAAGGGGAAGGAGGTTTTCAGGGGATTGAAGGAAAAAACTTTTCACCCAGAGGGTGGTTTGAATCTGGAACTCACTGCCTGAAAGGGTGGTAGAGGCAGGAACCCTCACAAAATTTAAGAAGCATTTAGATGAGCACTTGAAACGCCTTAGCACACAAGGCTACGGACCAAGTGCTGGAAAATGGGATTAGAATAGACAGAGCTTGATGGCTGGTGCGGACACGCTGGGCCCAAGGGCCTCTTTCTGTGCTCTATGACTCTATGATCGACCCCTGGTGACACCACTGTTACTTCCCTTCAGTGTGAACGATATCGCTTCACAACTACTGACTGTTTGGATACAAAATTGTCAAAGGGATAGAAAACGGAGTGCTGTGGTGAATGGCTGCTTTTTTCGGACTGGAGGGAGGAATACAGGATTCATTACTGGGACCACTTTGTTTTTGATAAACATCAATGATTTAAAATTAGGGATACTGGGCACAATTTCGTAATTTGCAAATGACACGAAACTTGGAAGCGCAGTAAAAATGAGGATTAGGGAAATGAGCTCCAAGAGGGTATAGTTAGGTTGGTGGAATGTGCGGACACATGACAGATTCAATTCAACGCAGACAAGTGTGACGAGCTGGTTGGTTGGAAGATTCGGGAGAGACAATATAGGCTATATGTTACAATTTCACATGGGGTGCAAGAACAGAGAGACCAGGGGATCTTTGACCGTGGCAGCACAAGTGAGTAAAGCAGTTACTAGAGCCTATGGGATCCTGGGCTCCATAAGTAGAGGCATAGGGTACAAAAGCCAAGAAATATGTTAAACCGATATAAAAGTTTAGTTCGCACCCACCCCTTTCCAAGCTGGAGTATTGAGTCTAATTCTGAGCACTACAATTTCGGAAGGGCATGAAGGCTTTCGGGAGGGTATAGAAGCGATTTACTAGAATAGTTCCAGGGATGAGGGTTTACAGCTACGTGGATAGACTGGAGAAGCTGGGATTGTTCTCCTTAGAGCACAGAAGGTTCAGTGGAGATTAGATACAGGTGTTTAAAATCACGAAGGGAATGGACAGAGTGAAAAAAGAAAAACGATTTCCAGGGGCTGAAGGGTCGATAACCAAAGGGAACAGATTTAAGCTGATTGGCAAAAGCACCAGAGGCGACATGAGGAAAAACTTTATTACACAACGTTTGGGTTGCATTTGGAATGCACTTCCTGATAAGATGGTGGAATCAGATTCAATAGTAGCTTTCAAAAGCGAATTGGATAAATACTTGAAGGAGAAAACATTGTAGGGATATGGGGAAAGATTGGAGGAATGGCACTAACTGAATTCCTATTCGAAAGAGCCAGCGCACTCTGGATGGACCGAACGGCCTCCTTCTATGGTGCACTGTTCTAGGCTTCTATGTCGTCATTGCCGCTGGGTTGTTACACCTCAATTTCAGAGCGACCAATTTGTACCTTTCTCCGTAAGGTGGCATTTGAATAGACACTAGCGAGATGTATTGGTGGAATAACATTCTTGAGAAACAGAGCCAATTGCCTTCTAAAACATTCCCAGCAATTTAGATTTACCAGAGAAATTGTCAAATCAAGTTTCCGTTAGCACAGAACCAATGAGGTAATTTTAAACTCCTGCCTCGGTAAGATTTCGGCAGATGCGGGTCTCACCTACAGCCGCCACTTCATACAGTTTCTGGGCCACGTGGAATAGAGCTCGTGTCTTCTGGTCAATATCCTAATGATACAAAACATTGGGAACTCAGCTCCTAACTGTAATGTTTGCCGTTTTCAAAATGAACGAGAAATCACGGTTGGTGATCAAAAGTTGATAGCTGCTCATCGAAAATGAAATGACGTTTTCCACGCTGTTTCTGAATCCAAACAGAGTAATATATATTTCTGAATTACACCAATACTGAAAGATTTATGTAACTATGATTGATAGATAGTGCAAGTAATAAATGCGAAAGACAATTGTCAGATATTCGAGATAAAATTGAGATGTTGCTGAATTGTCAGACTTGTGGAGCTTCTGCACATTGTTACAAATATTGTGTGTCGCACTGACAAATTATTTTACTCCGATTTTCTTATCAGTACGGAGGGCTGCAAGGACAAAAATTCATTCCAAAGTTTGATAAAAATTGTAGAATCGTTATACGATTTAACCACACATTGCATTTCAAAGTTCCGTGAAGACGCACTATAACTAGATTTACAACAGACTGCCGCATGGACAAGTCAATAGAAACAGGCGCACTGTGTCAAACACTACTTTGAGCAACATGGTGATAACATCGTTAGATGTAAAGGGAATCTGCCTGCTCTATAGACGCAAATCGGTATTGAATACGAATTTTAGTTTGTACCAATAACTACAGCCAAGGAAAGACTGGAAAACTTATAATTTTTAATATTTTTCAGAATATTACATAGAACATAAGAATTAGGAGCAGAAGTAGGCCATACGGCCCCTCGAGCCTTCTCCACCATTAAATAAGATCATTGGTTGATCTTAGACTTCAATTCCATTTTCCCAACTGATCCCATATCCATTGATTCCCCTAGAGTCCAACAATTAATGTATCTCAGGCTTGAACATACTTAAAGATTCAGCATCTACATCGAAAGATTCACAACCCTCTGAGTGAAGAAATTCCTCCTGATCTCAGTCTTAAATGGCCGACCCCCTAATCCCGAGACCATGCCCCTAGTTCTAGAATCGCCAGGCAACAACTGCAACAACTTGTATGTACATAGCGCCTTTAACGTAGTAACACGTCCCAAGGCGCTTTACAGGAGTGTTAGAAAACAAAACGTGAAGCCCAGCCACATAAGTAGAAATTAGGGCAGATGACCAAATGCTTGGTCAATGAGCTAGGTTTTAAGGAGCGTCTTAAAGGAAGAACGACAGGTAGAGAGGCGGAGAGATTTAGGGAGGGAGTTCCAGAGCTTAGGGCCCAGGCAGTGGAAGGCATGGCCACCAATGGTTGAGCGATTATAATCAGGGATGCTCAAGTGGTAAGAATTAGAGGAGCACTGATAGCTCGGGGGGTTGTGGGCCTGGAGGAGATTACAGAGATAGGAAGGGGCGAGGCCCTGGAGGGGATTGAAAACAAGGATAAGAATTTAATATTTTCAGCCAGGCGAAACAACCTCTCAGCTTATACCCTGTCAATGCCCCTCAGAATCTTATATGTTTCAATTACATTTTCTTTCATTCTTCTAAACTCCAGCGAGTATCGGCCATGAATCTCTCCTCACAGGACAATGTTCTCTTCCCAGGGGTCAGTCTAGTGAATCTGTCTTTATTTCTCGAGACAGCCTGTTGTCTGATAACTCAACAGTGCCCTGCTCCATTTACTGCTCCATACATAAAGAAGCAACCTGTGGCAGGCTAATTCAGGACCAGGACATTTTCCAGGCCCTACAAGAGGCAGGTAACGTTTGTGCTGTGTCAGTGCCGGGAAATTACCAACTCTAACAGGAAAAGTTGCAATCTCCCTCCAACATTTCGCGGCAACCAAATCGCTTAGTGCCGCCCCATCAACACCACGGAGGTCACCATCGACAAGATGATTAACGGGGACAGCCTTTTCAAAACTACAGATGAAGAGTTCTCCACGATAAGTTCTCTCTTTCTGACTGCTGAAAGCCTCTCCACCAGCTTCAGGTCTCATATTAAGAATGTGATGAAGTAATCAGCAATTGTCTTAACGACATACCCACCACACCACTCATAAAGCTCGGCGTCATACCAGACAAAACAGTCCGCTTGATTGTAAGTCTGTAATATCCAACCCGTCCACCAGCAGTGCACTATTGCTGTAGTATGCACTGTACACAGCATCTCACGAAGCTAAATTATCATCGCCTCACATATCTACACTGTCTACCACTGATAAGGTTTAGAGCAGCGAAGTTGTGAGATACCCGCTGCTCCAATATCCCCTGCAAGTCACTGCCGATCTTAATTTAGGCACATGGCATGGTCCCCTCATCGTTGTTGAGTGAAAATCCTGCAATTGCCTTGTTAGCACAATCCGAGTAGCGTCATCGCCACAAGGTTTGCAGGGATTCGAAAAGCCCAACCAGGACCTATGTGGGGCAGCGGGGGATGACAGATCAAAACAAGCGGGTCGAGTGATAAACAATTGATCATTTTAACGTGGAGATTTCTGAGCAAAAATACATTTATATTGAAGAGTAACATTAGGCGGCTGCAAGCCTGGTATTGTAGGTACCATTTTCCCAATCCGTAACTGCATTCGGTGAAGATAATATGAGGTGGACTCTGTAGTTTATGGGGGATTATGCGCACACTTAGTGTGACGCTGGAGTAATTTGAATAGTTTTGAAGTGTCCTTTTTGGTTAATGGGGAGTCAGACATGAAACAAGATGTAGAGGGAAGCAAGGAAGATAATCAGGAGATGGAAAAGGAAAGGCAGGGAGCATCAGATATAGATCCGGAGAGCGAACGAATGCACTGGCTGAATCAGGAACCGTGTAGGAGGAAAGGAATGCAAAGGGGAGAATTAGTATTGTAACAGCTGGGGGAGGGAAGGAAACATCAGGAACAGAATATGTGGGGAACCAGAGATGAAGCACTGGAAGGAGCGGCACGGAGAAGGAGGAGGGGGAATTAGACACAGAGGAGCCGGGAGATATTTTATAAAGTTTACATTATTTATGTTAAATGCAAATTATAATTAGGAATATGATTTAATTTTCAGAGTTACTCAGACACATAATGAATTGAATTTGCTGCCCGCTTTTTTAAAATGAAATTACTTGTAAATTTACAGCACCACCAATAAAAGTTAACTGGCCAATGATACAGAGGGTCCGCTTGTTTACCGGACAGATTTGCTGATTCAGTTCCAGTAAGTGAAACCTGGAGCCTGATCCCCCTGGGTGTGAACAACCTGATCAAGGCCAACACTGTTACTCATAAACTGGAGCTTATCTCCCGGATTTTATAATCGTTGCTTTGTTGCTAATAAATGACCATCATTGGAAACTAACCGGTAACTAGTCATGTGACAGGAATTGGGAACTCCATGTCAATCCAGATCAGGTGAACATTGTAAAAAGCCTGATACCCAGGTTAATAGAGCCGGGATCCTAATGAAGTACATTTACACAGAGTTAGAATCGGGTCAAAGAAACAGCTAATGATCGAAAGGGAAGGTAATTGCAAAACATTAACGTGTTAACTCAGAGAGATCACTGTGCCCTTCCCTCTGATGTTTGATCCCAATAAACTAACAGTGATCATTGTCCCTGGCTATCTGTGCCCTTTTATACTCCGATAACAGAGAGCATTTATGGTGAGTCATCAAATCGAATTGAGACACGAAAGTGATTCCGGCTACAGAACGCGGTCTCTCCACGGGGTCTCCTGAACCGCAGGTGGAAGAGCTGGGGGCGGGGGATGGGGGGGGGGGGGTGGACGTAGTCATTGTTGTCGCAATTAATATTAATGACTTTGGTTAAAAGATCAGAACAATTCAATTCGAATAAAACCGTGTGTAATTCAGATCGAACCCTGCACCAGAGAACAGGGCGGGGAGGCATTGTACTGATCAGGTTGAAGGTCGGGTTTATGACTGTGATGTGGAACTGATCTTTACTCAGGGTGTGTTCATTAACCTGCGGAACCCACAACGCTAACTTGCCCGGGCTCTCTGGAACAAGAATCAGGAGCCGCAGCACAAGGTAAAATACCGGGGCTAAAAGATTTAAATTATGAGGATAGATTGCATAGCTGAAGCATTTATTCCCTTGATTATACAAGATTAAGGGTGATCGAATAGAGGTGTTTAAGATGATCAAAGGAATTGCTAGGATAGAAAGAGTTTAAATATTTCCTTTGGTGGACGAGTCCAGAAAAAGTGTGGGGGGGGGGGATAAACTTAAACGCAAAGCTCGGCTGTTCAGGGGTGATGTTAGAAAGCAGGTCTTCAGACACAGGGTACTAGAAATCTGGAACACCTGCCTTCAAAAAGCTGTTGATGTCCGGTCATTTGAAAATAACAAAAATGTCATTGATAGATTTAAGTTAAGCAATGGTATTTAGGGTTATGGAACCAAGGCGGGTTATATGGAGTTATGATACAGCTCAGCCATGATCGAATTGAATGGAGTGAAGAGTGAATGAATGGCCTACTCCTGTTCCTATTTTCCTATATTCCTATTCCTCTATTTATAAAGCCAATGGTCTCGTATACTTTTGTAAATGCTTATCGTCCTGTCCTGCCACCTTCAAAGATTTCTCTATGTGAACCCGCAAGTTTTCCTGTTCCTGCAACCCCTTTAAAATTGTTTGCCCATTTCACCAGAGTGTCTACTTCCTCCTGAAGTCTTCTGCTATCCTTCTCACGATTTACGATTTTTCCGAGATTCGTGTCATCTACAAACTTTTCGGCCCAAGCAGTCCATGCCGGCGGTTATGCTCCACTCCAGCCTCTACCCGTCTTCACTGATCTAAATCTATCAGCATAACCCTGTATTCCCTTCTCCGTCATATGCTTATCTAGCCTCGCCTTAACTGCATCTATACATTCACTTCAGACTCTCCTTGTGGTAGTGAGTTCCACATTCTCACCACTCTTTGGGTAAAGAAGTTTCTTCTTAATTCCCGATTGAATTTCTTGGTGACTGTCTTATATTGATGGCCTCTAGTTATGCTCTTCCCCACAAGTGCAAACACTCACTCTCTATCCACTCTATCAAAACCTTTCATAATTTTAAATACCTCCATTAGGTCACCCCCAGCCTTTATCTTTCCATAGAAAAGAGACCCAGCATTTTCATAATTTCCTGATATGTATATCCTTGCATTTCTGGTATCATCCTTGTAAATCTTGTCTGAACCCTCTCCAGTACTTATATATATATATTTTATAATATGGCAACAAGAACTGTACAAAGTACTCCAAGTGTGGTCTAACCAAGGTTCGATACAGGTTTAGCATAACTTCCCTACTTCTCAATTCTAACCCTCTAGAAGTGAACCCTAGTGCTTGGTTTGTTTTTTATGGCCTTGCCAACCTGTGTCGCAACTTCTATTGATTTGTGCATTTATACTCCGACATACCTTTTTTCCTCTACCCCATCTAGACTCGCACCCTCCAAGTAATAAGTGACCTCCCTATTCTTCCTACCAAAATGTAATACCTCACATTTATCTGTGTTGAATTCATTTGCCAATTATACACCCATTCTGCAAGTTTATTCATGTCCTCCTTGGAAATGGAATATAATGTGGAGCAATCTGAAGTTATCCACTTTGGTAGGAAAAATATAAAAGCAAAGTATTTTTTTAAATGGTGAGAAATTGGGAAATGTTGGTGTTCAGAGGGACCTGGGTGTCCTTGTACACGAATCACTGGAAGTTAACTTGCAGGTACAGCAAGATATTCGGAAAGCAAATGGTATGTTGGCCGTTATTACAATAGGATTTGAGTGTAAGAGTAAAGACGTCTTATGGCAATTATATAGGGCCTTGGTGAGACCACATCTGGAGTATTGTGTACATTTCTGGTCTCCTTACCTAAGGAAGGATATACTTGCCACAGAGGGAGTGAAACAAAGGTTCACCAGACTGGTTCCTGGGATGGGGGGATTGTCCTATGAGGAGAGATTGAGTAGACTAGGCCTATATTCTCTAGAGTTTAGAAGAATGAGAGGTGATCTCATTGAAACATACAACATTATTACAGAGTTTGACAGGGTAAATGCAGGAAGGATATTTAACTGGCTGGCGAGTCTAGCGTCAGGGGTCACAGTCTTAGAATAAGCGGTCGGACAATTAGGACGGAGATGAGGAGACATTTCCTCACCCAGATGGTGGTGAATCTCTGCCCCAGATGACTGTGGAGGCTCAGTAGTTGAGTATATTCAAGACAAAGATCGATAGATTATGGAATTTTAAGGGAATCAAGGGATATGGGGATAGTTCAGGAAAGTGAACATGAGGTAGATGATCAGTCCAGATCTTATTGAATTTCGAAGCAGGATCGAAGGGCAAAATGGCCGAATCCTGCTCCTATTTCTTATGTTCTTATGTTCTCCTGTAATTTGTTGCAGTCCTCCTCAGTATTGACTTTCCCCCCCAATTGGTGTCAGCCGCGAATTTAGAACTCCAAGCAAATCCAGATCAGATTAACATTATAAAAGGACTAATACCGAGATCAGTATAGCTGTGATCCGAATGTCTTTCATTCCCACAGAGTTAGAATCTGGACAAAGAAAGAGATAAAGTTCGAAAGTTAGATCTTTCCAAAAAAGCAAGGTGCTGACACACCCGCCCCTCTGCTGTTTGATCCCAAGAAACTAATAGTGATATTTGTCCCTTGCTATCAGTGCCCTTTCATAGTCGGATAATAAACAGGTTTTATGGTGAGCAATATACTCGAATTGAGGATTCGAATATGAATCGGGATAGAGAACACAGTTTTCTTGTGGGGTCTTCCGAACCGAAGATGGAAGAGATGGGGGCAAATTTAATCGTTAACAAACAAATAATTAATAACTTTGGGCAAAAGATCAGTAATTCATCAGAACCATTCAAATTGAATGATTCTGGTATCGATCTGTGCTTCAGGTCCTGCCCTGCACCACAGAACAGGGCGGGGAGGGATTGTACGGATCAGGCTGAAGGTCGGGTTTATGACTGCGATGTGTAACTGGTCTTTACCCAGGGTGTGATCATTAACCTGCAGAACATACAACGCTAACTGCCCCGGACTCTCTGGGACCAGAATCAGGAGCCACAGAACAAACCCAAAATATACTGAACAACTTTATAAGAATAAAAGACCCTAAGAAATAAGAGCAGGAGTAGACCATTTGGCCCCCGAGCCTGCTCCGCCACTCAATAAGATCATGGCTGATCTTTTTCCTCCACTCAACTTTCCTGAACTATCCCCATATCACTTGATTCAATTCCTCAAATCCGTTTGTAATAAAGGCCAACATACCATTTGCTTTCACAATTGCTTGCTGTACCTGCATGTTAAGTTTCAGTGATTCTTGTACAAGGACACCCAGGTTCCAGAACACCAACATTTCCCAATTCCTCACCATTTTAAAGATATTCTGCTTTTCTATTTTTCCTACCGAAGTGGATAACTTCACATTTCTCCACGTTATATTCCATTTGCCATGTTCATGCCCACTCACTTAGCCTCTCTATATCCCCTTGAAGCCTCCTGGCATCCTCCTCACAACTTACATTCCCACCCAGCTTTTTATCATCAGCAAACTTGGATGTATTTCATTTAATCCTCTCATCCAAATCATTGATGTAGATTGTGAATAGCTGAGGCCCAAACACTGATCCTTGCGATACCCCACTTTTACAGTTTTTGATGTAATTGAACTGACCAATTGCCGTTTACTAGTGTAGTAATTCAATGATATTGTAAAATTGAGTTATGAATAATGGATCAGGTAAGAATTTTTTTTTCTTATAATAAAATAAAACTTCCAAATATAATCTCACACGTTAACCTTCTGCTGTTGTAGATATTATTGAAATATATTTCCCACTTGTGACACGCTATGAACAAAAAGTTAGTGGTCGAGACTTTTCAACATAAAACACTGCCCCGAATCATCCCCAAAATTCAATATGTCCACCCACGGGAGGTTTACTGTTTGACCCACATTGACCTTAGGATGCTGGGACTCAAAGCGAGGCAAATGCTGCATTGTTGTCGAGGCGAGTTACAATCCCGCTATTGATGAGTCCATCCGTCACTTTGCTGATCAGTGTGGGGTGGCTGGTAGGGCGGTAATTGGCCTGATTCCGTCTGTCCTTAATTTTGTTGATAGGACATTGCTGGTCATCCAAATCATAATCCTAAGGAGGTAAAGTTTCACTTGTACAGTCAAACAACCATGGTCTGCATGTGCGGTAACATCATTATAAAGCTAAAGGAAGTGACTCACACTAATGTCAAGAAAAGCGGTAATCCTGAGGACTGGGAGAAAGATAGAAAATAACAAATGATACAAAGAAAATATTAAGCGCTGCGAAAAGGGAATACGAAGTACCTTGCAGGTAATATAAAACTGATAGTAACAATTCATCTAAATATATGAATATTAAGAGAGTGGCTGAGGGAGATGTGGGCCATTAAAGACAGACACAGATGATATGGTAATAGCTAACAAGGTAATAGCAGATTTATTTAACGAATACTTTGTGTCAATTTTCACAGTAGATGAAAAGGACAAGTTAGAGAAGGCAAAATAAAAATAAATCGAGGAGAGGAACTTACTGTGTACATAATTGTAAAAATGTTGATGGAGAAAATATTGGACGTTTGGATAGATAAATCTCTAGGATCTGATGATTTCCACCCAAGGTTATTAAAAGAAGTAGGGTGGAAATTGCAGAAGTTTAAGTTAGAATCCTTCAAAGTTTTCTTGATTCGGGAATTGTGCCGTTAGACTGGAAATTGCTAACGTCACTCCACTTTTTAAGATGGGTGAGATAGAAATGTAGGGAACTCCATGCATGTCATTTTAATATCGGTTGAGAGGAAGCTACTAGAATCGGTCATTAAGGATAGAGTGACTGAGCATTTGAGCAAAATGAGCTGATCAGAGAGCCAGCATGACTTTAATAAAGGTCATTCATGTCTGACTAATTTAGTGGAATATTTTGAGAAGATCATTTATAAGGTAGACAATCGAGTGCCTATGGATGTTATCGATGTGGACTTTCAGAAGGCATTCGATAAGGTTCCACACAAAAGATAATTGGCATAAATGGGAGCGCATTGAAATGGAGGCAGCCTTTTAACTTGGTTTAGAAATTGTTATGTAGTTAGGAGAAAGAGCGGGGATCAATGGTATGCACTCAGATTGAAAGTTTGCAAAAGCTTGAGTGTAGAAGATTGAGGGGCGACCTGACCGAGGTGCTTACAATGTTAAGTTTCGATATGGTAGAACGAGATAAACTATTTCTTCTGATCGGGAAATTAAAAACATGGGGACATGGTTGAACTTTAGAATGAGGCTCTAAACGAGTGAAAGTATAAAATAGACAGAGTGCCACAAGGGGAACTTTTAACATGGGGATGTGTGATCATATGAAAAACTATTACCAGCTGTGGCTCAGTGGATGGCACACTCGCTCTCTGAGTCAGCAGGTTGTGGTTTCAAGTCCCACTCCAAGGACTTGAGCACATCAAGTTAGGCTGTGACACTCCAGTGCAGTGCTGAGGGAGTGCTGCACTGTCGGAGGAGCTGTTTTTCGGATGAGACGTTAAACCGAGGCTCCGTCTGCTCTCACAGGTGGATGTAAAAGATCCCATGGCATTATTTCGAAGAAGAGTAGGGGAGTTATCCCCGTTGTCCTTGGGCCAAATTTATCCCTCAACCAACAAAAATAACAAAAACAGATTTTCTGGTCATTATCTCATTGCTGTTTGTGGGAGCTTGCTGTGCACAAATTGGCTGCCGCAATTCCCACATTACAACAGTGACTACACTTCAAAAGTACTTAATTGGCTCTAAAGCGCTTTGAGACGTCCGGGGGTCGTGAACAGCGCTATATAAATGCAAGTTTTTCTTTTCTGTTATTGAAGAGGAATATTATCCAGCTGGTTAATGCCAATTCATTATTGTGGGTACCATTTCTCAAGTCTGTACCAACATTCGGTTCATAGAATACATGATGGGTTTTGGAGTATGCAGTACTTTAAATAGATTTTAAATATTAACGCAAAATACTACGAAAATCTGAAATGAAAACAAAAAATGCTGGAAATACTCAGCAGGTCAGGCACCATCTGTGGAGAGAGAACGTTTCAGGTTCTGACGCATGGTGATCGACCTGAAACGTTAAATCTTTCTCTCTCCACAGATGCGACCTGGCCTGCTGAGTATTTCCAGCATTTTCAGCTGTTGCACGTTGTTTGTGGTGGATGTAGAATCAGACAAGCGGCAGGATGGGGAAGGAAGCAGGGAAGGTAATCAGACATGTGACAGGTGGAAAGGAAAGGAGAGGGAGAGTCAGATATAGAGAAGGAGGCGAACGGATGTTGAAATGATCGTGCACGGAGCAGGAGGAAAGGAAGGGCAAGGGTAAAATTAGGATTGCAGCAGGTGGGGAGGAATAACGGGTTAGCGGGAGATAGTTAGAGGTGGAGGAAGGTTGTAGAGCAGGAGGCAGTGACAGGTGCAGGGGACATTCAGACCTGGAGCAGGTGGGATGGAGCATCTGGGGAAGGGAAGATACTACAGATCAGATACAGAGTTGAGAGTAATGGAAACAGCAGAATACAAAAATGGTACCGGTGAGCGAGGGAAACAAACATTAAAGATCAGGGACAGCACAGGTGGGGGCTGCAGACAGATGAAAGGCAGGGATTTCAAACACGGAGCAGGGCGAGCTGTAAACAGACTGGGAGCGGCAGCACAGAGAAGCAGGGAGGGGAATGAGACACGGAGCAGTCGCAAGAGGTAGCCTGAACTTTTAATATTTATATGAAATAAAAATACTAATTAGCAAATGACTTTAATGTTCAGAGATAAACAGCCTCATAATAAATATAATCCTCTGCAAACGGTTATTTGAAAGATTTAAAGAAAATGTGAAATTACTTCACGACCACTAAAAGTTAACAGGCCGATGAAACTGATTTTCACTTGTTTATCGCACACATTGGCTGATTGAGTTCCAGTTACTGAAACCTCGAGCCTGATACTGACGGGTGTGATCATCCGGATCAAGGCCCAGACTGTTACTCATTAACTAGAGACTATTTCTTGGAGATTCTAATCAGCGATCTTTGTCCCTTACCATCTCTGCCATTCTCTGGTCCGATAATAAACTGGTTTTATGGTGAGCAATGAAATCTAATTAAGGATCTGAAACTGATTCCCGCTACCGAAAACGGTTTCACTGCGGGGTCTTCTGAACCGCAGATGGAAGAGCTGTGGGGAAATGTAGTCATTGTTACCACACAGAGAATTAATGACATTGGGTCAAAGGTCAGCAATTTATCAGGGCAATTCATAGAAACATAGAAACAGAGAAGATAGGAGCAGGAGTAGGCCATTCGGCCCCTCGAGCCCGCTCC
Source organism: Squalus acanthias (assembly GCA_030390025.1). Lineage (NCBI taxonomy): Eukaryota > Metazoa > Chordata > Chondrichthyes > Squaliformes > Squalidae > Squalus > Squalus acanthias. The sequence continues at coordinate 178,027 of JASTWF010000709.1, forward strand.
ACCATTCGATGAGATCTTGGCTGATCATCCAAAATCAGTACCCTGTACCTGCCTTCTCCCCATGTGCCTTGATTCATTTAGCTTTAAGAAATATATCTAACTCATTCTTGAATATATTTAATGACTTGGCCTCAGCTACTTCCTGTGGTAGAGAATTCCACAGGTTCACCACTCTCTGTGTGAAGAAATTCCTCCTCATTTCTGTCCTAAATGGCTTACCCCCTATCATTAGATTATGACGCCTGGCTCTGGACTCTCCGACCATCGGGAACATTCCTCCTGCATCTAGTTTGTCCAGACCTGTCAGAATTTGATATGTTTCGATGAGATCCCCTCTCATTCTTCTGTACTCCAGCGAGTATAAGCCCAATCGACCCAATCTCTCCTCATATGTCATTCCTGCCATCCCAGGTATCAGCCTTGTGAATCTTCGCTGAACTCCCTCCATGGCAAGAACATCCTTCCTCAGATAAGGCGAACAAAACTGCACACAATACTCATGGTGTGGTCTCACCAACGCCCTGTACAACTGCAGCAGGATATCCCTGTTCCTATACTCAAACCCTTTCGCTATGAAGGCCAACATACCATTTCCCTTCTTCACCGCCTGCTGCACCTGCATGCTTACCTTCAGCGACTGGTGCACAAGGACACCCAGGTCTCGTTGCATTTCTCCTTCTCCCAATCTATTGCAATTCAGATAATAGTCTGCCTTTCTGTTTTTGACACCAAAGTGGATAAACTCGCATTTATCCACGTTATATTGCATCTGCCAAGCTTCTGCCCACTCACCCAACCTGTCCAAATCATCCTGGAGTTTATCGGTATCCTCCTCGCAGCACACACTCCCACCCAGCTTTGTGTCATCTGCAAACTTGGAGATATTACATACTGACCATTCTGTCAGTAGATACAATATCTCCTTATTTATTCTATGAAAATAGCAAAACGTTTCATGATTTTAACGCCTCTATTAAACCTCGTCTTAACCTTCTATGATTTAAGGAGAACAATTCCATCTTCTCTAGTCTCTTCATGTAACTGAAGTCCCTCAGTTTTGTTACCAGTCTAGTAGATCTCCTCTGCGCCCTCTGCAAGGCACCGACAGCCATCCGAAAGTGTGGTGTCCAGAATTGACCACAATGCTCCAGGTGCGTCCCAGCCAGTGTTTGGTAAAGGTTTACCATAACTTCTTTGCAATGCACTCTCTGGGCACAACTCTGGCAGATGGAAATCAGTGTGGGAAACTGTGAGGTCATTCACGTTGGACCTAAAAAGAATAGATCAGTGTATTTTTTAATTGGTTGGAAGTTAGGAAATGTGGATGTGCAGCGAGAACTAGGGGTCCAAGTACAGAAATCAATAGATGCTAGTGGATAGGTACCAAAAGTAAGTGAAAGGCTTATGGAATGTTGGGCTTTATCTCGAGGGCTGGAATACAATGGGGTAGAAGTTTTGTTCCAGCTGTACAGAGCTCTGGCTAGACCCATTTAGAGAACCGCACCTCGGGAACAATATCTTGTCTTTGGAGATGGTGCAGCTCAGGTTCACCAGAACGATACCGGGGCTAAAAGCTTTACATTATGAGGATAGATTGCATTGAAGTAGCTTTTATTCCTTTGATTATACAAGATTAACGGGTGATCTAATTGAGGTGTTTAAGATGATCAAAGGAATTTCTAGCATAGAAAGAGTTAAACTATGTCCTATGGTGGACTAGTCCAGAAAAAGGGAGAATAACTTTAAACGCAGCGCGAGGCCGTTCAGGGGTGATGTTAGAAAACATTTCTTCAGACACAGTGAAGTGGAAATCTGGAACATTCGACCTCAAAAAGCTGTTGAGGTTCGGTCAGTTGAAAATGACAAAACTGTCATAGATAGATTTATGTTAGGCAATGCTATTTAGGGTTATGGAATCAAGGTGGACAGATGGAGTTACGATACAGCTCAGCCATGATCGAATTGAATGGAGTGAAGAGTGAATGAATGACCAACGCCTGTTCCGATGTTCCTATATTCCTATTCCTCTATTTATAAAGCCAATGATCTCGTATACTTTTCTAAATGTTTATCGTCCTGTCCTGCCACCTTCAAAGATTTCTCTATGTGTACCCCCAAGTTTTTCTGTTCCTGCAACCCCTTTAAAATTGTACCATTTAGTTTATATCGCCTCATTCTTCCTTCCAAAGAGCATCACTTCACACTTCTCTCCGTTAAATTTCACCTGCCATGTGTCTGTCCATTTCACCAGACGGTGTAGTTCCTCCTGAAAACTTCTGCTATCCTCCACACGGTTTACGACTTTCACGAGATTCGTGTCATCTACAAACTTTTAAATTATGTTCTGTATACCCAAGTCCATGTCACCAATATATATCAAAAAGAGCAGTGATTCTAATAACAAAATTGGTTTGTGGCAGGAGGCAGGTGATGGTCGAAGGTTGTTTTTGTGACTGGAAGACTGTGTCCAGTGGTGTACCGCAGGGATCGGTGCTGGGTCCTTTGCTGTTTGTAGTGTATATTAATGATTTAGATATGAATGTACGTGGTATGATCAGTAAGTTCGCAGATGACACGAAAATTGGTGGAGTGCTAAATAGCGAGGAAGGAAGCCTGAGGCTACAGGACGATATAGACGGGTTGTTTAGATGGGCAGAACAGTGGCAACATGATTTTTTCTCTGAAAAATGTGAGGTGATGCATTTTGGGAGTACTAACAAGGCAAGGGAATACACAATGAATGGTAGGACTCTAGGAAGGACAGACGATCAGAGGGACCTTGGTGTGCATGTACAAAAATCCCTGAAGGCAGCAGGACAGGTAGATAAGGTGGTTAAGAAGGCATATGAGAGACTTGCCTTCATTAGCCGAGGCATAGAATATAAGAGCAGGGAGGTTATGATGGAGCTGTACAAAACGCTAGTTAGGCCACAGCTGGAATACTGTGTGCAGTTCTAGTCACCACACTATAGGAAGGATGTGATTACATTAGAGAGGGTGCAGAGGAGATTCACCAGGATGCTACCAGGGCTGGAGCGCTTCAGCTATGAAGAGAGACTGGACAGGCTGGGTATGTTTTTCTTCGAGCAGAAAAGGCTGAGGGGGGACCTGATTGAAGTGTTCAAAATGATGAGGGGCATAGATTGGATAGATAGAAAGGAGCGTTTCCCCTTAGTAGAGTGTTCAATAACCAGGGGGCATAGTTTCAAGGTAAGGGGCGGGAGGTTTAGAGGGGATTTGAGGACAATCTTTTTCACCCAGAGGGTGGATGGAATCTGGAACTCACTGCCTGAAAGAGTGGTAGAGGCAGAAACCCTCACAACATTCAAGAAAAAATTAGATGAGCACTTGAAACGCCATAGCATACAAGGCTACGGACCAAGTGCTGGAAAATGTGATTAGAATAGACAGGGCTTGATGGCCGGCGCCCGTACGATGGTTCGAAGGGCCTCCTTCTGTGCTGTATAACTCTATGACCCTATGACCGACTACTGGGGACTCTGTATACATCCCTCCAGTGTGCAAAATATCGGTTCCCAACTACTGTCTGTTTACTGTCCTTTCGCCAATTTAGTATCCACGCTGCCACTGCTCCTGTAATGTCATTGATTCCAATTTTGTTAACCAATCTATTATGAGGTACTTTATCAAACGCCTTCAGAAAGTTCACATATAGAACATAAACTGCACTAGCCTCATCAACGGTGTCCTATTTCATCGATTAACCCAATCAATTCAGCCAGATTTGATTTGCCTTAAAAAAAAACAACTTTGGCTGTAGCTATTTTTTATCCGGTTATTGGATGTGGGCGTCGCTGGCAACGCCAGCATTTATTGCCCATCCCTAACTGCCCTTGAGAATATGGTGGTGAGCTGCCTTCTTGAACCGCTGCAGTCCGTGTGGTGAAGGTGCTCCCACAGTGCTGTTAGGTCGGGAGTTCCAGGATTTTGACCCAGCGATGATGAAGGATCGGCGATATACTTCTAAGTCAGGATGGTGTGACTTAGAGTGGAACTTGGAGGGGGTGGTGTTCCCATGCGCCTGCTGCCCTTGTCCTTCAAGGTGGAAGAAGTCGCCAGTTTGGGAGGCGCTGCCAAAGTGGCCTTGTGAAGTTGCTGCTGTGCATCTTGTAGATGGTACACATGCAGCCACGGTACGCCGGTGTTGGAGGGAGTGAATGTTTAAGGTGGGGTGCCAATCAAGCGGGCTGCTTTGTCCTGGATGGTGTCAATCTTCTTGAGTGATGATGGAGCGGCACTCAGCCAGGCAAGTGGAGAATGTTCCATCACACTCCTTACTTGTGACTTGTAGAAGGTGGAAATATTTTGGGGAGTCAGGAGGTGGGATACTCGCCGCAGAATACATAGTCTCTGTTCTGCTCTTGTTGCCACAGTATTTATGTGGCTGGTCCAGTTATGTTTCTGATAAATGGTGACCCACAGCATGTTGATGGAGTGGGATTTTATTAGACTCTCTCTTCTTTAAGATAGTCATTGTCTGGCACTTCTGTGGCGCGAATTTTATCTGCCACGTATCAGCCCAAGCCTGAATGTGGTCCAGGTCTTGTTGCGTGAGAGCATGGACTGCTTCATTATCTGTGGAGTAGCGAATGGTGCTGAACACTGTGCTGTCATCAGTGAACATCCCCAGTTCAGACCTTATGCTGTAGGGAAGGTCATTGATGAAGCAGCTGAAGATGGTTGGGCCTAGGACACTGCCCTGAGGAACTCCTGCAGCGATGTCCTGGGCTGTGATGATTGCTCTTCAATCACATCAACCATCTTCTTTTGCATTAACTCATGTTCTTCCAAGTGACAATTAATTTTGATTTGGATTTTTCTCCCTAGAAGTTTCCTCATCAATGTTAAGCTGACTCACCTCTAGTTATTTGGTTCATCACTCTCCACTTTTTTGATCAGGGAAGTAACTTTTGCAACCTTCCAGTCCTCTGGCACCTTTCCCATATCCAAGAATTGGAAGGTTGTGGCAGACATTTGTGATGACTTTGCTACTTAGAATCCTGTCAACCGTTTCAGTACATCGTCCTAATTGATTTATATCCTGTCCAATTTCTCAACCAGCTCCTCCTTTACTGTGCCGTTCGCAGCATCCTCTCCTTTAGTGAATACGGAGGCAAAGTGTTAATTTAGTACCTCAACCATGTCCTCTGCTTCCACAAGATGATTGCCTTTTTGGTCATTAATCGGCTCCACCTTTCCTTGGACTATTCTTTCTCGCTTTATTTGTTTATAAAAGGCGTTAGTGTTCCCTATTATGTTATCGCTAATCATTTCTCATACATTCTCCTTGTCCCTCTGTTCTTGCTGTTGTGTGTTTATTGCACTAATGGCAGCATTAGTGAAACAGCAACGTACTGAAATTTAAAAATGTCTCAAACTGGTTATAACTGAATCGCTTTGACATTTCCACAGTGGGGAAAGGAAAGGCCGCTGATTGTAAGTTTCAATGGACGCACGTGCGCGGGCACACACACAAATGGAGAATTATGATTGTAAAACAGCAGTCAAATCTACCACTTGTATATTCATGGTGTTTTCAGAGATCCCAGAGCTACCAGCTGCTGTACTAATGGGGGAGGAGGGACTTGATATCATGTTTAACAAGGCAACGTTCTCCTTCTCATTTTAATATTTCCCTCGAACACTCATATTAATATTATATTTCTTACAGAGCATCAGAGCCTCGAAACGCCTGTCACCACCATGGCTGAAGGTCCAGACAGGGAAGAAGATCCAACATCTTCAAACAGGATGAGAATGGACAGAGGTAGGCTCACAAAATACTTTAAATACAATTTCTGTCCCGACAAAGGGTCCAGATCTCGTGCCTGAAACTGCAGCTCACACAGGAAGAGGGAACAGGACAGGGGCTGAGTACAAAGAGGGAAGTGAGTGACTATCTAGAGGGACACTGCAGTCACAGGTGGAGGAAGCCCCTGAGTACTGGAACTGTCCACTGGATACCTGGTATTGGGGACTGTAAGGTGGATAGAGGCACTGACTCAGAGGAGGGTCTTCCTGAGCAACATTGTGGCACCAGAGAGCAGGAGGCCACCCAGCGGGGCGAGAGTGAGAGTCAGGTGGGGCACAGGAATAGGGGAGCGATACTGGTGGCAGATTGTGTAGTCAGGGGAATAAATAACCTCATCTGCAGCCCTGAGCATGTCCTGATTGGTTAATTACCTCCCTGGTGCCAGAGGGAAGAACATCCTTGAGCGGGTGGGACCACCTCTGGGAAGCAAAGGAGAGCAGAAAATAGCGATGGTCGGAGCCAGTAACACGGATAGAAATACGTTTATAGAGGGACTATTAAGACTGAGGCACTAAACTAAGAAAGCATGCCTCAAGCTGTTGATCTCCGGATTGTTTTGCACTGGGCTGCTTAAGGCAGGAAATATGAGGTTGGTCAATTTGCGGCTGAGGGCTGGAGCAGGAGGGGAGCGTTCACGTTCTTGGGGCACTAGAGTGAGTTCCGATGGAAGGGGGGCGACGGCTGCGACCTGTACCGACCAACAATAATGGTTTTGCAGAAAAGGTGAATGGAGCAGTGGGAAGGTATCAGGGGATGTGACTGGAGATTAGGATCTGAGACGAGAGAGCGTAATTAATAAAAATGCTGCAGTTGAAACAGAAGATTTAAGAAATAGTGAAAAGAGTTTGGAAAGAAAAAGGAAAGAGGATTTGAAGTTGAGAGATAAAGTAGTGTTTTTAAAAAGAAACGGGGACAAGTCAACATTTCAAACGTTGGAGCTAGTATTGAGTGTTGTGTCTGTGAGTGTACAAATCATTCCAAACATTCAGAAGCAGGAGAGATGTGATCTAATATCTATAAGACAGGGCCTTGGGTTTCACAGGATTCAGAGGGAAATGTTTCTGGTGATAACATTTTGAGGGAAGAGTAAAAGTTTTTCGCCGCCAGTATTAATAAAGCATTCTATGAAAGCGTAGAACAACAACAAGAACAAACTTGAGTTTATATAGCACCTTTAATGTCGTAAAACGTCTCGATGTGCTTCACAGGAGTGTTACCAATCAAAATTTGCCACCAAGTCACAAAAGGTGATATTAGGACAGGTGAGCAAAAGCTTGCTCAAAGAGGTAAGGTTTAAGGAGCGTCTGAAAGGAGGAGAGCGAGAGAGAGTGGGAGGGCGACTCAGGGGCGAGGTGCTGCCCACTGAGACACAGCTGACACTCTGGGAATGGGAGAATGGAGCAGTGGGAGGGCGACTCAGGGGTGAGTGTGCTGCCAACTGAGGCACAGCTGACACTCCGGAAATGCGTGAATGGAGCAGTCGGAGGTTGACTCGGAGCGAGTGTGTAGCCCACTGAGACACAGCTGACACTCTGGGAATGGGTGAATGGAGCAGTGGGAGGGTGACTCAGGAACGAACGTGCTGTCCACTGAGACACAGCTGACACTCTGGGAATGGGAGAATGGAGCAGTGGGAGGGCGACTCAGGGGTGAGTGTGCTGCCAACTGAGGCACAGCTGACACTCCGGAAATGCGTGAATGGAGCAGTCGGAGGTTGACTCGGAGCGAGTGTGTAGCCCACTGAGACACAGCTGACACTCTGGGAATGGGTGAATGGAGCAGTGGGAGGGTGACTCAGGAGCGAACGTGCTGTCCACTGAGACACAGCTGACACTCTGGAAATGGGTGAATGGAGCAGTGGGAGGGTGACTCACGGGCGAACGTGCTGTCCACTGAGTCACAGCTGACATTCTGGGAATGGGTGAATGGAGCAGTGGGAGGGTGACTCAGGGGCGAGTGTGCTACCCACTGAGACACAGCTGACACGCTGTGAATGGGTGAATGGAGCAGTGGGAGGGTGACTCAGGGGCGAGTGTGCCTCAGGGGCGTGTGTGCTGCCCACTGAGACACAGCTGACACGCTGTGAATGGGTGAATGGAGCAGTGGGAGGGTGACTCAGGGGTGAGTGTGTAGCCCACTGAGACACAGCTGACACTCTGGGAATGGGTGAATGGAGCAGTGGGAGGGAGACTCAGGGGCGAGTGTGCTGCCCACTGAGACACAGCTGACATTCTGGGAATGCGTGAATGGAGCAGTGGGAGTGTGACTCAGGGGTGAGTGTGCTGTCCACTGAGACACAGCTGACACTCTGGCAATGGGTGAATGGAGCAGTGGGAGGGAGACTCAGGGGCGAGTGTGCTGCCCACTGAGACACAGCTGACATTCTGGGAATGCGTGAATGGAGCAGTGGGAGTGTGACTCAGGGGTGAGTGTGCTGTCCACTGAGACACAGCTGACACTCTGGCAATGGGTGAATGGAGCAGTAGGATTGTGACTCACGGGCGAGTGTGCTGTCCACTGAGTCACAGCTGACATTCTGGGAATGGGTGAATGGAGCAGTGGGAGGGTGACTCAGGGGCGAGTGTGCTGCCCACTGAGACACAGCTGACATTCTGGGAATGCGTGAATGGAGCAGTGGGAGGGAGACTCAGGGGCGAGTGTGCTGCCCACTGAGACACAGCTGACATTCTGGGAATGCGTGAATGGAGCAGTGGGAGTGTGACTCAGGGGTGAGTGTGCTGTCCACTGAGACACAGCTGACACTCTGGCAATGGGTGAATGGAGCAGTAGGATTGTGACTCACGGGCGAGTGTGCTGTCCACTGAGTCACAGCTGACATTCTGGGAATGGGTGAATGGAGCAGTGGGAGGGTGACTCAGGGGCGAGTGTGCTGTCCACTGAGACACAGCTGACAATCTGGGAATGGGTGAATGGAGCAGTGGGAGGGTGACTCAGGGGCGAGTGTGCTGCCCACTGAGACACAGCTGACACTCTGGGAATGGATGAATGGAGCAGTGGGAGGGTGACTCGGGGGCGAGTGTGCTCCACACTGAGACACAGCTGACACTCGGGGAATGGGTGAATGGAGCAGTGGGAGGGTGACTCGGGGGCGAGTGTGCTCCACACTGAGACACAGCTGACATTCGGGGAATGGATGAATGGAGCAGTGGGAGGGTGACTCAGGGGCGAGTGTGCTCCACACTGAGACACAGCTGACACTCGGGGAATTGGTGAATGGAGCAGTGGGAGGGTGACTCAGGGGCGAGTGTGCCTCAGGGGCGAGTGTGCTGTCCACTGAGACACAGCTGACACTCTGGGAATGCATGAATGGAGCAGTGGGAGGGTGACTCAGGGGCGAGTGTGCTGCCCACTAAGGCACAGCTGACACTCTGGGAATGCGTGAATGGAGCAGTGGGAGGGTGACTCAGGGGCGAGTGTGCTGTCCACTGAGACACAGCTGACACTCTGGGAAAGGGTGACTGGAGCAGTGGGAGGGTGACTCAGGGGCGAGTATGCTCTCCACTGAGACACAGCTGACACTCTGGGAATTGGTGAGTGGTGCAGTGGGAGGGTGACTCAGGGGCGAGTGTGCTACACACTGAGAAACAGCTGACACTCTGGGACTGGGTGAATGGAGAAATGGGAGGGAATCAGCTGATTTGACTAGAGGGTGAGTAATATCCGGATTTGATGCTAGTGTGCAAAATGATTACAGCTGTTGAAACAGGAACTCTTGGGTAGGGGTTTCCATGATGTTGACCAAGCGATGATGACGAGCGGCGATATATGTCCAAGTCAGGTCGGTATGTGACTTGCAGTTGAAATGGGAGCCGATGGTGTTCCCATGCACCTCCTGCCTTTGTCATCCTGTGTGCTGTGATCGAATAACTATGAGACAGGACTTAGGTTTGAACGGGACTCGGAGCAAAACGATCCTGATTATAACATTTTGAGGAGAGTGAAAGAATATTTGTGGATGGCAGTATTACTAAAGTTTTCTATGTCCGCCCTGGAGCACGAGGATGTTCCCTGGAGGTATGTTAAGATAGAATCTGTATGTGTTCAGTTAAGGAATAGGAAAGGGAATAGCACATTTCGTGGTGGATTTTGCAGGCTATCGAGCAGTGGAGATGAGATAGAGAGGGAGGACAGTGTTGTGAGCAAACTCCTGGAATCTGTATTTGAAAGTCAAATTCGTGAACATTTATTGATACAGGGGAAGATCGCGGTGGCTGGAACCGAAAAGCTTGTCGATACGTCGTGTTTGACAAATCTGAACGCAGAATTGACTGTATAGATTAAGGAATGTAACACATGTGATGTATGTGGATTTTCAGAAGGTGTTTGTTAATGTGGTTCTTTGTGATCACAGATCCGAACTCGACAATCAATAGCTTCTTGACAAAGTGCGACGATAACCAGCTGTTCCAGTTGACGAAATTCTACCGGGACAGACTGGAACAGGCGGTTGAAGAGGGTGTGGAGGGACTCGGTCTCTGGTTAACAGGCGAGGACCATTTCAGTGGACAAGAGTATCATGTAAGTGGGAGGGACACAGAATGAGTTTAGATTATTCTAATATCACAGTACTGACAGAATATCCTAACATAGGAACAAAGGAATTACTCGATGAGGTGTATTTAATTCCCCATCTAACATCCTGATAGTCGAATGCTACAATGTTAATGGAGTTATTGACTAATCGAACGCTGTCAATTATACTATAACAGACCCAGACATGAGTTGAGGAAAACCCCAGATGTGGAGAGCTTTGGGAACCAGAGATCAAAAGTCACCTCTTCCTCCCAAGTATGATGCACTTACCATTTGATATCTCAACTTATTCATATAATGCATCCCAAAATAATTTCTGAAATAAATCTATCTAATTTGCCGTTCAATTAATCAATATTAACTCCTTCCGCCATCTCCCTCGGGAGCCTATTCCCCAGACTGACCACTCGCTCACTGAAATATTGTTCCACAGATTAGTTTTGAATTTACCCTCCAAGCGCAGGCCGTGTCCTCTGATTCTACTATACTGGACAAAGTGAAACAGCGATCATATCACCTCTCAACCATTTCTCTTCCACTGAGAATATGTACAATTTACACAATAGCTCCTCCTAATCCAACCCCTCCTTCCTATCAATCACTCTAGTTGTTCTCTTCAATAGCTGCGATAACCTTTTTGTACTGAGGTGATCAGAACTGTCCACAGTTTACTCAGTGCGGTCACTCCAATGATTAATAAAGTAGCGGGATTATCTCACTACATCTGCTTAATATTGATCTGTTAGCACATCCAAAATCTGATTTTCTTTCCTCACTGACACTGAGATTTGTTGCAATATCAAATATTGGAATATGAGAATGTTACAGAATGGAATTAGCAAAATATCAAGTAAATGGATACAACTGCAAATATTGTGAAACTGAAGCAATGATACGAAGAGGTGAAAATACCCAGCGGATCCGTCAGTATTTTCACAAAGAACAGTGGAAAGGTTCTGGTACAACTCTTGTGTGGACTGAAAACAAAGGGAAACGGTTTTAGTGGGAGTGGAATAAGGAGAGACCAGAGGCAACAGACAGGAATTAAATGGAAGGCAATGAGCTGAGTGACCAGGAAACTACTTAATAGTAAATCGGGGAAATGTCAGTTGAAAGAAAAAAATCCCCTCTGGTTTAAAGAAAAGACATTAAAAAACAGAAGAGCTCATATGGTGAAAGATTGAGACACAAAGAAAGGAAACAAGACACAAAAAGCAGTGTGGGGATGGAAAAACCGGACTGTCTCCGAACAATACAGTGCAATTGTTTGTTTTCTCCTCCGAGTCACCCAGGTTAATCCCAACCTCCTGCTCGCTACCCATTACCGTTAATATCTCACCCAGTCTCATCCCAACCTCCTGCTCACTACCCATTACTGTTAATATCCCACCTAGTCTAATCCCAACCTCCTGCTCACTACCCATTACTGTTAATATCCCACCTAGTCTAACCCAACCTCCTGCTCACTGCCCATTACTGTTAATATCCCACCTAGTCTAACCCAACCTCCTGCTCACTGCCCATTACCGTTAATATCCCACCTAGTCTAGTCCCAACCTCCTGCTCACAACCCATTACCGTTAATATCCCACCTAGTCGAGTCCCAACCTCCAGCTCACTGCCCATTACCGTTAATATCCCACCTAGTTTAACCCAACCTCCTGCTAACTGCCCTTTACCGTTAATATCCCACCTAGTCTAACCCAACCTCCTGCTCACTACCCATTACCGTTAATGTCCCATCGAGTCTAATCCCAACCTCCTGCTCAATGCCCATTACTGTTAATATCCCACCCAGTCCAATCCCAACCTCCTACTCACTACCCATTACCGTTAATATCCCACCTAGTCTAATCTCAAGCTCCTGCTCACTGCCCATTACCGTTAATATCACACCTAGTCTAATCCCAACCTACAACTCACTGCCCATTACCGTTAATATCATACCTAGTCTAATCCCAACCTCCTGCTCACTACACATTACCGTTAATATCCCACCTAGTCTAATCCCAACCTCCTGCTCACTACCCATTACCGTTAATATCCCACTTAGTCTAATCCCAACCTCCTGCTCACTGCCCATTACCGTTAATGTCCCACCCAGTCTAATCCCAACCTCCTGCTCACTACCCATTACCATTAATATCCCACCCAGTCTAATCCCAACCTCCTGCTCACTACCCAATACCGTTAATATCCCAACTAGTCTAATCCCAACCTCCTGCTCACTACCCATTACCATTAATATCCCACCTAGTCTAATCACAACCACCTGCTCACTGCCCATTACCTTTAATATCACACCTAGTCTAATCCTAACCTCCTGCTCACTACCCATTACCGTTAATATCCCACCTAGTCTAATCCCAACCTCCTGCTCACTGCACATTACTGTTAATATCCCACCTAGTCTAATCACAAACCAGCGGCTCACTACCCATTACCGTTAATATCCCACCTAGTCTAATCCCAAATTCCTGCTCACTGCCCATTACCGTTAATATCCCACCTAGTCTAATCCCAACCAACTGCTCACTGCCCATTACCGTTAATATCCCACCTAGTCTAATCCAAACCTCCTGCTCACTACCGATTACCGTTAACAGCCCACCTAGTCTAATCCCATCCTCCTGCTCACTGCCCATTACCGTTAATATCCCACCAGTCTAATCCCAATCATGTGCTCACAACCCATTACCGTTAATATCCCACCTAGTCTAATCCCAACCTCCTGCTCACTGCCCATTACCGTTAATATCCCACCTAGTCGAATCACAACCTGCTGCTCACTACCCACTTGCTTCCTGAACAGTTTGTGGGAATAGGTTATACATTCTAACCGCCATGTACGGTAATACATGTTCCCACCCTCACCGTAATACTTCGACTAAACCCTCTGACCAAAGAGTGGAAACAATCTGTAAACATTTCTTTCATCATAAGCTTTGAGAAACTGAAGACCTCCATCAACTCCTCGCCTAATCCGCTCAACTCGCGAAGCATGAGTCCTAAATTCTCAAATCCCCTCTATAACAGGAGTTCCACATCCCAGTGAACCTGCTGAGCAGTTTTTCAAGGAATTTTATTTCCTTCCTATAATTGAGTTTCCAAAAATATACACAACTGGGTAAATGACCTGCCCCTGCGCTCTTGGTGTGGAACGTTACTCCCTCCTCCAGTTAAACATTGGGAAGACTGATGCCAGCGTCTGCTACCCCAACACAAATTCTGTCTCCTCGTCGCTTGAGTCCATCTCCCTCCCCGGCCACTGCCGGAGACTAAGCCAGGCTATTCGCAATCTCCGCATCCAACCTTGAGCTGAGCTCCCTGCACCATATACTCGCCTTCACAAAGATCCCCTACTTCTATCCCCGTAACTTTGCCCACACCTGCCTCGGCCCATCTCTAAACCCGACTGTTCCAATGCTCCCCGGGTCGGCCTCCCTCATTGCACCCTCTCTAATCTTCTGCAACTCCAGAATGCTGCTGCCTGCAACCTGCCCAGGTGTCATTCAGATATCACTCGTGTGCTCACTCACCTTTCATGGCGCCCGCTCCTCGAATTCCTTCATTTTAAAATTCCCATGCTTCTCTTTAAATAACTTTAGGACCTCGACCCTTCCTATCTCTGTAATCCACTCCAGCCCTACAACCTCCCGTGACACTGCAATTCTCCGTTGCTCTGACTCTGTCCTCTTGTGCACCCAGCCCTTCACACAACCACTCGTGGCTGAGCGTTCAGTTTTCTTCGACCCCACGCTCAGGAATTCACTCCATCAAACCCTCTGCCTCTCCACCTCCCTCTACTCCTTAACCCTTACCTTTCCTCTAGCTTCTGACCACATCTGCTAATTTAGCCTGCTTTGTCTCGGGTCCATTGTCTGATTCCGCCTCTCTGAAACACCCTGGGAACATATTCTACTTTAAAAGCCCTATATAAATGTAAGTTGGTGAATGAAGTCCTGACTATCCATTGGTGGACACGTGCTCGCGGCTACTGAGCTTTCATACCGGCAGCGATTGAGCAAAACATTGAGTGTCTGTCATTTCAATTGCCGAAGAAGCATGCGATTGGAGTGATTGGATTTGTCATCATTATTATTATTGGTCGATTCTGCTGACCAATATACCAACAGTGGTTGTTTTGATTAGTCGGTGTAATTTCTGAGGCAATTTTCTAGCTGCTTCCCTCACTTCAGATTCGTCCCTTCCCTGCCACTGGAGTTCTGATTCGGTGCTGTTTTATTTCAAATAAATCACAAAGTGAGACAGTAAGTGTGAGAACCAAGTGTATCATATTGTCAATCAGGAATCTGATGTCATGTTGGACACCGATGGAGAGAGAAAACTCATCCCATTAAAACTATTGCTTATTCTCAGTGATTCCTCACTCTCCAAGAACAATATTTCTGATTTCTATTTTATCTCATTTATTTCCATTAATGAGTGAATCAAGATGATTACAGAATATTTAGACCATGTTCAGAATGGATCAGTACCCGGCCCAGTGGCTGCTTCCTCTGCTCAAAACAACTGGGAGATCCCATCACTGAACAGATCCTTTCCTTCTCATTATTAGTGTTTGTCTTTCACTCTGCTCCTCAATATATTCATTATTATTCTTTACAGAAAGTCACTGAGCTCGCGGAGAAGGGAAACCGGGCGGACAGTTCCAAACTTCTCCTGAATCTGGTGATGGAGAAAGGCTCTGAGGCCCGAAGGGTGATGTGGGAATCTTCTGTGAAAATGCGCCACAGGTTACCAAAGCTGAACAAAATACTGAAAGAAATAGAGGAACATGGTACGGTAAAAACACACTGAATTCAATGACAGATTCAAACACTGCAGATTTTACTATAATATCACACAGATCTGATTTCATGAAAGTTCATTGATTCAAACAGGTTCTGCTCCATTTGATTACATGAACATCGCACAAGGTTTATCCGAAGTACCCAGTCACCTGAAAGGTAAGAGACGACATGGAGATTTCAAAGCGTTCATTTCACTTGAGAATCTGAATGTTTGACTGCAGCCGTTTGTTGAGAGGTTGTCAGAATCTGGCAGTCAGAGGTACACAGGCTGGGGAAACAGCATTAAACGTCATTTGGATTTGTGATTAATCCAACAAATTTCTGCATAGGTTCAATTTACTATTAAATCGGATTTTGGAATTATTGCTAAATTTGCAGGTCTTGTATGCTCCAGATAATCCAACTGCACATTGCCTACACCTGGCAGGATCCTGATACACTGTGAAACCCCAAACACACCTGGCAGAATCCTGATACACTGTGAAACCCCATACACACCTGGCAGGATCCTGATAATCTGCGAAACGCCATACACACCTGACAGGATCCTGATACACTGAGAAACCCCATACACACCTGGCAGGATCCTGATACACTGTGAATCCCCATACACACCTGGCAGGATCCTGATACAATGTGAAACCCCATACACACCTGGCAGGATCCTGATACACTGTGAAACCCCATACACACCTGGCAGGATCCTGATACACTGTGAAACCCCATACACACCTGGCAGGATCCTGATACACTGTGAAACACCATACACACCTGGCAGGATCCTGATACACTGTGAAACCCCATACACACCTGGCAGGATCCTGATACACTGTGAAACCCCATACACACCTGGCAGGATCCTGATACACTGTGAAACACCATACACACCTGGCAGGATCCTGATACACTGTGAAACCCCATACACACCTGGCAGGATCCTGATACACTATGAAACCCCATACACATCTGGCAGTATCCTGATACATTGTGAAACCCCATACACATCTGGCAGGATCCTGATACATTGTGAAACCCCATACACACCTGGTAGGATCCCGATACACTGAAACACCATGCACATCTGGCAGGATCCTGATACACTGTGAAACCCCATACACACCTTGCAGGATCCCGATACACTGTGAAACACCATTCACATCTGGCAGGAT
The DNA here is from genome assembly GCA_030390025.1 of Squalus acanthias. Classification (NCBI taxonomy): domain Eukaryota; kingdom Metazoa; phylum Chordata; class Chondrichthyes; order Squaliformes; family Squalidae; genus Squalus; species Squalus acanthias. Next base: position 194,397 of record JASTWF010000709.1, read on the forward strand.
CCCGATACACTGTGAAACACCTTACATACCTGAAGGATCCGGATACACTGTGAAACCCCATTCACATCTGGCAGGATCCTGTTACACTGTGAAACCCCATACACTCCTAGCAGGATCCTGATAAACTGTGAAACCCCATAGACACCTGGCAGGTTTCTGATACTCTGAGAAACCTCATACACACCTGGCAGGTTCCTGATACACTGTGAAACCCCATACACACCTGGCAGGATTCTGATACACTGCGAAACCCCATGCACACCTGGCAGGATCCTGATGCACTGTGACACCTCATACACACCTGGCAGGATCCTGATACACTGCGAAACCCCATACACACCTGGCAAGATCCTGATACACTGTGAAACCCCATACACACCTGGCAGGATCCTGATACACTGTGAAACCCCATACACACCTGGCAGGATCCTGATACACTGTCAAGCCCCATACACACCTGGCAGGATTATGATACACTGCGAAACCCCATGCACACCTGGAAGGATCCTGATACACTGTGAACCCTCATACACTCCTAGCAGGATCACGAAACAGCGTCAAAGGAACGTTGACAGCTGCCCACAAATATTTGACCATCATTGGAGCAGAGACTTGCTGCCATTAGTCGTCTTTTCCAGCGCAGCACCCTCTACAGGGGATTTGTGGACTGTGAGCAGGAGAAGAAACAGCGCGGCTCTTCAACCAGTCACATGGAAGGTTCCTCACTGAGGCGCAAATTCCAAACCAGGAATCGTAAAACAGGGAATATAAATTACATTTATATCATGTAGAGAAAATGAAATAAAGTTTGAGAGATATACATGAGATTAAGGAAATAGATAAAGGAGACAAACAGAAAAAGTAAATATACATATGTGTGTTTTTTTTAAATCTGCACATTAATTTTCTTCTGAGGGTGTGAGACTCCACACATGTATAATTAATTTTTCAGGGCGAGACAGATTGTTCAGCAGTAATTATCACGTATTATGCCGTTTAAAATCTCAGTTAATCCGGAATGCACTAGCCCTAACTCTTTCATCCGTCTTTAGTGTGATCTACTGAGTAAGTACTCCAAGTTTGCGCAATTGCAGTGATGCCAATGCCGACTATCGGCGAGGACTGCAACAGCGCCTCTTGTGGAAGAGCCGGGTATCTCTGACAGCAACTTCTGGATTTCCGTGTTTAACTGCGCATGTGCAGACACAAGAAGTTGCTGTCAATTTTACCCAGTAATACTGGTGTGCGCTGACAGTCTCGCCATTATTATTACAGCAAAATCCAGCCAATGTTCTGGCTGATTAGGAGGTTTTTGTCTAGCTTCCCAATTGCAGTGAAAGAGCGAACATTATTCTACTCAAAGAATAGTCCTGCAATTCACGAGTCTTTTTAGACCCAATGTAATGACTAACGGAAACATATGTTAGTTCCCAAACCTGCAGTCTAGGAAACTAAGACCCAAATTAAACAACGGAGTATGATTATTGGTAGAACATTTCAAATGAACTGTAAATGTTTTCTACTCTAACATTACACTGAGTGAAGTGGGCTATAGTTCTATTTCTGTTTTTAATCGGTGATATGACAGAGGATTGTTATAAAACACATTCAATAAATCTATGTGTAAAACTTCTGAAAAAATGTTCGCAATTTCTGAAACACAATGACCCTGAATTTCCGATCGGAGACTTCCTGCGTGCGGTGCCTCCAATCGGAAAAAATCTACGAACCTATCTGCTGGTTCGGTAAATCCCGAGGCTGGGTCTCTCCGGGTCCGCGCTGGTCGAGGCCCACGTTTCCCAGGGGCCCATGCGGTTCGCTCATCCCCTGGGATCATGTGGGCTAGGTGAACCAATCAAAGAACGTGATCCCCCTTCATACTTTTGACAGGTCTGTACACACAGAACTGACAAAAGTATGAATGGGGATCTCATTTAAATACACACTAAAACATTAAATACATTTTATAAAAACATTACATAATTAACATTAATTAAAATTCCATTTAATTAAAAACATTTTTTTAAATACAAATTTTTGAGAAAAATAAAAAAAATTAACGGGGCTAAAAATGAACTTCCCCTTTTGAATAGTATTTTTAATTTATAAATGAGTTATCAAATTTATTTTCCCTATTTTTCAACATTCTTAAGCTGATAAAAGCAGAAGCATAGAAGATAGGAGCAGGAGTAGGCCATTCGGCCCTTCGAGCCTGCTCCGCCATTCAAGGAGATCATTGCTGATCGTCCAAATTCAGTACCCTGTCCCTGCTTTCTCCCCATATCCCTTGATCCTTTTAGCTTTAAGAAATATATCGATCTCCTTCTTGAATATATTTAATGACTTGGCCTCAACTGCCTTCTGTGGGAGAGAATTCCACAGGTACACCACTCTCTGGGTGAAGAAATTCCTCCTCTCATTCTTCTAAACTCTTGCGAATATAAGCCTAATTGACCCAATCTCTCTTCATACGTCATTCCTGCCATCCCAGGTATCAGCCTGGTGAATCTTCGCTGAACTCCTTCCATGACAAGAACATCCTTCCTCAGATAAGGCGACCAAAGCTGCACACAATTCTAAAGGTGTGGTCTCACCAAGGCCCTGTACAACTGCAGCAAGACATCCTTGCTCCTGTACTCGAATCCTCTCGCTATGAAGGCCAACATACCATTTGCCTTCTTAACCGCCTGCTGCACCTGCATGCTTACCTTCAGCGACTGGTGCACAAGGACTCCCACATCTCATTGCACTTCCACTTTTACCAATCTATTGCCGTTCAGATAATCTGTCTTCCTGTTTTTGCCACCAAAGTGCGCCTGCTTTTACCAGGCATAAGAATTCTACGGCATTTCAGCGGGCGGAAGTTGTGCAAAAAGCTCAACTCTCCACCGCAGAGGCACTTTTCCCGGGCGGGCGGACCTTGACAGATCGCAAGTGCCGGTTTTCAGCGCATGCGCTTCTATTGCCTGAACCCAGCACTTGCGAGACTCCTATGGGTGCGGACACATCTCGTACACGCCTGTGGGGGGTCGGAAAATCCGGCCCATTATAACAGGAGAATGATTAGGTGCAGAAAATGTGTATTTGACCCAAAATAAGCCTGCCCCTGTTATAGAGATGACCCACTTACCACTCCTCTCCGTGTATCTACATAAACACGTTAAATTGTCCCTACCCCGTCGAACGCGGCCCCATTACTGTCCTTCCCTGGTAACTGCTCCACCCGATCAATCACGCTATTGGTAACAAAAATACCGAGTTACCTTCTTGCTTCGGATTTTCAATTCACCCACTTATTAATTATTTGGCTAATTATGAGCTGCTTCCTGCATTAATTTTGTGAATTCCATTAAAACATTTCAATACCGAAATTTCATGACCAAACAAAACACATCAAACCCAGTAACCCTTCTCGCAGCCTAAAATCTGAATATCTTCAATCATCTTTCTCAGTGCACACAATACACCGGATAATCTGAACAAGTCATGAAACAATAGTAATTTCCCTCCTGTCTATTCACAATCTGTCTCTCTCTGAGTGCATTCAATACACCGGATAACCTGCACAAGTCATGAAACAATAGTAATTTACCTCCTGTCTATTCACAATCTGTCCCTCTCTGAGTGCACACAATACACCGGATAACCTGCACAAGTCATGAAACAATAGTAATTTACCTCCTGTCTATTCACAATCTGTCCCTCTCTCAGTGCACACAATACACCGAAAAGCCTGCACAAGTCATGAAACAATAGTAATTTACCTCCTGTCTATTCACAATCTGTCCCTCTCTGAGTGCACACAGTACACCGGATAACCTGCACAATTCATGATACAATAGTAATTTCCCTCCTGTTTATTCACAATCTGTCCCTCTCTCAGTGCACACAATACACCGGATAACATGAACAAGTCATGAAACAATAGTAATTTACCTCCTGTCTATTCACAATCTGTCCCTCTCTCAGTGCACACAATACACCGGATAACCTGCACAAGTCATGATACAATAGTAATTTACCTCCTGTCTATTCACAATCTGTCCCTCTCTGAGTGCGCACAATACACCGGATAGCCTGCACAAGTCATGAAACAATACTAATTTCCCTCCTGTCTATTCACAATCTGTCCCTCTCTCAGTGCACAATACACCGGATAACCTGCACAAGTCATGATACAATAGTAATTTCCCTCCTGTCTATTCACAATCTGTCCCTGTTTGAGTGCACACAATACACCGGATAAACTGCACAAGTCATGAAACAATAGTAATTTCCCTCCTGTCTATTCACAATCTGTCCCTCTCTCAGTGCACACAATACACCGGATAACCTGCACAAGTCATGATACAATAGTAATTTCCCTCCTGTCTATTCACAATCTGTCCCTCTCTGAGTGCACACAATACACCGGATAACCTGCACAAGTCATGAAACAATAGTAATTTACCTCCTGTCTATTCACAATCTGTTCCTCTCTCAGTGCACACAATACACCGAAAAGCCTGCACAAGTCATGAAACAATAGTAATTTACCTCCTGTCTATTCACAATCTGTCCCTCTCTGAGTGCACACAGTACACCGGATAACCTGCACAATTCATGATACAATAGTAATTTCCCTCCTGTTTATTCACTATCTGTCCCTCTCTCAGTGCACACAATACACCGGATAACATGAACAAGTCATGAAACAATAGTAATTTACCTCCTGTCTATTCACAATCTGTCCCTCTCTCAGTGCACACAATACACCGGATAACCTGCACAAGTCATGATACAATAGTAATTTACCTCCTGTCTATTCACAATCTGTCCCTCTCTGAGTGCGCACAATACACCGGATAGCCTGCACAAGTCATGAAACAATAATAATTTCCCTCCTGTCTATTCACAATCTGTCCCTCTCTCAGTGCACAATACACCGGATAACCTGCACAAGTCATGATACAATAGTAATTTCCCTCCTGTCTATTCACAATCTGTCCCTGTCTGAGTGCACACAATACACCGGATAACATGCACAAGTCATGTAACAATAGTAATTTACCTCCTGTTTATTCACAATCTGTCCCTCTCTGAGTGCACAATACACCGGATAGCCTGCACAAGTCATGATACAATAGTAATTTCCCTCCTGTCTATTCACAATCTGTCCCTCCCTGAGTGCACACTATACACCGGATAACCTGCACAAGTCATGAAACAATAGTAATTTCCCTCCTGTCTATTCACAATCTGTCCGTGTCTGAGTGCACACAATACACCGGATAACCTGCCCAAACCCTGAAACATTTGCAGTGAACCTTTTGTTAAGGGAGGGAAATGTTAACGGTGGTAATTCCTCAGCTCAGCGTCTTGGCAGCTGAGGCACGGCCGGTAATGATGGAGCGAAGTATGCGTAAGAGGCATGAATTGGAGGAGCGCAGTTATCTCGGCGGATTGTGTGGCTGGTGGAGGTTACTGAGATAACGAGGGGGCGAGGACATGGAGCGATTCGAAAATAAGAATGAGATTAAGCCTGAAGGGGAGCCAATGCAGCACATGGCTAATGGGTAAACTGGATTGATGTGAATTCGGATATGGGCAGCAGAGTTTTCAATGAGCTTCTTTATGGAGGGTGTAAGGTGGGAGGCCAGCCAGGAGACCACTGGAATAGTCGAGTCTGCAAGTAAAGAAGAGCACGGATGAGGGTTGAAGCAGCAGCTGAGTTGAGGCAAGGGTGGAGACTGACGATATGGCAGAGGTGCAAGTAGGCAGACCTCGTGATGGAGAGGATAAGAGGATCGGAAACTTAGTTAAAGGTTGAATAGAATACCGAGTGGAACATCCGTCCATTCACAGATTGTCCCACTCTCAATTCACACAATGCCCCAGATAACCTGCCCAAGGTCTGATACAGTAACAGTAGGACACTTGACCATTCTCAGTCTGTCCCACTCTCAATTCACACAATACCCCAGATAACCTGCCCAAGATCTGATACAATAACAGTGGGACACTTGACTATTCACAGTCTGCTCCACTCCCAATTCACACAATCTCCCAGATAACCTGCACAAGGTCTGATACAGTAACAGTGAGACACTTGTCCATTCACAGTATTTCCCACTCCCAATTCACACAATGCCTCAGATAACCTGCCCAAGGTCTGATACAGTAACAGTGGGACACTTGACCATTCACAGTCTGTCCCACTCCAAATTCACTCAATGCCCCAGATAACCTGCCCAAGGTCTGATACAATAACAGTGGGACACTTGACCATTCACAGTTTGTCCCACTCTCAATTCACACAATGCCTCAGATAACCTGCCCAAGGTCTGATATAATAACAGTGGAACACTTGAACATTCTCAGTCTGTCCCACTCCCAATTCACACAATACCCCAGATAACCTGCCCAATGTCTGATAAAGTAACATTGGGACACTTGACCATTCACAATCTGTCCCATTCCCAATTCACACAATGCCCCAGATAACCTGCCCAAGGTCTGATACAGTAACAGTGGGACACTTGACCATTCACAGTCTGTCCCACTCCCAATTCACACAATGCCCCAGACAACCTGCCCAAGGTCTGATACAGTAACAGTGGGACACTTGACCATTAACAGTCTGTCCCACTCTCAATTCACACAATGCCGCAGAAAACCTGACCAAGGTCTGATTCAGAAACAGTGGGAAACTTGACCATTCACAGTTTGTCCCACTCCCAATTCACACAATGCCCCGGTTTCATTCCCAAGGTCTGATACAGTAACATTGGGACACTTGACCATTCACAGTCTTTCCCAGACACAATTCACAGATTGCCCCAGATAACTTGCCCAAGGTCTGGTACCGTAACAGGGGTCACTTGAACATTCACAGTCTGTCCCACTGCCAAGTCACACAATGCCCCAGATAACCTGCCCAATATCTGATATAATAACAGTGGGACACTTGACCATTCACAGTCTTTCCCAGACACAATTCACAGATTGCCCCAGATAACTTGCCCAAGGTCTGATACAATAACATTGGGACACTTGACCATTCACTGTCTGTCCCACTCCCAATTCACGCAATGCCCCAGATAACCTGCACAAGGTCTGATACAGTGACAGTGGGACACTTGACCATTCACAGTTTGTCCCACTCTCAATTAACACAATACCTCAGATAACCAGCCCAAGGTCTGATACAGTAACAGTTTGACACTTGACCATTCACAGTCTGTCACACTCCCAATTCACACAATGCCCCAGATAACCTGCCCAAGGTCTGATACAGTAACAGTGGGACACTTGACCATTCACAGTCTGTCCCACTCCCAATTAACACAATAATCCAGATAACCTGCCCAAGGTCTGATACAATAACAGTGGGACACTGGACCATTCACAGTCTGTCCCACTCCCAATTCACACAGTGCCCCAGATAACCTGCCCAAGGTCTGATACAGTAACAGTGGGATACTTGACCATTCACAGTCTGTCCCAGACACAATTTACACAATGTCCCAGATTACGTGCCCAAGGTCTGATACAGTAACTGTGTGACACTTGACCATTCACAGTCTGTCCCACTCCCAATTCACACAAGGTCCCAAATTACCTGCCCAAGGTCTGATAGAGTAACAGTGGGACACTTGACCATTCACAGTCTGTCCCACTCCCAATTCACACAAGGTCCCAAATTACCTGCCCAAGCTCTGATACAGTATCAGTGAGACACGTGACCATTCACAGTCTGTCCCACTCCCAATTCACACAATGCCTCAGATAACCTGCCCAAGGTCTGATACAGTAACAGTGTGACACTTGACCATTCACATTCTGTCCCAATCTCAATTCACACAATGCCCCTGATAACCTGCCCAAGGTCTGATACAGTGACAGGGGGACACTTGATCATTCCGATTCTGTCCCACTCCCAATTCACACAATGCCCCAGATAACCTGCCCAAGGTCTGGCACAGTAACAGTGGGACACTTGACCATTTACAGTGTGTCCCACTCCCAATTCACACAATGCCCCAGATAACCTGCCCAAGGACTGATACAGTAACAGTGGGACACTTGACCATTCACAGTCAGTCCCATTCCCAATTCACACAATGCCCCAGATAACCTGCCCAAGGTCGGATACAATAACAGTGGAACTATTTACCATTCAGAGTCTGTCCCACTCTCCATTCCCATAATGTCCCAGATAACCTGCCCAAGGTCTGATACAATAACAGTGGGACACTTTACCATTCACTGCCTGTCCCACTCCCAATTCACACAATGCCTCAGATAACCTGCCCAAGTTCTGACACAGTAACAGTGGGACACTTGACCATTCACAGTTGGTCCCACTCCCAATTCACACAATGCCCCAGATAACCTGCCCAAGGTCTGACCCAGTAACAGTGGGACACTTGACCATTCACAGTGTGTCCCACTCTCAATTCACACAATGCTCCAGATAACCTGCCCAAGGGCTGATACAGTGACAGGGGGACACTTGACCATTCACAGTCTGTCCCACTCCCAATTCACAGACTGCCCCCAAATAACCTGCCCAATCTCTGATACAGTAACAGTGGGACACTTGTCCATTCACAGTCTGACCCACTCCCAATTCACAAAATGTCCCAGACAACCTGCCCAAGGTCTGATACAATAAATTTGGGACACATGACCATTCACTGACTGTCCCATTATCAATTCACACAATGCCCCAGATAACCTGCCCAAGATCGTATACAGTAACAGTAGGACACTTGACCATTCACTGTCTGTCCCACTCCCAATTCACACAATGCCCCAGAAAAACTGCCCAATCTCTGATACAGTGACAGTGGGACACTTGTCCATTCACAGTCGGACCCACTCCCAATTCACAAAATGTCCCAGACAACCTGCCCAAGGTCTGATACAATAAATTTGGGACACATGACCATTCACAGTCTGTCCCACTCACAATTCACACAATGCCCCAGACAACCTGCCCAAGGTCTGATACAGTAACAGTGGGACACTTGACCATTCACAGTCTGTCCCACTCTCAATTAACACAATGCTCCAGATACCTGCCCAAGGTCTGTTACAGTAACAGTGGGACACTTGACCATTCACAGTCTGTCCCAGACACAATTCACACAATGTCCCAGATGACGTGCCCAAGGTCTGATACAGTAACAGTGTGACTCTTGACCATTCACAGTCTGTCCCAGACACAATTCACACAATGTCCCAAATTACCTGCCCAAGGTCTGATACAGTAACAGTGGGACACTTGACCATTCACAGTCTGTCCCAGACACAATTCACACAATGTCCCAGATTACCTGCCCAAGGTCTGATACAGTAACAGTGGGACACTTGACCATTCACAGTCCGTCCCACTCCCAATACAGACAATGCCCGTAATAACCTGCCCAAGCTCTGATACAGTAACAGTGGGACACTTGACCATTCACAGTCTTTCCCAGACACAATTCACACAATGTCGCAGATTACGTGCCCAAGGTCTGATACAGTAACAGTGTGACACTTGACCATTCACAGTCTGTCCCACTCCCAATTCACACAATGCCCCAGATAACCTGCCCAAGGTCTGATACAGTATCATTGGAACACTTGACCATTAACATTCTTTCCCGCTCCCAATTCACACAATGCCTTAGATAACCTGCCCAAGTTCTGATACAGTAACAGTGTGACACTTGACCATTCACATTCTGTCCCAATCTCAATTCACACAATGCCCCAGATAACCTGCCCAAGGTCTGATACAGTGACAGGGGGACACTTGACCTTTCACAGTCTGTCCCACTCTCAATTCACACAATACCCCAGATAACCTGCCCAAGGTCTGATACAGTAACTGTGGGACACTTGACCATTCACAGTCTGTCCCACTCCCAATTCACACAATGCCTCAGACAACCTGCCCAAGGTCTGATACAATAACATTGGGACACTTGACCATTCAAAGTTTGTCCCACTCCCAATTCCCACAATGCCCCGGTTTCATGCCCAAGGTCTGATACAGTAACATTGGGACACTTGACCATTCACAGTCTTTCCCAGACACAATTCACAGATTGCCCCAGATAACTTGCCCAAGGTCTGGTACCGTAACAGGGGTCACTTGAACATTCACAGTCTGTCCCACTGCCAAGTCACACAATGCCCCAGATAACCTGCCCAATATCTGATACAATAACATTGGGACACTTGACCATTCACTGTCTGTCCCACTCCCAATTCACACAATGCCCCAGATAACCTGCACAAGGTCTGATACAATAACAGTGGAACACGTGACCATTCTCAGTCTGTCCCACTCTCAATTAACACAATACCTCAGATAACCAGCCCAAGGTCTGATACAGTAACAGTTTGACACTTGACCATTCACAGTCTGTCCCACTCCCAATTCACACAATGCCCCAGATAACCTGCCCAAGGTCTGATACAATAACAGTGGGACACTGGACCATTCACAGTCTGTCCCACTCCCAATTCACACAGTGCCCCAGATAACCTGCCCAAGGTCTGATACAGTAACAGTGGGATACTTGACCATTCACAGTCTGTCCCAGACACAATTTACACAATGTCCCAGATTACGTGCCCAAGGTCTGATACAGTAACTGTGTGACACTTCACCATTCACAGTCTGTCCCACTCCCAATTCACACAAGGTCCCAAATTACCTGCCCAATGTCTGATAGAGTAACAGTGGGACACTTGACCATTCACAGTCTGTCCCACTCCCAATTCACACAATGCTCCAGATAACCTGCCCAAGGGCTGATACAGTGACAGGGGGACACTTGACCATTCACAGTCTGTCCCACTCCCAATTCACAGACTGCCCCCAAATAACCTGCCCAATCTCTGATACAGTAACAGTGGGACACTTGTCCATTCACAGTCTGACCCACTCCCAATTCACAAAATGTCCCAGACAACCTGCCCAAGGTCTGATACAATAAATTTGGGACACATGACCATTCACTGACTGTCCCACTATCAATTCACACAATGCCCCAGATAACCTGCCCAAGATCGTATACAGTAACAGTAGGACACTTGACCATTCACTGTCTGTCCCACTCCCAATTCACACAATGCCCCAGAAAAACTGCCCAATCTCTGATACAGTAACAGTGGGACACTTGTCCATTCACAGTCGGACCCACTCCCAATTCACAAAATGTCCCAGACAACGTGCCCAAGGTCTGATACAATAAATTTGGGACACATGACCATTCACAGTCTGTCCCACTCACAATTCACACAATGCCCCAGACAACCTGCCCAAGGTCTGATACAGTAACAGTGGGACACTTGACCATTCACAGTCTGTCCCACTCTCAATTAACACAATGCTCCAGATAACCTGCCCAAGGTCTGATACAATAACAGTGGGACACTGGACCATTCACAGTCTGTCCCACTCCCAATTCACACAGTGCCCCAGATACCTGCCCAAGGTCTGTTACAGTAACAGTGGGACACTTGACCATTCACAGTCTGTCCCAGACACAATTCACACAATGTCCCAGATGACGTGCCCAAGGTCTGATACAGTAACAGTGTGACTCTTGACCATTCACAGTCTGTCCCAGACACAATTCACACAATGTCCCAAATTACCTGCCCAAGGTCTGATACAGTAACAGTGGGACACTTGACCATTCACAGTCTGTCCCAGACACAATTCACACAATGTCCCAGATTACCTGCCCAAGGTCTGATACAGTAACAGTGGGACACTTGACCATTCACAGTCTGTCCCACTCCCAATACAGACAATGCCCGTAATAACCTGCCCAAGCTCTGATACAGTAACAGTGGGACACTTGACCATTCACAGTCTTTCCCAGACACAATTCACACAATGTCGCAGATTACGTGCCCAAGGTCTGATACAGTAACAGTGTGACACTTGACCATTCACAGTCTGTCCCACTCCCAATTCACACAATGCCCCAGATAACCTGCCCAAGGTCTGATACAGTATCATTGGAACACTTGACCATTAACATTCTTTCCCGCTCCCAATTCACACAATGCCTTAGATAACCTGCCCAAGTTCTGATACAGTAACAGTGTGACACTTGACCATTCACATTCTGTCCCAATCTCAATTCACACAATGCCCCAGATAACCTGCCCAAGGTCTGATACAGTGACAGGGGGACACTTGACCTTTCACAGTCTGTCCCACTCTCAATTCACACAATACCCCAGATAACCTGCCCAAGGTCTGATACAGTAACTGTGGGACACTTGACCATTCACAGTCTGTCCCACTCCCAATTCACACAATGCCTCAGACAACCTGCCCAAGGTCTGATACAATAACATTGGGACACTTGACCATTCAAAGTTTGTCCCACTCCCAATTCCCACAATGCCCCGGTTTCATGCCCAAGGTCTGATACAGTAACATTGGGACACTTGACCATTCACAGTCTTTCCCAGACACAATTCACAGATTGCCCCAGATAACTTGCCCAAGGTCTGGTACCGTAACAGGGGTCACTTGAACATTCACAGTCTGTCCCACTGCCAAGTCACACAATGCCCCAGATAACCTGCCCAATATCTGATATAATAACAGTGGGACACTTGACCTTTCACAGTCTGTCCCACTCTCAATACACACAATACCCCAGATAACCTGCCCAAGGTCTGATACAGTAAATGTGGGACACATTGACCATTTACCGTCTGACCCACTCCCAATTCACACAATGCCCCAGATAACCTGCCCAAGGTCTGATACAGTATCATTGGAACACTTGACCTTTAACATTCTCACCCGCTCCCAATTCACACAATGCCTCAGATAACTTGACCAAGGTCTGATACAGTAACAGTGTGACACTTGACCATTCACATTCTGTCCCAATCTCAATTCACACAATGCCAGAGATAACCTGCCCAAGGTCTGATACAGTGACAGGGGGACAATTGATCATTCAGTGTCTGTCCCATTCCCAAGTCACACAATGCCCCAGATAACCTGCCCAATATCTGATATAATAACAGTGGGACACTTGACCTTTGACAGTCTGTCCCACTCCCAATTCATAAAATGCCCCAGATAACCTGCCCAATGTCTGATACAATAACAGTGGGACACTTGACCTTTCACAGTCTGTCCCACTCTCAATTCACTCAATGCCCCAGATAACCTGCCCAATGTCTGATACAATAAGATTGGGTCACTTGACCAATCACAGTCTGTCCCACTCCCAATTCACACAATGCCCCAGATAAGGTACCCAAGGTCTCATACAATAACAATGGGACACTTGGCCATTCACAGTCTGTCCCACTCCCAATTCACACAATGCCTCAGATAACCTGCCCAGGGTCTGATACAATAACAGTGGGACACTTGACCAATCACATTCTGTCCCACTCCCAATTCACACAATGTCCCAGAAAACCTGCCCAAGTTCTGATACAGTAACAGTGGAACACTTGACCATTCTCAGTCTGTCCCACTCTTAATTAACACCACACCCCAGATAACCTGCCCAAGGTCTGATACAGTAACAGTGGGACACTTGGCCATTCACAGTCTGTCCCACTCCCAATTCACACAATGCCTCAGATAACCTGCCCAGGGTCTGATACAATATCAGTGGGACACTTGACCATTCACAGTCTGTCCCAGACACAATTCACACAATGTCCCAGATTACGTGCCCAAGGTCTGATACAGTAACAGTGTGACACTTGACCATTCACAGTCTGTCCCACTCCCAATTCACACAATGTCCCAAATTACCTGCCCAATGTCTGATACAGTAACAGTGGGACACTTGACGATTCACAGTCTGTCCCACTCCCAATTCACACAATGTCCCAGATTACCTGCCCAAGGTCTGATACAGTAACAGTGGGACACTTGACCATTCACAGTCTGTCCCAGACACAATTCACACAATGTCGCAGATTACGTGCCCAAGGTCTGATACAGTAACAGTGTGACACTTGACCATTCACAGTCTGTCCCACTCCCAATTCACACAATGCCCCAGATAACCTGCCCAAGGTCTGATACAGTATCATTGGAACACTTGTCCATTAACATTCTGTCCCGCTCCCAATTCACACAATCCCTTAGATAACCTGCCCAAGTTCTGATACAGTAACAGTGTGACACTTGACCATTCACATTCTGTCCCAATCTCAATTCACACAATGCCCCAGATAACCTGCCCAAGGTCTGATACAGTGACAGGGGGACAATTGATCATTCAGAGTCTGTCCCATTCCCAAGTCACACAATGCCCCAGATAACCTGCCCAATATCTGATATAATAACAGTGGGACACTTGACCTTTCACAGTCTGTCCCACTCTCAATTCACACAATACCCCAGATAACCTGCCCAAGCTCTGATAAAGTAACTGTGGGACACTTGACCATTCACAGTCTGTCCCACTCCCAATTCACACAATGCCTCAGACAACCTGCCCAAGGTCTGATACAATAACATTGGGACACTTGACCATTCACAGTTTGTCCCACTCCCAATTCACACAATGCCCCGGTTTCATGCCCAAGGTCTGATACAGTAACATTGGGACACTTGACCATTCACAGTCTTACCCAGACACAATTCACAGATTGCCCCAGATAAATTGCCCAAGGTCTGGTACCGTAACAGGGGACACTTGACCTTTCACAGTCTGTCCCACTCTCAATACACACAATGCCCCAGATAACCTGCCCAAGGTCTGATACATTATCATTGGAACACTTGACCATTAACCTGCTCTCCCTCTCCCAATTCACGCAGTGCCTCAGATAACCTGCCCAAGGTCTGATACAGTAACAGTGTGACACTTGACCATTCACATTCTGTCCCAATCTCAATTCACACAATGCCCCAGATAACCTGCCCAAGGTCTGATACAGTGACAGGGGGACAATTGATCATTCAGAGTCTGTCCCATTCCCAAGTCACACAATGCCCCAGATAACCTGCCCAATATCTGATATAATAACAGTATGACACTTGACCTTTCACAGTCTGTCCCACTGCCAAGTCACACAATGCCCCAGATAACCTACCCATGGTCTGATACAGTAACAGTAGGACACTTGACCATTCACAGTCTGTCCCACTCCCAATTCACAAAATGCCCCAGATAACATGCCCAATGTCTGATACAATAACAATGGGAAACTTGGCCATTCACAGTCTGTCCCACTCCCAATTCACATAATGCCTCAGATAACCTGCCCAGGGTCTGATACAATAACAGTGGGACACTTGACCAATCACATTCTGTCCCACTCCCAATTCACACAATGTCCCAGAAAAACTGGCCAAGGTCTGATACTGTAACAGTGGAACACTTGACCATTCTCAGTCTGTCCCACTCTTAATTAACACCACACCCCAGATAACCTGCCCAAGGTCTGATACAATAACAGTGGGACACTTGACCATTCACAGTCTGTCCCACTCCCAATTCACACAATGTCTCAGACAACCTGCCCAAGGTCTGATACAATAATATTGGGACACTTGACCATTCACAGTTTGTCCCACTCCCAATTCACACAATGCCCCGGTTTCATGCCCAAGCTCTGATACAGTAACATTGGGACACTTGACCTTTCACAGTCTTTCCCAGACACAATTCACAGATTGCCCCAGATAACTTGCCCAAGGTCTGGTACCGTAACATGGCTCACTTGAACATTCACAATCTGTCCCACTGCCAAGTCGCACAATGCCCCAGATAACCTGCCCAATATCTGATATACTAACAGTGGGACACTTGACCTTTCACAGTCTGTCCCACTCTCAATTCACACAATGCCCCAGATAACCTGCCCAATGTCTGATACAGTAACAGTGGGACACTTGACCATTCACAGTCTGTCCCACTCTCAATTCACACAATGCCCCAGATAACCTGCCCAAGGTCTGATATAGTAACAGTGGGACACTTGACCATTCACAGTCTGTCCCACTCCCAATTCACACAATGCCTCAGATAACCTGTCCAAGGTCTGATACAGTAACAGTTTGACACTTAACCATTCACAGACTGACCGACTCCCAATTCACACAATGCCCCAGATAACCTGCCCAAGGTCTGATACAGTAACAGTGGGACACTTAACCATTCACAGACTGACCCACTCCCAATTCACAAAATGCCCCAGACAACCTGCACAAGGACTGATACAGTAACAGTGGGACACTTCACCATACACAGTCTGTCCCACTGCCAAGTCACACAATGCCTCAGATAACGTGCCCAATGTCTAATATAGTAACAGTGGGACACTAGACCTTTCACAGTCTGTCCCACTCCCAATTCACAAAATGCCCAAGATAACCTGCCCAAGGTCTGATACAGTAACAGTGGGACACTTGACCATACACAGTCTGACCCACTCTCAATTCACACAATGCCCCAGATAACCTGCCCAAGGTCTGATACAGTAACAGTGGGACACTTGCCCATTCACAGTCTTTCCCATACACAATTCACACAATGCCCCAGATAACTTGCCCAAGGTCTGGTACCGTAACAGCGGTCACTAGAACATTCACAGTCTGTCCCACTGCCAAGTCACACAATGCCCCAGATAACCTGCCCAAGGTCTGATATAATAACAGTGGGACACTTGACCTTTCACAGTCTGTCCCACTCCCAATTCACACAATGCCTCAGACAAACTGCTCAAGGTCTGATACAATAGCATTGGGACACTTGACCATTCACAGTTTGTCCCACTCCCAATTCACACAATGCCCCGTTTCATGCCCAAGGTCTGATACAGTAACATTGGGACACTTGACCATTCACAGTCTGTCCCACTGCCAAGTCACACAATGCCCCAGATAACCTGCCCAATATCTGATATAATAACAGTGGGACACTTGACCTTTCACAGTCTGTCCCACTCTCAATTCACACAATGTCCCAGAAAAACTGGCCAAGGTCTGATACTGTAAATGTGGGACACATTGACCATTTACCGTCTGTCCCACTCCCAATTCACATAATGCCTCAGATAACCTGCCCAGGGTCTGATACAATAACAGTGGGACACTTGACCAATCACATTCTGTCCCACTCCCAATTCACACAATGTCCCAGAAAAACTGGCCAAGGTCTGATACAGTAACAGTGGAACACTTGACCATTCTCAGTCTGTCCCACTCTTAATTAACACCACACCCCAGATAACCTGCCCAAGGTCTGATACAATAACAGTGGGACACTTGACCATTCACAGTCTGTCCCACTCCCAATTCACACAATGTCTCAGACAACCTGCCCAAGGTCTGATACAATAATATTGGGACACTTGACCATTCACAGTTTGTCCCACTCCCAATTCACACAATGCCCCGGTTTCATGCCCAAGCTCTGATACAGTAACATTGGGACACTTGACCATTCACAGTCTTTCCCAGACACAATTCACACAATGCCCCAGATAACCTGCCAAATGTCTGAGACAATACCATTGGGACACATGACCATTCACTGTCTGTCCCACTCCCAATTCACACAATGCCCCAGATAAGCTGCCCAAGGTCTCATACAATAACAATGGGACACTTGACCATTCATACTCTGTCCCACTCCCAATTCACACAATGCCCCAGACAACATGCCCAAGGTCTGATACAGTAAAAGTGGGACCGTTGACCATTCACAGTCTGTCCCACTCTCAATTCACACAATGCCCCAGGTAACCTGCCCAATCTCTGATACAGTAACAGTGGGACACTTAACCATTCACAGACTGACCCACTCACAATTCACACAATGCCCCATATAACCTGCCCAAGGTCTGAAACAGTAACAGTGGGACACTTAACCATTCACAGACTGACCCACTCCCAATTCACAAAATGTCCCAGACAACCTGCACAAGGTCTGATACAATAAGATTGGGACACTTGACCATTCACTGACTCTCCCACTCTCAATTCACACAATGCCACAGATAACCTGCCCAATATCGGAGACAGTAACAGTGGGCCACTTGACCATTCACTGTCTGTCCCACTCCAAATTCACACAATGCCCCAGACAACCTTCACAATGTCTGATACAGTAACAGTGAGACACTTAACCATTCACAGTCTGTACCGCTCCCAATTCACACAATGCCCCAGATAACCTTCCCAAGGTCTGATACAATAACAGTGGGACACTTGACCATTCACTGTCTGTCCCACTCTCAATTCACACAATGCCTCAGACAACCTGCCCAAGGTCTGATACAGTAACATTGGGACACTTGACCATTCACTGTCTGTCCCAGACACAATTCACACATTGCCCAAGATAACTTGCTCAAGGTCTGGTACCGTAACAGGGGTCACTTGACCATTCACAGTCTGTCCCACTGCCAAGTCACACAATGCCCCAGATAACCTGCCCAAGTTCTGATACAGTAACAGTGGGACACTTGACGATTCACAGTCTGTCCCACTCCCAATTCACACAATGCCCCAGATAAACTGCCCAAGGTCTCATACAATAACAATGGGACAGTTGACCATTCATAGTCTGTCCCACTCCCAATTCACACAATGCCCCAGATAACCTGCCCAATGTCTGATATAGTAACAGTGGGACACTTGACCATTCACAGTCTGTCCCACTCCCAATTCACACAATGCCCCAGATAACCTGCCCAATCTCTGATACAGTAACAGTGGGACACTTAACCATTCACAGACTGACCCACTCACAATTCACACAATGCCCCAGACAACCTGCCCAAGGTCTGATACAGTAACAGTGGGACACTTAACCATTCACAGACTGACCCACTCCCAATTCACAAAATGCCCCAGACAACCTGCACAAGGTCTGATACAATAAGATTGGGACACTTGACCATTCACTGACTCTCCCACCCTCAATTCACACAATGCCACAGATAACCTGCCCAAGATCGGAGACAGTAACAATGGGACACTTGACCATTCACTGTCTGTCCCACTCCAAATTCACACAATGCCCCAGACAACCTTCACAAGGTCTGATACAATAACAGTGGGACACTTGACCTTTCACAGTCTGTTCCACTCTCAATTCAAACAATGCCCCAGATAACCAGCCCAATGTCTGATACAATAACAGTGGGACACTTGACCATTCACAGTCTGTCCCAGACACAATTCACACAATGCCTCAGATAACCTGCCGAATGTCTGATACAGTAACTGTGGGACACTTGACCATTCACTGTCTGTCCCACTCTCAATTCACACAATGCCTCAGACAACCTGCCCAAGGTCTGATACAATAACATTGGGACACTTGACCATTCACAATCTGTCCCACTCCCAATTCACACAATGCCCGGTTACCTGCCCAAGGTCTGATACAGTAACATTGGGACACTTGACCATTCACAGTCTGTCCCAGACACAATTCACACATTGCCCCAGATAACTTGCCCAAGGTCTGGTACCGTAACAGGGGTCACTTGACCATTTACAGTCTGTCCCACTGCCAAGTCACACAATGCCCCAGATAACGTGCCCAATGTCTAATATAATAACAGTGGGATACTAGACCTTTCACAGTCTGTCCCACTCCCAATTCACAAAATGCCCCAGATAACCTGCCCAAGGTCTGATACAGTAACAGTGGGACACTTGACCATTCACAGTCTGTCCCACTCTCAATTCACACAATGCCCCAGATAACCTGCCCAATGTATGTTACAATAACATTGGGACACTTCACCATTCACAGTCTGTCCCACTCCCAATTCACAAAATGCCCCAGATAACCTGCCCAAGGTCTGATACAGTAACAGTGGGACACTTGACCATTCACAGTCTGTCCCACTCCCAATTCACACAATGCCCCAGATAACCTGCACAAGGTCTGATACAATAACAGTGGGACACTTGACCATTCACAGTTTGTCCCACTCCCAATTCACACAATGTCCCAGAAAACCTGCCCAAGGTCTGATACAGTAACAGTGGGACACTTGCCCATTCACAGTCTGTCCCACTCCCAATTCACACAATGCCCCAGATAACCTGCCCAAGGTCTGATACAATAACAGTGTGACACTTGACCATTCTCAGACTGTCCCACTCCCAATTAACACAATGTCCCAGAAAACCTGCCCAAAGTTTGATACAGTAACAATGGGACACTTGCCCATTCACAGTCTGTCGCACTCTCAATTCACACAGTGCCACTGATAACCTGCCCAAGGTCTGACACAGTGAAGTGGGACAGTTGACCTTTCGCTCTCTGTCCATATCCCACTGATATCCTGTGCCCTATTTACCAGTAAATATTAGAATCAAGTGAGGATTTGAAACAGTTCTCAGCGACGAACTGAGTTTTAATTTCTACACGCACCTCTAACGAAAATGCCAATTAAATCTTGCAATATTTTACTGAATAGTGAAATGGTATTGAGAAGTTGTTTTTTGTCAGTACAACTAATACCGAGAACCACTTTCTGTCTGTTCTAATTGAAGATGTGCAGCAGAAACACAAGGACACACTCCGGGAACAAACTGAAACACTGAGCGTGAACACTATTCTAATAAAGGAGAACGTTAAGATTTTCCAGCTGGTTGATCGATACGCTGAGCTAACGGTCATTTCTACTGTTCGAGATCGGACACTTGTAGAACATGAACTGCTGGCAAGAGGCCGAGACCATGAAGAGTGGAGAGAGGAACACCTCCGGGGAGAACTGGAGAAAATCCGAACTGATCAATTGTTCCAGAGCTGTTTTTCCCAGAGTGGAGGTTTGTTCCAGAAAATAAAGGGCATCTTCTGGCGATCCAAATCTGGGAGTTCAGCAGCAGTGAGCGGAGTCCCGGGGATTGGAAAAACAACAATGGTACAAAAGATTGTTCATGACTGGGCCACTGGGAAAATATACCCACACTTTCAATTTGTTTTCAGCTTTAAATTCCGGGATTTGAACGCTATTAACTGTCGAATAAACCTGAGGAATCTGATACTGGATCTGTATCCTTACTTTGGGAATATTCTTCGAGAGCTCTGGAAGAACCCAGAAAGATTGCTGTTTATATTCGATGGTCTTGATGAATTCAAGGACGGGATCGATTTTGCTGACAATCGGAGAAATACAGAACCTCAGCACATGTGCACAGATCCTGAAGACTGGTGTGAAGTGTCTGACATTGTGTACAGTTTAATACAGCACAAGCTGCTCCCAGGATGTTCAGTGCTAGTGACCAGCCGCCCCACTGCATTACATTTAATGGAAAAGGCTGAGATCAGTGTCTGGGCTGAAATCCTGGGATTTGTTGGTGAAGAACGGAAGGAATATTTCAACAAGTTTTTTGAAGATCAGACGGTGGCAGCAGCTGTTTTCAAACACGTGGAGGAGAACGAGATCCTGTACACCATGAGCTACAACCCTTCCTACTGCTTGATCCTCGGCCTCTCACTGGGCCCCTTCTTTACACAAAGAGACAGGAATCAGCAGCGAGTTCCCAAGACCATCACCCAACTATATTCCTACTATATCTACAACATTCTGAAAAACCATGGCCGAGAGATTGAAAGCCCCCGTGATGTGTTACTGAAGCTTGGTGAGATGGCCTTCACAGGAGTCTCCGAGAAGAAGATTGTGTTTGGAAATGGAGATTTGATCAAGTACAATCTGCAACCGTCCCAGTTCCTGTCTGGGTTCATGATGGAACTTTTGGAGAGAGATGTTTCTATCCAGAGCGTGGTGTACACATTCCCGCACCTCACCATCCAAGAGTTTGTAGCCGCACTCGCACAATTCCTGACTCCAGATCCCGGGGACATCCTGAAACTCCTCAGAGAATCCCACAGCAAGAAAGATGGGCGATTTGAGATATTTCTCCGTTTTGTTGCTGGTCTCTCCTCCCCACAGGCAGCTCGGCCCCTGGAGGAGTTTCTGGGTCCTTTTCTTCATCAAACCACCTGCCGAGTGATTGACTGGGTGATGGAGAAGGTTGAAGGACAGATTGGGAACACAGAGAGTGAAACTGATCAAAGGAACCTCCTGAACACATTCCACTACCTGTTTGAGTCTCAGAATAAAGGTCTGGCTCGGAAAACAGTGGGATCTGTGGAATCACTTACATTTAGTAGATTGACATTGACCCCGATTGACTGTGCGGTCCTGTCTCATGTCATTGGACTCTGTGAAACAATAAAAGAACTCGATCTAGGAAGCTGCAACATTCAGTGTGAAGGACTCCAGCGGCTGGGACCCGTACTGCACCAATGCCGGGTTTTGAGGTAACTGTTTAATTGTCTCTAACTGTTGGATAAATTGTAGAACAGTCAGGGATTGTTTTTTTTCTCCGTAATGTAGGGAACAAACAGTTCAGTTAAACCAGAGAGAAGCAGATTCAACACAAATATGACCAATAATAAGAGGATCGGTCAGTAATTCCCTCAGGACTGGAGAATCTAAAATGGATCCTTGTGAACAAGAAGGGTTTTTACAGTCTTTATCGGATCAACAAATACAGGCCACTGAGAGTCTGATAATTTAATTACAATAAATCATATTTAATAAGGCTGGACAGCGGAATTTAAACATAAAATATAACCCGGCAGTCACGATAAAATTAATTGAAAATGTTTTTCACATCCACCATTTCAACTGGGAACAGGACTGGAACCCGAGTTTAAATCACTAACAGTTCGATATTTACTCCAATACCGTGCAGGGTGTGTCCTGTCGAGGGGATAGTTTCCTGGATTGGGAATATTGGGGAATCGGGATTTCTTTCAGCTGTAAATATTTACAATTATTCGCAGTCCTGAACATTGAGTAAAGATTGATATTCAGGATCTTAAACCTGCCGGTGAAAAGGTTCCAATCTAACCGGAGTACAGACACACACCGGCCAGCGGTGGGGCCTCGCACACAGCGGGCGGCTCCTGGGTAAACCGGGGGCAGTGAACCCGGGAATTCCCCATAATCCGCCCCCTGTGTGTGAGGCCCCGCTCGGGGAGGGAACTTCCGAAAATTCCCCAAAAACTGTCGGGCCAGTTACACCTGAAATATATGTAGAGCCAGTTTAAGGAGAATAAAGTGAGAGACTCCCCTCCCCTATAAACTAGGAGCACAGGGACATTTAAAACTTGTAACGGGACAGAATAAACTCTATTGCTGCTATTAACAAACATTCACTATAAGCCTCTGACTCCCACAGCTACCTGGAATACACTTCCTCCCACCTCGCTTCCTGTAAGGACGCTGCTCCATTCTCCCAGTTTTTCTGACGATGCCACGTTCTATACTATTGCTTCCGACATGTCTTCCTTTTCCCTCAACCGAGGATTCCCCTCTACCGTGGTGACACCGCTCTTGACCGTGTCCGTTCTATTTCCCGCACTTCTGCCCTCACCCCTTCCCCTCCCTCCCGGAACCACGATAGGTTTCCCCTTGTCCTCACCTTTCACCCCAGCAGCCTCCGCATCAACGGATCATCCTCCGCCATTTCCGCCACGTCCAGCGTGATCCCACCACCAAACACATCTTCCCCTCCCCTCCCCTTTCAGCATTCCAAAGGGACCGCTCCCTCCGCGACACCCTGGTCCACTCCTCAATCACCCCCAACACCCCTTCTCCTTCCCACGGCACCTTCCCGTGCAAGCACAGGAGATGCTACACCTGCCCCTTTTACCACTTCCCTTCCCACTGTCCAGGGCCCCAAACACTCCTTCCAGGTGAAAAAGCGATTTACTTGTACTTCTTGCAATTTAGTAAACTGTATTCGCTGCTCACGATGCGGTCTCCTCTACATTGGGGAGACCAAACGCAGATTGGGTGACCGCTTTGCGGAACACCTCCGCTCAGTCCGTAAGTGTGACCCCGAGCTTCTGGTCGCCTATCGCTTTAATTCTCTGCTCCACTCCCACTCTGATCTCTCCATTCTCGGCCTCTTACACTCTTCCAACAAAGTACAACATAAGATCGAGGAACAGCACCTCATCTTTCAATTAGGAACTTTATAGCCTTCTGGACTCAACATCGAGTTCAACAATTTCAGACTATAAACTCGGCCCCTATTTTACTTTTTTCATTATTTTTCCTTTTCCCTTGTTTTTCTCTCGCATGACAGCTGTTGATGATTCTGCCATTGCCATTCACACCTCATCTAGATTCATCTTTTGATTTTTAACTTGTCCCATTACCATCTCCTTTTGCTTGCACCATCATCCCTTTTGTCTTTTAATCTCTCCTGTCTTCCACCCTATCACAGACCTTCCCTTTTGTTCTTTCCTCCGCTCCCCCACCTTTCCCGGCCCCGACACTTGCTTAAAAATCTGTTACATCTGTAACTTTTTCCAGTTCTGACGAAGGGTCCTCGACCTGAAACATTAACTCTGTTTCTCTCTCTATAGATGCTGCCTGACCTGTTGGGTATTTCCAGCATTTCCTGTTTTTATTTCAGCTTAAATTCTCCTTGTTATACAAAATCCTGGAGGACTGATTTTACAGCAGCAGTTAGCGTTTCACAATATAACTCACCCCGAGATCTTATACAGATTAATATAATGCACAGAGTATAAAGTACAGGGAATCACTGCTTTATCATTTAATTCTGGGAAAATCACCCCATTCCCTTAAACTCCGGGATTTAGGGAGTAGCAGAAATGAGGTAAGTTTCTCCAAACAAGACGAGGCCGGTCACTGAGCTCCAGGAGGGTAATTCTGATCATCAGGGAATCAGACCGGTATGAGGGACACCCGATACCACGCAAACCAACCCCGGCCCCACCCGACCCGCCACCGACCCCGATCCCGAACCCAGTCCCACACGACCCGACCCCGATCTCGACCCCAGTCCCACCCGACCCGACCCGACCCCGTACCCGACCCCGGCCCCACCCGACCCGACCCCGATCCCGACCTCAGTCCCACCCAACCGCGATCGCGACCCCAGTCCCACCCGACCCGACCCCACCCCGAACCCGGCCCCACTCGACCCGACCCGACCCCAATCCCGACCCCAATCCCACCCGACACGCCCCAGTACCCGACCCCGATCCCGACCCCAGTCCACCCGACCCGATCCCCCCACGACCCCGGACACAGTCGACCCGACCCGCCCCCGATCCCGACCACAGTCCCACCCGACCCGCCCCCGTACCCGACCCCGATCCGGACCCCAGTCCCACCCGACCCTCCCCTGACCCCGGACCCACTCGACCCGATTCGCCCCCGGCCCCAGTCCCACCCGACCCGCCCCTGTACCCGACCCCGATCCCGACCGCAGTCCCACCCAACCCGATCCGGCCCCGACCCCGGCCCCACCCGACCGGACCCCGACCCCGACCCCAGTCCCACCCAACCCGACCAGCCCCGGGCATCGACCCCACCCGACCCATCATCGGCTCCACCCGAAACGCAAACGAACCCGACCTGACACCGACCCCGGCCCCACCCGACCTGACCCGAACCCCCCCGACCCCGGCCCCACTGGACCCGATCCTTCCCCGTACCCGACCCCGATCCCGACCCCAGTCCCACCCGACCCTCCCCTGACCCCGGACCCACTCGACCCGACCCGCCCCCGACCCCGACCCCAGTCCCACCCGACCCCAGTCCCACCCGACCGGACCCCGACCCCGACCCCGACCCCAGTCCCACCCAACCCGACCAGCCCTGGGCACCGACCCCACCCGACCCATCATCGGCTCCACCCCGAAACGCAAACGAACCCGACCTGACACCGACCCCGGCCCCACCCGATCTGACCCGAACCCCCCCGACCCGACCCCACTGGACCCGATCCGTCCCCGATCCCGACCCCGATCCCGACCCCAGTCCCACCCGACCCGACCCGTCCCCGACCCCTGCCGCACACGAACCGTCATCGGCCCCACCCGACCCGCCAACAAACCCGACCCGAAAAGACACCGACCCCGGTCCCACCCAACCCGACCCGACCCCATACCCGACCCCGATCACGACCCATGCCCCACCCGACCCGTCATCGGCCCCACCCGAGCCGCCAACAAACCCAACCCGACGCGACACCGACCCCGGTCCCACCCAACTCGACCCGCCCCCGGCACCGACCCCACCCGACCCGTCATCGGCCCCACCCGAAACGCAAACGAACCCGACCTGACACCGACCCCAGCCCCACCCGACCTGACCCGACCCCCTCCCGACCCCGGCCCCACCCGACCCGCCACCGACCCCGATCCCGAACCCAGTCCCACACGACCCGACCCCGATCTCGACCCCAGTCCCACCCGACCCGACCCGACCCCGTACCCGACCCCGGCCCCACCCGACCCGACTCCGATCCCGACCTCAGTCCCACCCAACCGCGATCCCGACCCCAGTCCCACCCGACCCGACCCCACCCCGAACCCGGCCCCACTCGACCCGACCCGACCCCAATCCCGACCCCAGTCCCACCCGACACGCCCCAGTACCCGACCCCGATCCCGACCCCAGTCCCACCCGACCCGATCCCCCCACGACCCCGGACACAGTCGACCCGACCCGCCCCCGATCCCGACCACAGTCCCACCCGACCCGCCCCTGTAGCGGACCCCGATCCCGACCGCAGTCCCACCCAACCCGACCCGGCCCCGACCCCGGCCCCACTCGACCCGACCCGCCCCCGACCCCGACCCCAGTCCCACCCGACCCGACCCCAGTCCCACCCGACCGGACCCCGACCCCGACCCGACCCCGACCCCAGTCCCACCCAACCCGACCAGCCCCGGGCACCGACCCCACCCGACACATCATCGGCTCCACCCGAAACGCAAACGAACCCGACCTGACACCGACCCCGGCCCCACCCGACCTGACCCGAACCCCCCCGACCCCGGCCCCACTGGACCCGATCCGTACCCGTACCCGACCCCGATCCCGACCACAGTCCCACCCGACCCTCCCCTGACCCCGGACCCACTCGACCCGATTCGCCCCCGGCCCCAGTCCCTCCCGACCCGCCCCTGTACCCGACCCCGATCCCGACCGCAGTCCCACCCAACCCGACCCGGCCCCGACCCCGGCCCAACTCGACCCGACCCGCCCCCGACCTCAACCCCAGTCCCACCCGACCCCAGTCCCACCCGAACGGACCCCGACCCCGACCCTGACCCCAGTCCCACCCAACCCGACCAGCCCCGGGCACCGACCCCACCCGACCCATCATCGGCTCCACCCGAAACGCAAACGAACCCGACCTGACACCGACACCGGCCCCACCCGACCTGACCCGAACACCCCCGACCCCGGCCCCACTGGACCCGATCCGTCCCCGATCCCGACCCCGATCCCGACCCCAGTCCCACCCGACCCGACCCGTCCCCGACCCCGGCCCCACTCGACCCGACCCGCCCCCGTACCCGACCCCGATCCCGACCCCAGTTCCACCCAACCCGACCCGGCCCCGACCCCGGCCCAACTCGACCCGACCCGCCCCCGACCTCAACCCCAGTCCCACCCGACCCCAGTCCCACCCGAACGGACCCCGACCCCGACCCTGACCCCAGTCCCACCCAACCCGACCAGCCCCGGGCACTGACCCCACCCGACCCATCATCGGCTCCACCCGAAACGCAAACGAACCCGACCTGACACCGACCCCGGCCCCACCCGACCTGACCCGAACACCCCGACCCCGGCCCCACTGGACCCGATCCGTCCCCGATCCCGACCCCGATCCCGACCCCAGTCCCACCCGACCCGACCCGTCCCCGACCCCGGCCCCACTCGACCCGACCCGCCCCCGTACCCGACCCCGATCCCGACCCCAGTTCCACCCGACCCGACCCGTCCCCGACCCCGGCCGCACACGAACCGTCATCGGCCCCACCCGACCCGCCAACAAACCCGACCCGAAAAGACACCGACCCCGGTCCCACCCAACCCGACCCGACCCCGTACCCGACCCCGATCACGACCCATGCCCCACCCGACCCGTCATCGGCCCCACCCGAGCCGGCAACAAACCCAACCCGACCCGACACCGACCCCGGTCCCACCCAACCCGACCCGACACCGTACCCAACCCCGATCACGACCCATGGCCCACCTGACCCGTCATCGGCCCCAAGCGACCCGCCAACGAACCCCACCCGACACCTACCATACCTGCCTCCGATCCCCGGCCCCACCCGACCCGACCCGCCCCCGTACCCGACCACGGCCCCACCCGACCCGTCATCGGCGCCACCCGACCCGCCAACGAACCCCACCCGACACCTACCATATCTGCCTCCGACCCCAGTCCCACCCGACCCGACCCCGGCTCCACCCTACCCGAGCCCGGTCCCAACTGACTTGACCCCGGCCCCACTCGACCCGGCCCGACCCCATACCGACCCCGATCCTGACCCCAGTCCCGCCCGACCCCGGCCCCACTCGACCCGACCCGCCCCCGACCCTGACCCCAGTCCCAGCCGACCCGACCCCAGTCCCACCCGACCGGACCCCGACCCCGACCCCGACCCCGACCCCGACCCCAGTCCCACGCAACCCGACCAGCCCCGGGAACCCGAACCCACCCGACCAGTCATCGGCTCCACCCGAAACGCAAACGAACACGACCTGACACCCTCCCCGGCCCCACCCGACCAGACCCGACGCCCCCCCGACCCCGGCCCCACTCGACCCGACCCATCCCCGATCCCGACCCCAGTCCCACCCGACCCGACCCGACCCGTACACAACCCCGATCCCGACCCCAGTCCCACCCAACCCGACCCGACCACGTACCCAACCCCGATCACGACCCCGGCCCCACCCGACCCACCAATGAACCCCATCCGACACCTACCAAACCTGCCTCCGACCCCGGCCCCACCCGACCCGACCCGCCCCCGTACCCGACCACGGCCCCACCCGACCCGTCATCGGCGCCACCCGACACGCCAACGAACCCCACCCGACACCTACCATACCTGCCTCCGTCCCCAGTCCCACCCGACCCGACCCCGGCCCCACCCCGATCCCGACCCCCGTCCCACCCGACCCGACCCGTCCCCGACCCCGGACCCACTCGACCCGACCCGCCCCCATACCCGTCCCCGATCCTGACCCCAGTCCCACCCGACCCGGCCCCACTCGACCCGACCCACCCCCGACACCGACACCAGTCCCACCCGACGTGACCCCAGTCCCACCCGACCGGACCCCGACCCCGACCCCGACCCCAGTCCCACCCAACCCGACCAGCCCCGGGCACCGACCCCACCCGACCCATCATCGGCTCCATCCGAAACGCAAACGAACCCGACCTGACACCGACCCCGGCCCCACCCGACCTGACCCGAACCCCCCCGACCCCGGCCCCACTGGAACCGATCCGTCCCCGTACCCGACCCCGATCCCGACCCCAGTCCCACCCGACCCTCCCCTGACCCCGGACCCACTGGACCCGATTCGCCCCCGGCCCCAGTCCCACCCGACCCGCCCGTGTACCCGACCCCGATCCCGACCGCAGTCCCACCCAACCCGACCCGGCCCCGACCCCGGCCCAACTCGACCCGACCCGCCCCCGACCCCGACTCCAGTCCCACCCGACCCCAGTCCCACTCGAACGGACCCCGACCCCGACCCCGACCCCAGTCCCACCCAACCCGAACAGCCCCGGGCACCGACCCCACTGACCCATCATCGGCTACACCCGAAACGCAAACGAACCCGACCTGACACCGACCCCGGCCCCACCCGACCTGACCCGAACCCCCCCCGACCCCGGCCCCACTGGACCCGATCCGTCCCCGATCCCGACCCCGATCCCGACCCCAGTCCCACCCGACCCGACCCGTCACCGACCCCGGCCCCAATCGACCCGACCCGCCCCCGTACCCGACCCCGATCCCAGTTCCACCCGACCCGACCCGTCCCCGACCCCGGCCGCCCACGAACCGTCATCGGCCCCACCCGACCCGCCAACAAACCCGACCCGAAAAGACACCGACCCCGGTCCCACCCAACCCGACCCGACCCGGTACCCGACCCCGATCACGACCCATGCCCCACCCGACCCGTCATCGGCCCCACCCGACCCGCCAACAAAACCAACCCGACCCGACACCGACCCCGGTCCCACCCAACCCGACCCGACACCGTACCCAACCCCGATCATGACCCATGGCCCACCTGACCCGTCATCGGCCCCAAGCGACCCGCCAACGAACCCCACCCGACACCTACCATACCTGCCTCCGATCCCGGCCCCACCCGACCCGACCCGCCCCCGTACCCGACCACGGCCCCACCCGACCCGTCATCGGCGCCACCCGACCCGCCAACGCACCCCACCCGACACCTACCATATCTGCCTCCGACCCCAGTCCCACCCGACCCGACCCCGGCTCCACCCTACCCGAGCCCGGTCCCAACTGACTTGACCCCGGCCCCACTCGACCCGGCCCGACCCCATACCCGACCCCGATCCTGACCCCAGTCCCGCCCGACCCTGGCCCCACTCGACCCGACCCGCCCCCGACCCTGACCCCAGTCCCAGCCGACCCGACCCCAGTCCCACCCGACCGGACCCCGACCCCGACCCCGACCCCGACTCCAGTCCCACGCAACCCGACCAGCCCCGGGAACCGAACCCACCCGACCCGTCATCGGCTCCACCCGAAACGCAAACGAACCCGACCTGACACCCTCCCCGGCCCCACCCGACCAGACCCGACGCCCCCCCGACCCCGGCCCCACTCGACCCGACCCATCCCGATCCCGACCCCAGTCCCACCCGACCCGACCCGACCCGTACACGACCCCGATCCCGACCCCAGTCCCACCCGACCCGAACCGTCCCCGACCCCGGCCCCACTCGACCCGACCCGCCCCCGTACCCGACCCCGATCCCGACCCCAGTCCCACCCGACCCGACCCGGCCACTACCCCGGCCCCACCCGAACCATCATCGGCCCCACCCGACCCGCCAACAAACCCGACCCGACACCGACCGCGGTCCCACCCAACCCGACCCGACCCCGTACCCAACCCCGATCACGACCCCGGCCCCACCCGACCCGCCAACGAACCCCATCCGACACCTACCAAACCTGCCTCCGACCCCGGCCCCACCCGACCCGACCCGCCCCCGTACCCGACCACGGCCCCACCCGACCCGTCATCGGCGCCACCCGACACGCCAACGAACCCCACCCGACACCTACCATACCTGCCTCCGACCCCAGTCCCACCCGACCCGACCCCGGCCCCACCCCGATCCCGACCCCAGTCCCACCCGACCCGACCAGTCCCCGACCCCGGCCCCACTCGACCCGACCCGCCCCCATACCCGTCCCCGATCCTGACCCCAGTCCCACCCGACCCGGCCCCACTCTACCCGACCCGCCCCCGACCCGACCCCGATCCCGACCACAGTCCCACCCAACCGCGATCGCGACCCCAGTCCCACCCGACCCGACCCCACCCCGAACCCGGCCCCACTCGACCCGACCCGACCCCAATCCCGACCCCAGTCCCACCCGACACGCCCCAGTACCCGACCCCGATCCCGACCCCAGTCCCACCCGACCCGATCCCCCCACGAACCCGGACACAGTCGACCCGACCCGCCCCCGATCCCGACCACAGTCCCACCCGACCCGCCCCCGTACCCGACCCCGATCCCGACCCCAGTCCCACCCGACCCTCCCCTGACCCCGGACCCACTCGACCCGATTCGCCCCCGGCCCCAGTCCCACCCGACCCGCCCCTGTACCCGACCCCGATCCCGACCGCAGTCCCACCCAACCCGATCCGGCCCCGACCCCGGCCCCACACGACCGGACCCCGACCCCGACCCCGACCCCAGTCCCACCCAACCCGACCAGCCCCGGGCATCGACCCCACCCGACCCATCATCGGCTCCACCCGAAACACAAACGAACCCGACCTGACACCGACCCCGGCCCCACCCGACCTGACCCGAACCTCCCCGACCCCGGCCCCACTGGACCCGATCCTTCACCGTACCCGACCCCGATCCCGACCCCAGTCCCACCCGACCCTCCCCTGACCCCGGACCCACTCGACCCGATTCGCCCCCGGCCCCAGTCCCACCCGACCCGCCCCTGTACCCGACCCCGATCCCGACCGCAGTCCCACCCAACCCGACCCGGCCCCGACCCCGGCCCAACTCGACCCGACCCGCACCCGACCCCGACCCCAGTCCCACCCGACCCCAGTCCCACCCGACCGGACCCCGACCCCGACCCCGACCCCAGTCCCACCCAACCCGACCAGCCCCGGGCACCGACCCCAC
Organism: Squalus acanthias; assembly: GCA_030390025.1. Taxonomy (NCBI): domain Eukaryota; kingdom Metazoa; phylum Chordata; class Chondrichthyes; order Squaliformes; family Squalidae; genus Squalus; species Squalus acanthias. Next base: position 226,663 of record JASTWF010000709.1, read on the forward strand.
CCGACCCATCATTGGTTACACCCAAAACGCAAACGAACCCGACCTGACACCGACCCCGGCCCCACCCGACCTGACCCGAACCCCCCCGACCCCGGCCCCACTGGACCCGATCCGTCCCCGATCCCGACCCCGATCCCGACCCCAGTCCCACCCGACCCGACCCGTCACCGACCCCTGCCCCAATCGACCCGACCCGCCCCCGTACCCGACCCCGATCCCGACCCCAGTTCCACCCGACCCGACCCGTCCCCGACCCCGGCCGCACACGAACCGTCATCGGCCCCACCCGACCCGCCAACAAACCCGACCCGAAAAGACACCGACCCCGGTCCCACCCAACCCGACCCGACCCGGTACCCGACCCCGATCACGATCCATGCCCCACCCGACCCGTCATCGGCCCCACCCGACCCGCCAACAAAACCAACCCGACCCGACACCGACCCCGGTCCCACCCAACCCGACCCGACACCGTACCCAACCCCGATCATGACCCATGGCCCACCTGACCCGTCATCGGCCCCAAGCGACCCGCCAACGAACCCCACCCGACACCTACCATACCTGCCTCCGATCCCGGCCCCACCCGACCCGACCCGCCCCCGTACCCGACCACGGCCCCACCCGACCCGTCATCGGCGCCACCCGACCCGCCAACGAACCCCACCCGACACCTACCATATCTGCCTCCGACCCCAGTCCCACCCGACCCGACCCCGGCTCCACCCTACCCGAGCCCGGTCCCAACTGACTTGTCCCCGGCCCCACTCAACCCGGCCAGACCCCATACCCGACCCCGATCCTGACCCCAGTCCCACCCGACTCCGGCCCCACTCGACCCGACCCGCCCCCGACCCCGACCCCAGTCCCACCCGACCCGACCCCAGTCCCACCCGACCGGACCCCGAGCCCGACCCCGACCCCGACCCCAGTCCCACGCAACCCGACCAGCCCCGGGAACCGACCCCACCCGACCCATCATCGGCTCCACCCGAAACGCAAACGAACCCGACCTGACACCGACCCCGGCACCACCCGACCTGACCCGAACCCCCCCGACCCCGGCCCCACTGGACCCGATCCGTACCCGTACCCGACCCCGATCCCGACCCCAGTCCCACCCGACCCTCCCCTGACCCCGGACCCACTCGACCCGATCCATCCCCGATCCCGACCCCAGTCCCACCCGACCCGACCCGACCCGTACACGACCCCGATCCCGACCCCAGTCCCACCCGACCCGACCCGTCCCCGACCCCGGCCCCACTCGACCCAACCCGCCCCCGTACCCGACCCCGATCCCGACCCCAGTCCCACCCGACCCGACCTGGCCACTACCCCGGCCCCACCCGAACCGTCATCGGCCTCACCCGACCCGCCAACAAACCCGACCCGACACCGACCCCGGTCCCACCCAACCCGACCCGACCCCGTACCCAACCCCGATCACGACCCCGGCCCCACCCGACCCGCCAACGAACCCCATCCGACACCTACCAAACCTGCCTCCGACCCCGGCCCCACCTGACCCGACCCGCCCCTGTACCCGACCACGGCCCCACCCAACCTATCATCGGCGCCACCCGACACGCCAACAAACCCCACCCGACACCTACCATACCTGCCTCCGACCCCAGTCCCACCCGACCCGACCCCGGCCCCACCCCGATCCCGACCCCAGTCCCTCCCGACCCGACCCGTCCCCGACCCCGGCCCCACTCGACCCGACCCGCCCCCATACCCGTCCCCGATCCTGACCCCAGTCCCACCCGACCCGGCCCCACTCGACCCGACCCACCCCCGACACCGACACCAGTCCCACCCGACGTGACCCCAGTCCCACCCGACCGGACCCCGACCCCGACCCCGACCCCCACCCCAGTCCCACACAACCCGCCCCGCCCCCGGCACCGACCCCACCCGACCCGTCATCGGCCCCACCCGAAACGCAAACGAACCCGACCTGACACCGACCCCAGCCCCAGCCGACGAGACCCGACCCCCTCCCGACCCCGGCCCCACTCGACCCGACCCGCCCCCGATCCCGACCCCAGTCCCAACCAACCCGACCCGCCCCCATACCCTACCCCGATCCAGACCCCAGTCCCACCCGACCCGACCCACCCCCGAACCCGGCCCCACTCGTCCCGACCTGCCCCCGTACCCGACCCCGATCCCGACCCCAGTCCCACCCGACCCGAACCGGCCCCGACCCCGGCCCCACCCGACCCGCCAACGAACCCCACCCGACACTACCATACCTGCCTCCGACCCCGGCCCCACCCGAACCGCCCCGCCCCCCGACCTGACCCCGGCCCCACCCGACCCGTCATTGGTGCCACCCGACCCGCCAACGAACCCCACCCAACACCTACCATACATGCCTCCGACCCCAGTCCCAGCCGACCCGACC
>JASTWF010000071.1:0-112144 GCA_030390025.1 Squalus acanthias
CTGGGAACAGGCACTGAGACACTGGGAACAGGCACTGAGACACTGGGAACAGGCACTGAGACACTGGGAACAGGCACTGAGACACTGGGAACAGGCACTGAGACACTGGGAACACGCACTGAGACACTGGGAACAGGCACTGAGACACTGGGAAACAGGCACTGAGACACTGGGAACAGGCACTGAGACACTGGGAACAGGCACTGAGACACTGGGAACAGGCACTGAGACACTGGGAACAGGCACTGAGACACTGGGAACAGGCACTGAGACACTGGGAACAGGCACTGAGACACTGAGAACAGGCACTGAGACACTGAGAACAGGCACTGAGACACTGGGAACAGGCACTGGGACACTGGGAACAGGCACTGGGACACTGGGAACAGGCACTGAGACACTGGGAACAGGCACTGAGACACTGAGAACAGGCACTGAGACACTGGGAACAGGCACTGTGACACTGGGAACAGGCACTGAGACACTGGGAACAGGCACTGAGACACTGAGAACAGGCACTGAGACACTGAGAACAGGCACTGGGACACTGGGAACAGGCACTTGGACACTGGGAACAGGCACTGGGACACTGGGAACAGGCACTGGGACACTGAGAACAGGCACTGAGACACTGAGAACAGGCACTGGGACACTAGGAACAGGCACTGAGACACTGAGAACAGGCACTGGGACACTGGGAATAGGCAGTGAGACACTGGGAACAGGCACTGAGACACTGGGAACAGGCACTGAGACACTGGGAACAGACACTGAGACACTGGGAACAGGCACTGAGACACTGGGAACAGGCACTGAAACACTGGGAATAGGCAGTGAGACACTGGGAACAGGCACTGAGACACTGGAACAGGCACTGAGAACAGGCACTGAGACACTGGGAACAGGCACTGAGACACTGGAACAGGCACTGAAACACTGGGAATAGGCAGTGAGACACTGGGAACAGGCACTGAGACACTGGGAACAGGCACTGAGACACTGAGAACAGGCACTGAGAACAGGCACTGAGTCACTGGGAACAGGCACTGAGACACTGGGAACAGGCACTGAGACACTGGGAACAGGCACTGAGACATTGGGAGCAGGCACTGAGACACTGGGAATAGGCACTGAGTCACTGGGAATAGGCAGTGAGACACTGGGAACAGGCACTGAGACACTGGGAACCGGCACTGAGACACTGGGAACAGGCACTGAGACACTGGGAACAGACACTGAGAACAGGCACTGAGACACTGGGAACAGGCACTGAGACACTGGGAACAGGCACTGAGACACTGAGAACAGGCACTGAGACACTGAGAACAGGCACTGAGACACTGGGAACAGGCACTGAGACACTGAGAACAGGCACTGAGACACTGAGAACAGGCACTGAGACACTGGGAACAGGCACTGAAACACTGAGAACAGGCACTGAGACACTGGGAACAGGCACTGAGACACTGGGAACAGGCACTCAGACACTGAGAACAGGCACTGAGACACTGAGAACAGGCACTGAGAACAGACACTGAGACACTGGGAACAGGCACTGAGAACACGCACTGAGTCACTGGGAACAGGCACTGAGACACTGAGAATAGGCACTGAGAACAGGCACTGAGACACTGGGAACAGGCACTGAGACACTGAGAACAGGCACTGAGAACAGGCACTGAGACACTGGGAACAGGCACTGAGACACTGAGAACAGGCACTGAGAACAGGCACTGAGACACTGGGAACAGGCACTGAGAACACGCACTGAGACACTGGGAACAGACACTGGGAACAGGCACTGAGACACTGGGAACAGGCACTGAGACACTGGGAACAGGCACTGAGACACTGAGAACAGGCACTGAGAACAGGCACTGGGAACAGGCACTGAGACACTGGAACAGGCACTGAGACACTAGGAACAGGCACTGAGACACTGAGAACAGGCACTGAGAACAGGCACTGAGACACTGGGAACATGCACTGAGAACACGCACTGAGACACTGGGAACAGGCACTGAGACACTGGGAACAGACACTGAGACACTGGGAACAGGCACTGGGAACAGGCACTGAGACACTGGGAACAGACACTGAGACACTGGGAACAGGCACTGGGAACAGGCACTGAGACACTGGGAACAGGCACTGGGACACTGGGAACAGGCACTGGGAACAGGCACTGAGACACTGGGAACAGGCACTGGGACACTGGGAACAGGCACTGGGACACTGGGAACAGGCACTGGGACACTGGGAACAGGCACTGGGACACTGGAAATAGGCACTGGGAACAGGCACTGAGACACTGGGAACAGGCACTGAGACACTGGGAACAGGCACTGAGACACTGGGAACAGGCACTGGGACACTGGGAACAGGCACTGAGACACTGGGAACAGGCACTGAGACACTGGGAACAGGCACTGAGACACTGGGAACAGGCACTGAGACACTGGGAACAGGCACTGAGACACTGGGAACAGGGACTGGGACACTGGGAACAGGCACTGAGTCACTGGGAACAGGCACTGGGAACAGGCACTGAGACACTGGAACAGGCACTGGGACACTGGGAACAGGCACTGGGAACAGGCACTGAGACACTGGGAACAGGAACTGAGACACTGGGAACAGGCACTGAGACACTGGGAACAGGCACTGGGAACAGGCACTGAGACACTGGGAACAGGCACTGAGACACTGGGAACAGGCACTGAGACACTGGGAACAGGCACTGAGAACAGGCACTGAGACAGTGGGAACAGGCACTGAGACACTGGGAACAGGCACTGAGAACAGGCACTGAGACACTGGGAACAGGCACTGAGACACTGGGAACAGGCACTGAGAACAGGCACTGAGACACTGGGAACAGGCACTGAGACACTGGGAACAGGCACTGAGAACAGGCACTGAGAGACTGAGAACAGGCACTGAGACACTGGGAACAGGCACTGAGACATTGGGAACAGGCACTGAGACACTGAGAACAGGCACTGAGACACTGGGAACAGGCACTGAGACACTGAGAACAGGCACTGAGACATTGGGAACAGGCACTGAGACACTGAGAACAGGCATTGAGACACTGAGAACAGGCACTGAGACACTGAGAACAGGCACTGAGACACCGAGAACAGGCACTGAGACACTGGGAACAGGCACTGAGACACTGGGAACAGGCACTGAGACACTGAGAACAGGCACTGAGACACTGGGAACAAGCACTGAGACACTGGGAACAGGCACTGAGACACTGGGAACAGGCTCTGAGACACTGGGAACAGGCTCTGAGAACAGGCACTGAGACACTGGGAACAGGCACTGAGACACTGGGAACAGGCACTGAGACACTGGGAACAGGCTCTGAGAACAGGCACTGAGACACTGAGAACAGGCACTGAGAACAGGCACTGAGACACTGGGAACAGGCACTGGAACAGGCACTGAGACACTGAGAACAGGCACTGAGAACAGGCACTGAGACACTGGGAACAGGCACTGAGACACTGGGAACAGGCACTGAGACACTGAGAACAGGCACTGAGACACTGAGAACAGGCACTGGGACACTGGGAACAGGCACTTGGACACTGGGAACAGGCACTGGGACACTGGGAACAGGCACTGGGACACTGAGAACAGGCACTGAGACACTGAGAACAGGCACTGGGACACTAGGAACAGGCACTGAGACACTGAGAACAGGCACTGGGACACTGGGAATAGGCAGTGAGACACTGGGAACAGGCACTGAGACACTGGGAACAGGCACTGGGACACTGGGAACAGGCACTGAGAACAGGCACTGAGACACTGGGAACAGACACTGAGACACTGGGAACAGGCACTGAGACACTGGGAACAGGCACTGAAACACTGGGAATAGGCAGTGAGACACTGGGAACAGGCACTGAGACACTGGGAACAGGCACTGAGAACAGGCACTGAGACACTGGGAACAGGCACTGAGACACTGGGAACAGGCACTGAGACACTGGGAACAGGCACTGAAACACTGGGAATAGGCAGTGAGACACTGGGAACAGGCACTGAGACACTGGGAACAGGCACTGAGACACTGAGAACAGGCACTGAGAACAGGCACTGAGTCACTGGAACAGGCACTGAGACACTGGGAACAGGCACTGAGACACTGGGAACAGGCACTGAGACATTGGGAGCAGGCACTGAGACACTGGGAATAGGCACTGAGTCACTGGGAATAGGCAGTGAGACACTGGGAACAGGCACTGAGACACTGGGAACAGGCACTGAGACACTGGGAATAGGCACTGAGACACTGGGAACAGGCACTGAGACACTGAGAACAGGCACTGAGACACTGGGAACAGGCACTGAGACACTGGGAACAGGCACTGAGACACTGAGAACAGGCACTGAGACACTGGGAACAGGCACTGAGACACTGGGAACCGGCACTGAGACACTGGGAACAGGCACTGAGACACTGGGAACAGGCACCGAGACACTGAGAACAGGCACTGAGACACTGGGAACAGGCACTGGGACACTAGGAACAGGCACTGAGACACTGAGAACAGGCACTGGGACACTGGGAATAGGCAGTGAGACACTGGGAACAGGCACTGAGACACTGGGAACAGGCACTGAGACACTGGGAACAGACACTGAGACACTGGGAACAGGCACTGAGACACTGGGAACAGGCACTGAAACACTGGGAATAGGCAGTGAGACACTGGGAACAGGCACTGAGACACTGGGAACAGGCACTGAGAACAGGCACTGAGACACTGGGAACAGGCACTGAGACACTGGGAACAGGCACTGAGACACTGGGAACAGGCACTGAAACACTGGGAATAGGCAGTGAGACACTGGGAACAGGCACTGAGACACTGGGAACAGGCACTGAGACACTGAGAACAGGCACTGAGAACAGGCACTGAGTCACTGGGAACAGGCACTGAGACACTGGGAATAGTCACTGAGACACTGGGAACAGGCACTGAGACATTGGGAGCAGGCACTGAGACACTGGGAATAGGCACTGAGTCACTGGGAATAGGCAGTGAGACACTGGGAACAGGCACTGAGACACTGGGAACCGGCACTGAGACACTGGGAACAGGCACTGAGACACTGGGAACAGGCACTGAGACACTGAGAACAGGCACTGAGACACTGGGAACAGGCACTGAGACACTGGGAACAGGCACTGAGACACTGAGAACAGGCACTGAGACACTGAGAACAGGCACTGAGACACTGGGAACAGGCACTGAGACACTGAGAACAGGCACTGAGACACTGAGAACAGGCACTGAGACACTGGGAACAGGCACCGAGACACTGGGAACAGGCACTGAGACACTGAGAACAGGCACTGGGACACTGGGAACAGGCACTGAGACACTGGGAACAGGCACTGAGACACTGGGAACAGGCACTGAAACACTGAGAACAGGCACTGAGACACTGGGAACAGGCACTGAGACACTGGGAACAGGCACTCAGACACTGAGAACAGGCACTGAGACACTGAGAACAGGCACTGAGAACAGACACTGAGACACTGGGAACAGGCACTGAGAACACGCACTGAGTCACTGGGAACAGGCACTGAGACACTGAGAATAGGCACTGAGAACAGGCACTGAGACACTGGGAACAGGCACTGAGACACTGAGAACAGGCACTGAGAACAGGCACTGAGACACTGGGAACAGGCACTGAGACACTGAGAACAGGCACTGAGAACAGGCACTGAGACACTGGGAACAGGCACTGAGAACACGCACTGAGACACTGGGAACAGACACTGGGAACAGGCACTGAGACACTGGGAACAGGCACTGAGACACTGGGAACAGGCACTGAGACACTGAGAACAGGCACTGAGAACAGGCACTGGGAACAGGCACTGAGACACTGGGAACAGGCACTGAGACACTAGGAACAGGCACTGAGACACTGAGAACAGGCACTGAGAACAGGCACTGAGACACTGGGAACAGGCACTGAGACACTGGGAACAGACACTGAGACACTGGGAACAGGCACTGGGAACAGGCACTGAGACACTGGGAACAGACACTGAGACACTGGGAACAGGCACTGGGAACAGGCACTGAGACACTGGGAACAGGCACTGGGACACTGGGAACAGGCACTGGGAACAGGCACTGAGACACTGGGAACAGGCACTGGGACACTGGGAACAGGCACTGGGACACTGGGAACAGGCACTGGGACACTGGGAACAGGCACTGGGACACTGGAAATAGGCACTGGGAACAGGCACTGAGACACTGGGAACAGGCACTGAGACACTGGGAACAGGCACTGAGACACTGGGAACAGGCACTGGGACACTGGGAACAGGCACTGAGACACTGGGAACAGGCACTGAGACACTGGGAACAGGCACTGAGACACTGGGAACAGGCACTGAGACACTGAGAACAGGCACTGAGACACTGGGAACAGGGACTGGGACACTGGGAACAGGCACTGAGTCACTGGGAACAGGCACTGGGAACAGGCACTGAGACACTGGAACAGGCACTGGGACACTGGGAACAGGCACTGGGAACAGGCACTGAGACACTGGGAACAGGAACTGAGACACTGGGAACAGGCACTGAGACACTGGGAACAGGCACTGGGAACAGGCACTGAGACACTGGGAACAGGCACTGAGACACTGGGAACAGGCACTGAGACACTGGGAACAGGCACTGAGAACAGGCACTGAGACAGTGGGAACAGGCACTGAGACACTGGGAACAGGCACTGAGAACAGGCACTGAGTCACTGGGAACAGGCACTGAGACACTGGGAACAGGCACTGAGAACAGGCACTGAGACACTGGGAACAGGCACTGAGACACTGGGAACAGGCACTGAGAACAGGCACTGAGACACTGATAACAGGCACTGAGACACTGGGAACAGGCACTGAGACATTGGGAACAGGCACTGAGACACTGAGAACAGGCACTGAGACACTGGGAACAGGCACTGAGACACTGAGAACAGGCACTGAGACATTGGGAACAGGCACTGAGACACTGAGAACAGGCATTGAGACACTGAGAACAGGCACTGAGACACTGAGAACAGGCACTGAGACACTGAGAACAGGCACTGAGACACTGGGAACAGGCACTGAGACACTGGGAACAGGCACTGAGTCACTGAGAACAGGCACTGAGACACTGGGAACAAGCACTGAGACACTGGGAACAGGCACTGAGACACTGGGAACAGGCTCTGAGACACTGGGAACAGGCTCTGAGAACAGGCACTGAGACACTGGGAACAGGCACTGAGACACTGGGAACAGGCACTGAGACACTGGGAACAGGCTCTGAGAACAGGCACTGAGACACTGAGAACAGGCACTGAGAACAGGCACTGAGACACTGGGAACAGGCACTGGGAACAGGCACTGAGACACTGAGAACAGGCACTGAGAACAGGCACTGAGACACTGGGAACAGGCACTGAGACACTGGGAACAGGCACTGAGACACTGAGAACAGGCACTGAGACACTGAGAACAGGCACTGGGACACTGGGAACAGGCACTTGGACACTGGGAACAGGCACTGGGACACTGGGAACAGGCACTGGGACACTGAGAACAGGCACTGAGACACTGAGAACAGGCACTGGGACACTAGGAACAGGCACTGAGACACTGAGAACAGGCACTGGGACACTGGGAATAGGCAGTGAGACACTGGGAACAGGCACTGAGACACTGGGAACAGGCACTGGGACACTGGGAACAGGCACTGAGAACAGGCACTGAGACACTGGGAACAGACACTGAGACACTGGGAACAGGCACTGAGACACTGGGAACAGGCACTGAAACACTGGGAATAGGCAGTGAGACACTGGGAACAGGCACTGAGACACTGGGAACAGGCACTGAGAACAGGCACTGAGACACTGGGAACAGGCACTGAGACACTGGGAACAGGCACTGAGACACTGGGAACAGGCACTGAAACACTGGGAATAGGCAGTGAGACACTGGGAACAGGCACTGAGACACTGGGAACAGGCACTGAGACACTGAGAACAGGCACTGAGAACAGGCACTGAGTCACTGGGAACAGGCACTGAGACACTGGGAACAGGCACTGAGACACTGGGAACAGGCACTGAGACATTGGGAGCAGGCACTGAGACACTGGGAATAGGCACTGAGTCACTGGGAATAGGCAGTGAGACACTGGGAACAGGCACTGAGACACTGGGAACAGGCACTGAGACACTGGGAATAGGCACTGAGACACTGGGAACAGGCACTGAGACACTGAGAACAGGCACTGAGACACTGGGAACAGGCACTGAGACACTGGGAACAGGCACTGAGACACTGAGAACAGGCACTGAGACACTGGGAACAGGCACTGAGACACTGGGAACCGGCACTGAGACACTGGGAACAGGCACTGAGACACTGGGAACAGGCACCGAGACACTGAGAACAGGCACTGAGACACTGGGAACAGGCACTGAGACACTGGGAACAGGCACTGAGACACTGAGAACAGGCACTGAGACACTGAGAACAGGCACTGAGACACTGGGAACAGGCACTGAGACACTGAGAACAGGCACTGAGACACTGAGAACAGGCACTGAGACACTGGGAACAGGCACTGAGACACTGGGAACAGGCACTGAGACACTGAGAACAGGCACTGGGACACTGGGAACAGGCACTGAGACACTGGGAACAGACACTGGGAACAGGCACTGAGACACTGGGAACAGGCACTGAGACACTGGGAACAGGCACTGAGACACTGAGAACAGGCACTGAGAACAGGCACTGGGAACAGGCACTGAGACACTGGGAACAGGCACTGAGACACTGGGAACAGGCACTGAGACACTGAGAACAGGCACTGAAACACTGGGAATAGGCAGTGAGACACTGGGAACAGGCACTGAGACACTGGGAACAGGCACTGAGACACTGAGAACAGGCACTGAGAACAGGCACTGAGTCACTGGGAACAGGCACTGAGACACTGGGAATAGGCACTGAGACACTGGGAACAGGCACTGAGACACTGGGAGCAGGCACTGAGACACTGGGAATAGGCACTGAGTCACTGGGAATAGGCAGTGAGACACTGGGAACAGGCACTGAGACACTGGGAACCGGCACTGAGACACTGGGAACAGGCACTGAGACACTGGGAACAGGCACTGAGACACTGAGAACAGGCACTGAGACACTGGGAACAGGCACTGAGACACTGGGAACAGGCACTGAGACACTGAGAACAGGCACTGAGACACTGAGAACAGGCACTGAGACACTGGGAACAGGCACTGAGACACTGAGAACAGGCACTGAGACACTGAGAACAGGCACTGAGACACTGGGAACAGGCACTGAGACACTGGGAACAGGCACTGAGACACTGAGAACAGGCACTGGGACACTGGGAACAGGCACTGAGACACTGGGAACAGGCACTGAGACACTGGGAACAGGCACTGAAACACTGAGAACAGGCACTGAGACACTGGGAACAGGCACTGAGACACTGGGAACAGGCACTCAGACACTGAGAACAGGCACTGAGACACTGAGAACAGGCACTGAGAACAGACACTGAGACACTGGGAACAGGCACTGAGAACACGCACTGAGTCACTGGGAACAGGCACTGAGACACTGAGAATAGGCACTGAGAACAGGCACTGAGACACTGGGAACAGGCACTGAGACACTGAGAACAGGCACTGAGAACAGGCACTGAGACACTGGGAACAGGCACTGAGACACTGAGAACAGGCACTGAGAACAGGCACTGAGACACTGGGAACAGGCACTGAGAACACGCACTGAGACACTGGGAACAGACACTGGGAACAGGCACTGAGACACTGGGAACAGGCACTGAGACACTGGGAACAGGCACTGAGACACTGAGAACAGGCACTGAGAACAGGCACTGGGAACAGGCACTGAGACACTGGGAACAGGCACTGAGACACTAGGAACAGGCACTGAGACACTGAGAACAGGCACTGAGAACAGGCACTGAGACACTGGGAACAGGCACTGAGACACTGGGAACAGACACTGAGACACTGGGAACAGGCACTGGGAACAGGCACTGAGACACTGGGAACAGACACTGAGACACTGGGAACAGGCACTGGGAACAGGCACTGAGACACTGGGAACAGGCACTGGGACACTGGGAACAGGCACTGGGAACAGGCACTGAGACACTGGGAACAGGCACTGGGACACTGGGAACAGGCACTGGGACACTGGGAACAGGCACTGGGACACTGGGAACAGGCACTGGGACACTGGAAATAGGCACTGGGAACAGGCACTGAGACACTGGGAACAGGCACTGAGACACTGGGAACAGGCACTGAGACACTGGGAACAGGCACTGGGACACTGGGAACAGGCACTGAGACACTGGGAACAGGCACTGAGACACTGGGAACAGGCACTGAGACACTGGGAACAGGCACTGAGACACTGGGAACAGGCACTGAGACACTGGGAACAGGGACTGGGACACTGGGAACAGGCACTGAGTCACTGGGAACAGGCACTGGGAACAGGCACTGAGACACTGGAACAGGCACTGGGACACTGGGAACAGGCACTGGGAACAGGCACTGAGACACTGGGAACAGGAACTGAGACACTGGGAACAGGCACTGAGACACTGGGAACAGGCACTGGGAACAGGCACTGAGACACTGGGAACAGGCACTGAGACACTGGGAACAGGCACTGAGACACTGGGAACAGGCACTGAGAACAGGCACTGAGACAGTGGGAACAGGCACTGAGACACTGGGAACAGGCACTGAGAACAGGCACTGAGTCACTGGGAACAGGCACTGAGACACTGGGAACAGGCACTGAGAACAGGCACTGAGACACTGGGAACAGGCACTGAGACACTGGGAACAGGCACTGAGAACAGGCACTGAGACACTGATAACAGGCACTGAGACACTGGGAACAGGCACTGAGACATTGGGAACAGGCACTGAGACACTGAGAACAGGCACTGAGACACTGGGAACAGGCACTGAGACACTGAGAACAGGCACTGAGACATTGGGAACAGGCACTGAGACACTGAGAACAGGCATTGAGACACTGAGAACAGGCACTGAGACACTGAGAACAGGCACTGAGACACTGAGAACAGGCACTGAGACACTGGGAACAGGCACTGAGACACTGGGAACAGGCACTGAGTCACTGAGAACAGGCACTGAGACACTGGGAACAAGCACTGAGACACTGGGAACAGGCACTGAGACACTGGGAACAGGCTCTGAGACACTGGGAACAGGCTCTGAGAACAGGCACTGAGACACTGGGAACAGGCACTGAGACACTGGGAACAGGCACTGAGACACTGGGAACAGGCTCTGAGAACAGGCACTGAGACACTGAGAACAGGCACTGAGAACAGGCACTGAGACACTGGGAACAGGCACTGGGAACAGGCACTGAGACACTGAGAACAGGCACTGAGAACAGGCACTGAGACACTGGGAACAGGCACTGAGACACTGGGAACAGGCACTGAGACACTGAGAACAGGCACTGAGACACTGAGAACAGGCACTGGGACACTGGGAACAGGCACTTGGACACTGGGAACAGGCACTGGGACACTGGGAACAGGCACTGGGACACTGAGAACAGGCACTGAGACACTGAGAACAGGCACTGGGACACTAGGAACAGGCACTGAGACACTGAGAACAGGCACTGGGACACTGGGAATAGGCAGTGAGACACTGGGAACAGGCACTGAGACACTGGGAACAGGCACTGGGACACTGGGAACAGGCACTGAGAACAGGCACTGAGACACTGGGAACAGACACTGAGACACTGGGAACAGGCACTGAGACACTGGGAACAGGCACTGAAACACTGGGAATAGGCAGTGAGACACTGGGAACAGGCACTGAGACACTGGGAACAGGCACTGAGAACAGGCACTGAGACACTGGGAACAGGCACTGAGACACTGGGAACAGGCACTGAGACACTGGGAACAGGCACTGAAACACTGGGAATAGGCAGTGAGACACTGGGAACAGGCACTGAGACACTGGGAACAGGCACTGAGACACTGAGAACAGGCACTGAGAACAGGCACTGAGTCACTGGGAACAGGCACTGAGACACTGGGAACAGGCACTGAGACACTGGGAACAGGCACTGAGACATTGGGAGCAGGCACTGAGACACTGGGAATAGGCACTGAGTCACTGGGAATAGGCAGTGAGACACTGGGAACAGGCACTGAGACACTGGGAACAGGCACTGAGACACTGGGAATAGGCACTGAGACACTGGGAACAGGCACTGAGACACTGAGAACAGGCACTGAGACACTGGGAACAGGCACTGAGACACTGGGAACAGGCACTGAGACACTGAGAACAGGCACTGAGACACTGGGAACAGGCACTGAGACACTGGGAACCGGCACTGAGACACTGGGAACAGGCACTGAGACACTGGGAACAGGCACCGAGACACTGAGAACAGGCACTGAGACACTGGGAACAGGCACTGAGACACTGGGAACAGGCACTGAGACACTGAGAACAGGCACTGAGACACTGAGAACAGGCACTGAGACACTGGGAACAGGCACTGAGACACTGAGAACAGGCACTGAGACACTGAGAACAGGCACTGAGACACTGGGAACAGGCACTGAGACACTGGGAACAGGCACTGAGACACTGAGAACAGGCACTGGGACACTGGGAACAGGCACTGAGACACTGGGAACAGACACTGGGAACAGGCACTGAGACACTGGGAACAGGCACTGAGACACTGGGAACAGGCACTGAGACACTGAGAACAGGCACTGAGAACAGGCACTGGGAACAGGCACTGAGACACTGGGAACAGGCACTGAGACACTGGGAACAGGCACTGAGACACTGAGAACAGGCACTGAAACACTGGGAATAGGCAGTGAGACACTGGGAACAGGCACTGAGACACTGGGAACAGGCACTGAGACACTGAGAACAGGCACTGAGAACAGGCACTGAGTCACTGGGAACAGGCACTGAGACACTGGGAATAGGCACTGAGACACTGGGAACAGGCACTGAGACATTGGGAGCAGGCACTGAGACACAGGGAATAGGCACTGAGTCACTGGGAATAGGCAGTGAGACACTGGGAACAGGCACTGAGACACTGGGAACCGGCACTGAGACACTGGGAACAGGCACTGAGACACTGGGAACAGGCACTGAGACACTGAGAACAGGCACTGAGACACTGGGAACAGGCACTGAGACACTGGGAACAGGCACTGAGACACTGAGAACAGGCACTGAGACACTGAGAACAGGCACTGAGACACTGGGAACAGGCACTGAGACACTGAGAACAGGCACTGAGACACTGAGAACAGGCACTGAGACACTGGGAACAGGCACTGAGACACTGGGAACAGGCACTGAGACACTGAGAACAGGCACTGGGACACTGGGAACAGGCACTGAGACACTGGGAACAGGCACTGAGACACTGGGAACAGGCACTGAAACACTGAGAACAGGCACTGAGACACTGGGAACAGGCACTGAGACACTGGGAACAGGCACTCAGACACTGAGAACAGGCACTGAGACACTGAGAACAGGCACTGAGAACAGACACTGAGACACTGGGAACAGGCACTGAGAACACGCACTGAGTCACTGGGAACAGGCACTGAGACACTGAGAATAGGCACTGAGAACAGGCACTGAGACACTGGGAACAGGCACTGAGACACTGAGAACAGGCACTGAGAACAGGCACTGAGACACTGGGAACAGGCACTGAGACACTGAGAACAGGCACTGAGAACAGGCACTGAGACACTGGGAACAGGCACTGAGAACACGCACTGAGACACTGGGAACAGACACTGGGAACAGGCACTGAGACACTGGGAACAGGCACTGAGACACTGGGAACAGGCACTGAGACACTGAGAACAGGCACTGAGAACAGGCACTGGGAACAGGCACTGAGACACTGGGAACAGGCACTGAGACACTAGGAACAGGCACTGAGACACTGAGAACAGGCACTGAGAACAGGCACTGAGACACTGGGAACATGCACTGAGAACACGCACTGAGACACTGGGAACAGGCACTGAGACACTGGGAACAGACACTGAGACACTGGGAACAGGCACTGGGAACAGGCACTGAGACACTGGGAACAGACACTGAGACACTGGGAACAGGCACTGGGAACAGGCACTGAGACACTGGGAACAGGCACTGGGACACTGGGAACAGGCACTGGGAACAGGCACTGAGACACTGGGAACAGGCACTGGGACACTGGGAACAGGCACTGGGACACTGGGAACAGGCACTGGGACACTGGGAACAGGCACTGGGACACTGGAAATAGGCACTGGGAACAGGCACTGAGACACTGGGAACAGGCACTGAGACACTGGGAACAGGCACTGAGACACTGGGAACAGGCACTGGGACACTGGGAACAGGCACTGAGACACTGGGAACAGGCACTGAGACACTGGGAACAGGCACTGAGACACTGGGAACAGGCACTGAGACACTGGGAACAGGCACTGAGACACTGGGAACAGGGACTGGGACACTGGGAACAGGCACTGAGTCACTGGGAACAGGCACTGGGAACAGGCACTGAGACACTGGAACAGGCACTGGGACACTGGGAACAGGCACTGGGAACAGGCACTGAGACACTGGGAACAGGAACTGAGACACTGGGAACAGGCACTGAGACACTGGGAACAGGCACTGGGAACAGGCACTGAGACACTGGGAACAGGCACTGAGACACTGGGAACAGGCACTGAGACACTGGGAACAGGCACTGAGAACACGCACTGAGACAGTGGGAACAGGCACTGAGACACTGGGAACAGGCACTGAGAACAGGCACTGAGTCACTGGGAACAGGCACTGAGACACTGGGAACAGGCACTGAGAACAGGCACTGAGACACTGGGAACAGGCACTGAGACACTGGGAACAGGCACTGAGAACAGGCACTGAGACACTGATAACAGGCACTGAGACACTGGGAACAGGCACTGAGACATTGGGAACAGGCACTGAGACACTGAGAACAGGCACTGAGACACTGGGAACAGGCACTGAGACACTGAGAACAGGCACTGAGACATTGGGAACAGGCACTGAGACACTGAGAACAGGCATTGAGACACTGAGAACAGGCACTGAGACACTGAGAACAGGCACTGAGACACTGAGAACAGGCACTGAGACACTGGGAACAGGCACTGAGACACTGGGAACAGGCACTGAGACACTGAGAACAGGCACTGAGACACTGGGAACAAGCACTGAGACACTGGGAACAGGCACTGAGACACTGGGAACAGGCTCTGAGACACTGGGAACAGGCTCTGAGAACAGGCACTGAGACACTGGGAACAGGCACTGAGACACTGGGAACAGGCACTGAGACACTGGGAACAGGCTCTGAGAACAGGCACTGAGACACTGAGAACAGGCACTGAGAACAGGCACTGAGACACTGGGAACAGGCACTGGGAACAGGCACTGAGACACTGAGAACAGGCACTGAGAACAGGCACTGAGACACTGGGAACAGGCACTGAGACACTGGGAACAGGCACTGAGACACTGAGAACAGGCACTGAGACACTGAGAACAGGCACTGGGACACTGGGAACAGGCACTTGGACACTGGGAACAGGCACTGGGACACTGGGAACAGGCACTGGGACACTGAGAACAGGCACTGAGACACTGAGAACAGGCACTGGGACACTAGGAACAGGCACTGAGACACTGAGAACAGGCACTGGGACACTGGGAATAGGCAGTGAGACACTGGGAACAGGCACTGAGACACTGAGAACAGGCACTGAGACACTGGGAACAGGCACTGAGAACAGGCACTGAGACACTGGGAACAGACACTGAGACACTGGGAACAGGCACTGAGACACTGGGAACAGGCACTGAAACACTGGGAATAGGCAGTGAGACACTGGGAACAGGCACTGAGACACTGGGAACAGGCACTGAGAACAGGCACTGAGACACTGGGAACAGGCACTGAGACACTGGGAACAGGCACTGAGACACTGGGAACAGGCACTGAAACACTGGGAATAGGCAGTGAGACACTGGGAACAGGCACTGAGACACTGGGAACAGGCACTGAGACACTGAGAACAGGCACTGAGAACAGGCACTGAGTCACTGGGAACAGGCACTGAGACACTGGGAACAGGCACTGAGACACTGGGAACAGGCACTGAGACATTGGGAGCAGGCACTGAGACACTGGGAATAGGCACTGAGTCACTGGGAATAGGCAGTGAGACACTGGGAACAGGCACTGAGACACTGGGAACAGGCACTGAGACACTGGGAATAGGCACTGAGACACTGGGAACAGGCACTGAGACACTGAGAACAGGCACTGAGACACTGGGAACAGGCACTGAGACACTGGGAACAGGCACTGAGACACTGAGAACAGGCACTGAGACACTGGGAACAGGCACTGAGACACTGGGAACCGGCACTGAGACACTGGGAACAGGCACTGAGACACTGGGAACAGGCACCGAGACACTGAGAACAGGCACTGAGACACTGGGAACAGGCACTGAGACACTGGGAACAGGCACTGAGACACTGAGAACAGGCACTGAGACACTGAGAACAGGCACTGAGACACTGGGAACAGGCACTGAGACACTGAGAACAGGCACTGAGACACTGAGAACAGGCACTGAGACACTGGGAACAGGCACTGAGACACTGGGAACAGGCACTGAGACACTGAGAACAGGCACTGGGACACTGGGAACAGGCACTGAGACACTGGGAACAGACACTGGGAACAGGCACTGAGACACTGGGAACAGGCACTGAGACACTGGGAACAGGCACTGAGACACTGAGAACAGGCACTGAGAACAGGCACTGGGAACAGGCACTGAGACACTGGGAACAGGCACTGAGACACTGGGAACAGGCACTGAGACACTGAGAACAGGCACTGAGAACAGGCACTGAGACACTGGGAACATGCACTGAGAACACGCACTGAGACACTGGGAACAGGCACTGAGACACTGGGAACAGACACTGAGACACTGGGAACAGGCACTGGGAACAGGCACTGAGACACTGGGAACAGACACTGAGACACTGGGAACAGGCACTGGGAACAGGCACTGAGACACTGGGAACAGGCACTGGGACACTGGGAACAGGCACTGGGAACAGGCACTGAGACACTGGGAACAGGCACTGGGACACTGGGAACAGGCACTGGGACACTGGGAACAGGCACTGGGACACTGGGAACAGGCACTGGGACACTGGAAATAGGCACTGGGAACAGGCACTGAGACACTGGGAACAGGCACTGAGACACTGGGAACAGGCACTGAGACACTGGGAACAGGCACTGGGACACTGGGAACAGGCACTGAGACACTGGGAACAGGCACTGAGACACTGGGAACAGGCACTGAGACACTGGGAACAGGCACTGAGACACTGGGAACAGGCACTGAGACACTGGGAACAGGCACTGGGACACTGGGAACAGGCACTGAGTCACTGGGAACAGGCACTGGGAACAGGCACTGAGACACTGGAACAGGCACTGGGACACTGGGAACAGGCACTGGGAACAGGCACTGAGACACTGGGAACAGGAACTGAGACACTGGGAACAGGCACTGAGACACTGGGAACAGGCACTGGGAACAGGCACTGAGACACTGGGAACAGGCACTGAGACACTGGGAACAGGCACTGAGACACTGGGAACAGGCACTGAGAACAGGCACTGAGACAGTGGGAACAGGCACTGAGACACTGGGAACAGGCACTGAGAACAGGCACTGAGACACTGGGAACAGGCACTGAGACACTGGGAACAGGCACTGAGAACAGGCACTGAGACACTGGGAACAGGCACTGAGACACTGGGAACAGGCACTGAGAACAGGCACTGAGACACTGATAACAGGCACTGAGACACTGGGAACAGGCACTGAGACATTGGGAACAGGCACTGAGACACTGAGAACAGGCACTGAGACACTGGGAACAGGCACTGAGACACTGAGAACAGGCACTGAGACATTGGGAACAGGCACTGAGACACTGAGAACAGGCATTGAGACACTGAGAACAGGCACTGAGACACTGAGAACAGGCACTGAGACACTGAGAACAGGCACTGAGACACTGGGAACAGGCACTGAGACACTGGGAACAGGCACTGAGACACTGAGAACAGGCACTGAGACACTGGGAACAAGCACTGAGACACTGGGAACAGGCACTGAGACACTGGGAACAGGCTCTGAGACACTGGGAACAGGCTCTGAGAACAGGCACTGAGACACTGGGAACAGGCACTGAGACACTGGGAACAGGCACTGAGACACTGGGAACAGGCTCTGAGAACAGGCACTGAGACACTGAGAACAGGCACTGAGAACAGGCACTGAGACACTGGGAACAGGCACTGGGAACAGGCACTGAGACACTGAGAACAGGCACTGAGAACAGGCACTGAGACACTGGGAACAGGCACTGGGAACAGGCACTGAGACACTGAGAACAGGCACTGAGAACAGGCACTGAGACACTGGGAACAGGCACTGAGAACACGCACTGAGTCACTGGGAACAGGCACTGAGACACTGACAACAGGCACTGAGAACAGGCACTTAGACACTGGGAACAGGCACTGAGACACTGAGAACAGGCACTGAGAACAGGCACTGAGACACTGGGAACAGGCACTGAGACACTGAGAACAGGCACTGAGAACAGGCACTGAGACACTGGGAACAGGCACTGAGACCACGCACTGAGACACTGGGAACAGACACTGGGAACAGGCACTGAGACACTGGGAACTGGCACTGAGACACTGGGAACAGGCACTGAGACACTGAGAACAGGCACTGAGAACAGGCACTGAGACACTGGGAACAGGCACTGGGAACAGGCACTGAGACACTGGGAACAGGCACTGAGACACTGGGAACAGGCACTGAGACACTGAGAACAGGCACTGAGACACTGGGAACAGGCACTGAGAACACGCACTGAGACACTGGGAACAGGCACTGAGACACTGGGAACAGACACTGAGACACTGGGAACAGGCACTGGGAACAGGCACTGAGACACTGGGAACAGACACTGAGACACTGGGAACAGGCACTGGGAACAGGCACTGAGACACTGGGAACAGGCACTGGGACACTGGGAATAGGCACTGGGAACAGGCACTGAGACACTGGGAACAGGCACTGGGACATTGGGAACAGGCACTGGGACACTGGGAACAGGCACTGGGACACTGGGAACAGGCACTGGGACACTGGGAACAGGCACTGAGACACTGGGAACAGGCACTGAGACACTGGGAACAGGCACTGGGACACTGGGAACAGGCACTGAGACACTGGGAACAGGCACTGAGACACTGGGAACAGGCACTGAGACACTGGGAACAGGCACTGAGACACTGGGAACAGGCACTGAGACACTGGGAACAGGCACTGAGACACTGGGAACAGGCACTGGGACACTGGGAACAGGCACTGAGTCACTGGGAACAGGCACTGGGAACAGGCACTGAGACACTGGGAACAGGCACTGGGACACTGGGAACAGGCACTGGGAACAGGCACTGAGACACTGGGAACAGGCACTGGGACACTGGGAACAGGCACTGGGAACAGGCACTGAGACACTGGGAACAGGCACTGAGTCACTGGGAACAGGCACTGAGACACTGGGAACAGGCACTGAGACACTGGGAACAGGCACTGAGACACTGGGAACAGGCACTGAGACAGTGGGAACAGGCACTGAGACACTGGGAACAGGCACTGAGAACAGGCACTGAGACACTGGGAACAGGCACTGAGACACTGGGAACAGGCACTGAGAACAGGCACTGAGACACTGGGAACAGGCACTGAGACACTGGGAACAGGCACTGAGAAACTGAGAACAGGCACTGAGAAACTGGGAACAGGCACTGAGACATTGGGAACAGGCACTGAGACACTGAGAACAGGCACTGAGACACTGGGAACAGGCACTGAGACACTGAGAACAGGCACTGAGACATTGGGAAAAGGCACTGAGACACTGAGAACAGGGACTGAGACACTGGGAACAGGCACTGAGACACTTGGAACAGGATCTGAGAACAGGCACTGAGACACTGAGAACAGGCACTGAGGCATTGGGAATGGGCACTGAGACACTGAGAACAGGCACTGAGACACTGAGAACAGGCACTGAGACATTGGGAACAGGCACTGAGACACTTGGAACAGGCACTGAGACACTGGGAACAGGATCTGAGAACAGGCACTGAGACACTGAGAACAGGCACTGAGACATTGGGAACGGGCACTGAGACACTGAGAACAGGCACTGAGACACTGAGAACAGGCACTGAGACATTGGGAACAGGCACTGAGACACTGAGAACAGGCACTGAGACACTGAGAACAGGCACTGAGAACTGGGAACAGGCACTGAGACACTGGGAACAGGCACTGAGACACTGGGAACAGGCACTGAGACACTGGGAACAGGCACTGAGACACTGGGAACAGGCACCGAGACACTGGGAACAGGCACTGAGACACTGAGAACAGGGACTGAGACACTGGGAACAGGCACTGAGACACTGGGAACAGGCACTGAGACACTGGGAACAGGCACTGAGACACTGGGAACAGGCACTGAGACACTGGGAACAGGCACTGAGACACTGGGAACAGGTACTGAAACACTATGAACAGGCACTGAGACACTGGGAACAGGCACTGAGACACTGGGAACAGGCACTGAGACACTGGGAACAGGTACTGAAACACTGTGAACAGGCACTGAGACACTGGGAACAGGCACTGAGACACTGGGAACAGGCACTGAGACACTGGGAACAGGCACTGAGAACAGGCACTGAGACACTGGGAACAGACACTGAGACAGTGGGAACAGGCACTGAGACACTGGGAACAGACACTGAGACACTGGGAACAGGCACTGAGACACTGGGAACAGGCACTGAGAACAGGCACTGAGAACAGGCACTGAGACACTGGGAACAGGCACTGAGACACTGGGAACAGGCACTGAGAGCAGGCACTGAGACACTGGGAACAGGCACTGGGAACAGGCACTGAGAACAGGCACTGAGACACTGGGAACAGGCACTGAGACTCTGGGAACAGGCACTGAGAACAGGCACTGAGACACTGGGTACAGGCACTGAGAACAGACACTGAGACACTGGGAATAGGCACTGAGACACTGGGAACAGGCACTGAGAACAGGCACTGAGACACTGGGAACAGACACTGAGACAGTGGGAACAGGCACTGAGACACTGGGAACAGACACTGAGACACTGGGAACAGGCACTGAGACACTGGGAACAGGCACTGAGACACTGGGAACAGGCACTGAGACACTGGGAACAGGCACTGAAACACTGGGAATAGGCAGTGAGACACTGGGAACAGGCACTGAGACACTGGGAACAGGCACTGAGACACTGAGAACAGGCACTGAGAACAGGCACTGAGTCACTGGGAACAGGCACTGAGACACTGGGAACAGGCACTGAGACACTGGGAACAGGCACTGAGACATTGGGAGCAGGCACTGAGACACTGGGAATAGGCACTGAGTCACTGGGAATAGGCAGTGAGACACTGGGAACAGGCACTGAGACACTGGAACAGGCACTGAGACACTGGGAATAGGCACTGAGACACTGGGAACAGGCACTGAGACACTGAGAACAGGCACTGAGACACTGGGAACAGGCACTGAGACACTGGGAACAGGCACTGAGACACTGAGAACAGGCACTGAGACACTGGAACAGGCACTGAGACACTGGGAACCGGCACTGAGACACTGGGAACAGGCACTGAGACACTGGGAACAGGCACCGAGACACTGAGAACAGGCACTGAGACACTGGGAACAGGCACTGAGACACTGGGAACAGGCACTGAGACACTGAGAACAGGCACTGAGACACTGAGAACAGGCACTGAGACACTGGGAACAGGCACTGAGACACTGAGAACAGGCACTGAGACACTGAGAACAGGCACTGAGACACTGGGAACAGGCACTGAGACACTGGGAACAGGCACTGAGACACTGAGAACAGGCACTGGGACACTGGGAACAGGCACTGAGACACTGGGAACAGACACTGGGAACAGGCACTGAGACACTGGGAACAGGCACTGAGACACTGGGAACAGGCACTGAGACACTGAGAACAGGCACTGAGAACAGGCACTGGGAACAGGCACTGAGACACTGGGAACAGGCACTGAGACACTGGGAACAGGCACTGAGACACTGAGAACAGGCACTGAGAACAGGCACTGAGACACTGGGAACATGCACTGAGAACACGCACTGAGACACTGGGAACAGGCACTGAGACACTGGGAACAGACACTGAGACACTGGGAACAGGCACTGGGAACAGGCACTGAGACACTGGGAACAGACACTGAGACACTGGGAACAGGCACTGGGAACAGGCACTGAGACACTGGGAACAGGCACTGGGACACTGGGAACAGGCACTGGGAACAGGCACTGAGACACTGGGAACAGGCACTGGGACACTGGGAACAGGCACTGGGACACTGGGAACAGGCACTGGGACACTGGGAACAGGCACTGGGACACTGGAAATAGGCACTGGGAACAGGCACTGAGACACTGGGAACAGGCACTGAGACACTGGGAACAGGCACTGAGACACTGGGAACAGGCACTGGGACACTGGGAACAGGCACTGAGACACTGGGAACAGGCACTGAGACACTGGGAACAGGCACTGAGACACTGGGAACAGGCACTGAGACACTGGGAACAGGCACTGAGACACTGGGAACAGGCACTGGGACACTGGGAACAGGCACTGAGTCACTGGGAACAGGCACTGGGAACAGGCACTGAGACACTGGAACAGGCACTGGGACACTGGGAACAGGCACTGGGAACAGGCACTGAGACACTGGGAACAGGAACTGAGACACTGGGAACAGGCACTGAGACACTGGGAACAGGCACTGGGAACAGGCACTGAGACACTGGGAACAGGCACTGAGACACTGGGAACAGGCACTGAGACACTGGGAACAGGCACTGAGAACAGGCACTGAGACAGTGGGAACAGGCACTGAGACACTGGGAACAGGCACTGAGAACAGGCACTGAGACACTGGGAACAGGCACTGAGACACTGGGAACAGGCACTGAGAACAGGCACTGAGACACTGGGAACAGGCACTGAGACACTGGGAACAGGCACTGAGAACAGGCACTGAGACACTGATAACAGGCACTGAGACACTGGGAACAGGCACTGAGACATTGGGAACAGGCACTGAGACACTGAGAACAGGCACTGAGACACTGGGAACAGGCACTGAGACACTGAGAACAGGCACTGAGACATTGGGAACAGGCACTGAGACACTGAGAACAGGCATTGAGACACTGAGAACAGGCACTGAGACACTGAGAACAGGCACTGAGACACTGAGAACAGGCACTGAGACACTGGGAACAGGCACTGAGACACTGGGAACAGGCACTGAGACACTGAGAACAGGCACTGAGACACTGGGAACAAGCACTGAGACACTGGGAACAGGCACTGAGACACTGGGAACAGGCTCTGAGACACTGGGAACAGGCTCTGAGAACAGGCACTGAGACACTGGGAACAGGCACTGAGACACTGGGAACAGGCACTGAGACACTGGGAACAGGCTCTGAGAACAGGCACTGAGACACTGAGAACAGGCACTGAGAACAGGCACTGAGACACTGGGAACAGGCACTGGGAACAGGCACTGAGACACTGAGAACAGGCACTGAGAACAGGCACTGAGACACTGGGAACAGGCACTGGGAACAGGCACTGAGACACTGAGAACAGGCACTGAGAACAGGCACTGAGACACTGGGAACAGGCACTGAGAACACGCACTGAGTCACTGGGAACAGGCACTGAGACACTGACAACAGGCACTGAGAACAGGCACTTAGACACTGGGAACAGGCACTGAGACACTGAGAACAGGCACTGAGAACAGGCACTGAGACACTGGGAACAGGCACTGAGACACTGAGAACAGGCACTGAGAACAGGCACTGAGACACTGGGAACAGGCACTGAGACCACGCACTGAGACACTGGGAACAGACACTGGGAACAGGCACTGAGACACTGGGAACTGGCACTGAGACACTGGGAACAGGCACTGAGACACTGAGAACAGGCACTGAGAACAGGCACTGAGACACTGGGAACAGGCACTGGGAACAGGCACTGAGACACTGGGAACAGGCACTGAGACACTGGGAACAGGCACTGAGACACTGAGAACAGGCACTGAGACACTGGGAACAGGCACTGAGAACACGCACTGAGACACTGGGAACAGGCACTGAGACACTGGGAACAGACACTGAGACACTGGGAACAGGCACTGGGAACAGGCACTGAGACACTGGGAACAGACACTGAGACACTGGGAACAGGCACTGGGAACAGGCACTGAGACACTGGGAATAGGCACTGGGAACAGGCACTGAGACACTGGGAACAGGCACTGGGACATTGGGAACAGGCACTGGGACACTGGGAACAGGCACTGGGACACTGGGAACAGGCACTGGGACACTGGGAACAGGCACTGAGACACTGGGAACAGGCACTGAGACACTGGGAACAGGCACTGGGACACTGGGAACAGGCACTGAGACACTGGGAACAGGCACTGAGACACTGGGAACAGGCACTGAGACACTGGGAACAGGCACTGAGACACTGGGAACAGGCACTGAGACACTGGGAACAGGCACTGAGACACTGGGAACAGGCACTGGGACACTGGGAACAGGCACTGAGTCACTGGGAACAGGCACTGGGAACAGGCACTGAGACACTGGGAACAGGCACTGGGACACTGGGAACAGGCACTGGGAACAGGCACTGAGACACTGGGAACAGGCACTGGGACACTGGGAACAGGCACTGGGAACAGGCACTGAGACACTGAGAACAGGCACTGAGTCACTGGGAACAGGCACTGAGACACTGGGAACAGGCACTGAGACACTGGGAACAGGCACTGAGACACTGGGAACAGGCACTGAGACATTGGGAACAGGCACTGGGAACAGGCACTGAGACACTGGGAACAGGCACTGAGACACTGGGAACAGGCACTGAGACACTGGGAACAGGCACTGAGACACTGGGAACAGGCACTGAGACAGTGGGAACAGGCACTGAGACACTGGGAACAGGCACTGAGAACAGGCACTGAGACACTGGGAACAGGCACTGAGACACTGGGAACAGGCACTGAGAACAGGCACTGAGACACTGGGAACAGGCACTGAGACACTGGGAACAGGCACTGAGAACAGGCACTGAGAAACTGAGAACAGGCACTGAGAAACTGGGAACAGGCACTGAGACATTGGGAACAGGCACTGAGACACTGAGAACAGGCACTGAGACACTGGGAACAGGCACTGAGACACTGAGAACAGGCACTGAGACATTGGGAAAAGGCACTGAGACACTGAGAACAGGGACTGAGACACTGGGAACAGGCACTGAGACACTTGGAACAGGATCTGAGAACAGGCACTGAGACACTGAGAACAGGCACTGAGGCATTGGGAATGGGCACTGAGACACTGAGAACAGGCACTGAGACACTGAGAACAGGCACTGAGACATTGGGAACAGGCACTGAGACACTTGGAACAGGCACTGAGACACTGGGAACAGGATCTGAGAACAGGCACTGAGACACTGAGAACAGGCACTGAGACATTGGGAATGGGCACTGAGACACTGAGAACAGGCACTGAGACACTGAGAACAGGCACTGAGACATTGGGAACAGGCACTGAGACACTGAGAACAGGCACTGAGACACTGAGAACAGGCACTGAGAACTGGGAACAGGCACTGAGACACTGGGAACAGGCACTGAGACACTGGGAACAGGCACTGAGACACTGGGAACAGGCACTGAGACACTGGGAACAGGCACCGAGACACTGGGAACAGGCACTGAGACACTGAGAACAGGGACTGAGACACTGGGAACAGGCACTGAGACACTGGGAACAGGCACTGAGACACTGGGAACAGGCACTGAGACACTGGGAACAGGCACTGAGACACTGGGAACAGGCACTGAGACACTGGGAACAGGTACTGAAACACTATGAACAGGCACTGAGACACTGGGAACAGGCACTGAGACACTGGGAACAGGCACTGAGACACTGGGAACAGGTACTGAAACACTATGAACAGGCACTGAGACACTGGGAACAGGCACTGAGACACTGGGAACAGGCACTGAGACACTGGGAACAGGCACTGAGAACAGGCACTGAGACACTGGGAACAGACACTGAGACAGTGGGAACAGGCACTGAGACACTGGGAACAGACACTGAGACACTGGGAACAGGCACTGAGACACTGGGAACAGGCACTGAGAACAGGCACTGAGAACAGGCACTGAGACACTGGGAACAGGCACTGAGACACTGGGAACAGGCACTGAGAGCAGGCACTGAGACACTGGGAACAGGCACTGGGAACAGGCACTGAGAACAGGCACTGAGACACTGGGAACAGGCACTGAGACTCTGGGAACAGGCACTGAGAACAGGCACTGAGACACTGGGAACAGGCACTGAGAACAGACACTGAGACACTGGGAATAGGCACTGAGACACTGGGAACAGGCACTGAGAACAGGCACTGAGACACTGGGAACAGACACTGAGACAGTGGGAACAGGCACTGAGACACTGGGAACAGACACTGAGACACTGAGAACAGGCACTGAGACACTGGGAACATGCACTGAGAACAGGCACTGAGACACTGGGAACAGGCACTGAGACACTGTGAACAGGCACTGAGACACTGAGAACAGGCACTGAGACACTGAGAACAGGCACTGAGACACTGGGAACAGGCACTGAGACACTGGGAACAGGCACTGAGAACAGGCACTGAGACACTGGGAACAGGCACTGAGACACTGGGAACAGGCACTGAGACACTGGGAACAGGCACTGAGACACTGGGGACAGGCACTGAGAACAGGCACTGAGACACTGGGAACAGGCACTGAGACACTGGGAACAGGCACTGAGACACTGGGAACAGACACTGAGAACAGGCACTGAGACACTGGGAACAGGCACTGAGAACAGGCACTGAGACACTGGGAACAGGCACTGAGACACTGTGAACAGGCACTGAGACACTGAGAACAGGCACTGAGAGACTGAGAACAGGCACTGAGACACTGGGAACAGGCACTGAGACACTGGGAACAGGCACTGAGACACTGGGAACAGGCACTGAGAACAGGCACTGAGACACTGGGAACAGGCAATGAGACACTGGGAACAGGCACTGAGACATTGGGAACAGGCACTGAGACAGTGGGAACAGGCACTGAGACACTGAGAACAGGCACTGGGAACAGGCACTGAGTCACTGAGAACAGTCACTGAGACACTGAGAACAGACACTGAGACAGTGGGAACAGGCACTGAGACACTGAGAACAGGCACTGGGAACAGGCACTGAGTCACTGGGAACAGGCACTGGGACACTGGGAACAGACACTGAGACAGTGGGAACAGGCACTGAGACACTGGGAACAGACACTGAGACACTGAGAACAGGCACTGAGACACTGGGAACAGACACTGAGACACTGAGAACAGGCACTGAGACACTGAGAACAGGCACTGAGACACTGGGAACAGGCACTGAGCCACTGAGAACAGGCACTGAGACATTGGGAACAGGCACTGAGACACTGAGAACAGGCACTGAGACATTGGGAACAGGAACTGAGACACTGAGAACAGGCACTGAGACACTGGGAACAGGCACTGAGACACTGGGAACGGGCACTGAGACACTGAGAACAGGCACTGAGACACTGGGAACAGGCACTGAGACGCTGGGAACAGGCACTGAGACACTGGGAACAGGCACCGAGACACTGGGAACAGGCACTGAGACACTGAGAACAGGCACTGAGACACTGGGAACAGGCACTGAGACACTGGGAACAGGCACTGAGACACTGGGAACAGGCACTGAGACACTGAAACAGGCACTGAGACACTGGGAACAGGCCCTGAGACACTGGGAACAGGCACTGAGACATTGGGAACAGGCACTGGGAACAGGCACTGAGATCAGGCACTGAGACACTGGGAACAGGCACTGGGAACAGGCACTGAGAACAGGCACTGAGAGACTGGGAACAGGCACAGGGAACAGGCACTGAGAACAGGCACTGAGACACTGAGAACAGGCACTGAGACGCTGGGAACAAGAACTGAGACACTGGGAACAGGCACTGAGAACAGGCACTGAGACAATGGGAACAGGCACTGGGACAGGGGGAACAGACACTGAGACACTGGGAACAGGCACTGGGAACAGGCACTGAGAACAGGCACTGAGACACTGAGAACAGGCACTGAGACGCTGGGAACAAGAACTGAAACACTGGGAACAGGCACTGGGAACAGGCACTGGGAACAGGCACTGAGACACTGAGAACAGGCACTGAGACACTGTGAACAGGCACAGAGACACTGCGAACAGTCACTGGGAACAGGCACTGAGACACTGAGAACAGGCACTTCGACACTGAGAACAGGCACAGAGACACTGGGAACAGGCACTGGGAACAGGCACTGGTACCAGGCACTGAGACACTGAGAACAGGCACTGAGACACTGAGAACAGGCACTGAGACACTGGGAACAGGCACTGAGACACTGAGAACAGGCACTGAGACATTGGGAACAGGCACTGAGACACTGGGAACAGGCACTGAGGCACTGGGAACAGGCACTGAGACTCTGAGAACAGGCACTGAGACATTGGGAACAGGCATTGAGACACTGGGAACAGGCACTGAGACACTGGGAACAGGCACTGAGAACAGGCACTGAGACACTGAGAATAGGCACTGAGACAGTGGGAACAGGCACTGAGACACTGGGAACAGGCACTGAGACACTGAGAATAGGCACTGAGACACTGGGAACAGGCACTGGGAACAGGTACTCTGACACTGGGAACAGGTACTGAGACACTGAGAACAGGCACTGAGACATTGGGAACAGGCACTGAGACACTGGGAACAGGCACTAAGACACTGAGAACAGGCACTGAGACACTGAGAACAGGCACTGAGACATTGGGAACAGGCACTGAGACACTGAGAACAGACACTGAGACACTGAGAACAGGCACTGAGACATTGGGAACAGGCACTGAGACACTGGGAACAGGCACTGAGACACTGAGAACAGGCACTGGGAATAGGCACTGAGAACAGGCACTGAGACACTGGGAACAGCCACTGGGAACAGGCAAAGAGAACAGGCACTGAGACACTGAGAACAGGCACTGAGACACTGGGAACAGGCACTGGGAACAGGCACTGAGAACAGGCACTGAGAGACTGAGAACAGGCACTGAGACACTGGGAACAGGCACTGAGACACTTTGAAGAGGCACTGAGAACAGGCACTGAGAGACTGAGAACAGGCACTGAGAACAGGCACTGAGACAGTGGGAACAGGCACTGAGACACTGAGAACAGGCACTGAGACACTGAGAACAGGCACTGAGACACTGAGAACAGGCACTGGGAACAGGCACTGAGACAGTGGGTACAGGCACTGAGACACTGGGAACAGGCACTGAGACAGTGGGAACAGGCACTGAGACACTGGGAACAGGCACTGAGAACAGGCAATGAGACACTGAGAACAGGCACTGAGACACTGGGAACAGGCACTGAGAACAGGCACTGAGAGACTGAGAACAGGCACTGAGACAGTGGGTTTAGGCACTGAGACACTGGGAACAGGCACTGGGAACAGGCACTGAGACAGTGGGTTTAGGCACTGAGACACTGGGAACAGGCACTGAGACAGTGGGAACAGGCACTGAGACACTGGGAACAGGCACTGAGAACAGGCACTGAGACACTGAGAACAGGCACTGAGACACTGGGAACAGGAACTGAGACACTGGGAACAGGCACTGAGACAGTGGGAACAGGCACTGAGACACTGAGAACAGGCACTGAGAACAGGCACTGAGACACTGAGAACAGACACTGAGACACTGGGAACAGGCACTGAGAACAGGCACTGAGAGACTGAGAACAGGCACTGAGAGACTGGGAACAGGCACTGAGAACAGGCACTGAGAGACTGGGAACAGGCACTGAGAACAGGCACTGAGACACTGGGAACAGGCACTGAGAACAGGCACTGAGACACTGAGAACAGGCACTGAGACACTGGGAACAGGCACTGAGAACAGGCACTGAGAGACTGGGAACAGGCACTGAGACACTGGGAACAGGCACTGAGACACTGGGAACAGGCACTGAGAACAGGCAGTGAGAACAGGCACTGAGACACTGGGAACAGGCACTGAGACACTGAGCACAGGCACCGAAACACAGGGAACAGGCACTGAGACACTGGGAACAGGCACTGGGAAGATGTACTGAGACACTGGGAACAGGCACTGAGAACAGGCACTGAGACACTGGGAACAGGCACTGAGAACAGGCACTGAGACACAGGGAACAGGCACTGAGAACAGGCACTGAGACACTGAGAACAGGCACTGAGAACAGGCACTGAGACAGTGGGAACAGGCACTGAGACACTGGGAACAGGCACTGAGAGACTGAGAACAGGCACTGAGACACTGGGAACAGGCACTGAGACATTGGGAACAGGCACTGAGACACTGAGAACAGGCACTGAGACACTGAGAACAGGCACTGAGACACTGGGAACACGCACTGAGACACTGGGAACAGGCACTGAGACACTGAGAACAGGCACTGAGAGACTGAGAACAGGCACTGAGACATTGGGAACAGGCACTGAGACACTGAGAACAGGCACTGAGAGACTGAGAACAGGCACTGAGACACTGGGAACAGGCACTGAGACACTGGGAACAGGCACTGAGACACTGGGAACAGGCACTGAGAACAGGCACTGAGACACTGGGAACAGGCACTGAGAACAGGCACTGAGACACTGGGAACAGGCACTGAGACACTGGGAACAGGCACCGAGAACAGGCAGTGAGACACTGGGAACAGGCACTGGGAAGAGGTACTGAGACAGTGGGAACAGGCACTGAGACACTGGGAACAGGCACTGGGAAGAGGTACTGAGACAGTGGGAACAGGCACTGAGACACTGGGAACAGGCACTGAGACACTGAGAACAGGCACTGGGAAGAGGTACTGAGACAGTGGGAACAGGCACTGAGACACTGGGAACAGGCACTGAGACACTGGGAACAGGCACTGAGAACAGGCACTGAGACACTGGGAACAGGCACTGGGAACTGGCACTGGGACACTGGGAACAGGCACTGAGACACTGGGAACAGGCACTGAGAACAGACACTGAGACACTGGGAACAGGCACTGAGACACTTTGATCAGGCACTGAGACACAGGGAACAGGCACTGAGACACTGGGAACAGGCACTGGGAACAGGCACTGAGAACAGGCACTGAGACACTGGGAACAGGCACTGAGACACGGGGAACAGGCAGTGAGACACTGGGAACCGGCACTGAGAACAGGCACTGAGACACTGGGAACAGGCACTGAGAAACGGGGAACAGGCACTGAGACACTGGGAACAGGCACTGGGAACAGGCACTGAGAACAGGCACTGGGACACTGAGTACAGGCACTGAGAAGCTGGGAACAAGAACTGAGACACTGGGAACAGGCACTGCGAACAGGCACTGGGAACAGGCACTGAGACACTGAGAACAGGCACTGAGCCACTGAGAACAGGCACTGAGACACTGGGAACAGGCACTGGGAACAGGCACTGGGAACAGGTACTGAGACACTGAGAACAGGCACTGAGACACTGAGAACAGGCACTGAGACACTGGGAACAGGAACTGAGACACTGGGAACAGGCACTGAGACAGTGGGAACAGGCACTGAGACACTGAGAACAGGCACTGAGAACAGGCACTGAGACACTGAGAACAGACACTGAGACACTGGGAACAGGCACTGAGAACAGGCACTGAGAGACTGAGAACAGGCACTGAGAGACTGGGAACAGGCACTGAGAACAGGCACTGAGAGACTGGGAACAGGCACTGAGAACAGGCACTGAGACACTGGGAACAGGCACTGAGAACAGGCACTGAGACACTGAGAACAGGCACTGAGACACTGGGAACAGGCACTGAGAACAGGCACTGAGAGACTGGGAACAGGCACTGAGACACTGGGAACAGGCACTGAGACACTGGGAACAGGCACTGAGAACAGGCAGTGAGAACAGGCACTGAGACACTGGGAACAGGCACTGAGACACTGAGCACAGGCACCGAAACACAGGGAACAGGCACTGAGACACTGGGAACAGGCACTGGGAAGATGTACTGAGACACTGGGAACAGGCACTGAGAACAGGCACTGAGACACTGGGAACAGGCACTGAGAACAGGCACTGAGACACAGGGAACAGGCACTGAGAACAGGCACTGAGACACTGAGAACAGGCACTGAGAACAGGCACTGAGACACTGGGAACAGGCACTGAGACACTGGGAACAGGCACGGTGTCACTGGGAACAGTCACTGAGACACTGAGAACAGGCACTGAGACACTGGGAACAGGCACTGAGACAGTGGGAACAGGCACTGAGACACTGGGAACAGGCACTGAGAGACTGAGAACAGGCACTGAGACACTGGGAACAGGCACTGAGACATTGGGAACAGGCACTGAGACACTGAGAACAGGCACTGAGACACTGAGAACAGGCACTGAGACACTGGGAACACGCACTGAGACACTGGGAACAGGCACTGAGACACTGAGAACAGGCACTGAGAGACTGAGAACAGGCACTGAGACATTGGGAACAGGCACTGAGACACTGAGAACAGGCACTGAGAGACTGAGAACAGGCACTGAGACACTGGGAACAGGCACTGAGACACTGGGAACAGGCACTGAGACACTGGGAACAGGCACTGAGAACAGGCACTGAGACACTGGGAACAGGCACTGAGAACAGGCACTGAGACACTGGGAACAGGCACTGAGACACTGGGAACAGGCACCGAGAACAGGCAGTGAGACACTGGGAACAGGCACTGGGAAGAGGTACTGAGACAGTGGGAACAGGCACTGAGACACTGGGAACAGGCACTGGGAAGAGGTACTGAGACAGTGGGAACAGGCACTGAGACACTGGGAACAGGCACTGAGACACTGAGAACAGGCACTGGGAAGAGGTACTGAGACAGTGGGAACAGGCACTGAGACACTGGGAACAGGCACTGAGACACTGGGAACAGGCACTGAGAACAGGCACTGAGACACTGGGAACAGGCACTGGGAACTGGCACTGGGACACTGGGAACAGGCACTGAGACACTGGGAACAGGCACTGAGAACAGACACTGAGACACTGGGAACAGGCACTGAGACACTTTGATCAGGCACTGAGACACAGGGAACAGGCACTGAGACACTGGGAACAGGCACTGGGAACAGGCACTGAGAACAGGCACTGAGACACTGGGAACAGGCACTGAGACACGGGGAACAGGCAGTGAGACACTGGGAACCGGCACTGAGAACAGGCACTGAGACACTGGGAACAGGCACTGAGAAACGGGGAACAGGCACTGAGACACTGGGAACAGGCACTGGGAACAGGCACTGAGAACAGGCACTGGGACACTGAGTACAGGCACTGAGAAGCTGGGAACAAGAACTGAGACACTGGGAACAGGCACTGCGAACAGGCACTGGGAACAGGCACTGAGACACTGAGAACAGGCACTGAGCCACTGAGAACAGGCACTGAGACACTGGGAACAGGCACTGGGAACAGGCACTGGGAACAGGTACTGAGACACTGGGAACAGGCACTGAGACACTGGGAACAGGCACTGAGACACTGGGAACAGGCACTGAGACACTGAGAACAGGCACTGAGAGATTGGGAACAGGCACTGAGACACTGGGAACAGTCACTGAGACACTGAGAACAGGCACCGAGACACTGGGAACAGGCACTGAGACACTGGGAACAGGCACTGAGAACAGGCACTGAGACACTGGGAACAGGCACTGGGTACAGGCACTGGGACACTGGGAACAGGCACTGAGACACTGGGAACAGGCACTGAGAACAGGCACTGAGACACTGGGAACAGGCACTGAGACACTTTGATCAGGCACTGAGACACAGGGAACAGGCACTGAGACACTGGGAACAGGCACTGGGAACAGGCACTGAGAACAGGCACTGAGACACTGGGAACAGGCACTGAGACACGGGGAACAGGCACTGAGACACTGGGAACCGGCACTGAGATCAGGCACTGAGACACTGGGAACAGACACTGAGAAACGGGGAACAGGCACTGAGACACTGGGAACAGGCACTGGGAACAGGCACTGAGAACAGGCACTGGGACACTGAGAACAGGCACTGAGAAGCTGGGAACAAGAACTGAGACACTGGGAACAGGCACTGCGAACAGGCACTGGGAACAGGCACTGAGACACTGAGAACAGGCACTGAGACATTGAGAACAGGCACTGAGACACTGGGAACAGGCACTGAGAACAGGCACTGAGAACAGGCACTGAGACACTGAGAACAGGCACTGAGAACAGGCACTGAGACACTGGGAACAGGCACTGAGACACTGGGAACAGGCACGGAGTCACTGGGAACAGTCACTGAGACACTGAGAACAGGCACTGAGACACTGGGAACAGGCACTGAGACAGTGGGAACAGGCACTGAGACACTGGGAACAGGCACTGAGAGACTGAGAACAGGCACTGAGACACTGGGAACAGGCACTGAGACATTGGGAACAGGCACTGAGACACTGAGAACAGGCACTGAGACACTGAGAACAGGCACTGAGACACTGGGAACACGCACTGAGACACTGGGAACAGGCACTGAGACACTGAGAACAGGCACTGAGAGACTGAGAACAGGCACTGAGACATTGGGAACAGGCACTGAGACACTGAGAACAGGCACTGAGAGACTGAGAACAGGCACTGAGACACTGGGAACAGGCACTGAGACACTGGGAACAGGCACTGAGACACTGGGAACAGGCACTGAGAACAGGCACTGAGACACTGGGAACAGGCACTGAGAACAGGCACTGAGACACTGGGAACAGGCACTGAGACACTGGGAACAGGCACCGAGAACAGGCAGTGAGACACTGGGAACAGGCACTGGGAAGAGGTACTGAGACAGTGGGAACAGGCACTGAGACACTGGGAACAGGCACTGGGAAGAGGTACTGAGACAGTGGGAACAGGCACTGAGACACTGGGAACAGGCACTGAGACACTGAGAACAGGCACTGGGAAGAGGTACTGAGACAGTGGGAACAGGCACTGAGACACTGGGAACAGGCACTGAGACACTGGGAACAGGCACTGAGACACTGGGAACAGGCACTGAGAACAGGCACTGAGACACTGGGAACAGGCACTGGGAACTGGCACTGGGACACTGGGAACAGGCACTGAGACACTGGGAACAGGCACTGAGAACAGACACTGAGACACTGGGAACAGGCACTGAGACACTTTGATCAGGCACTGAGACACAGGGAACAGGCACTGAGACACTGGGAACAGGCACTGGGAACAGGCACTGAGAACAGGCACTGAGACACTGGGAACAGGCACTGAGACACGGGGAACAGGCAGTGAGACACTGGGAACCGGCACTGAGAACAGGCACTGAGACACTGGGAACAGGCACTGAGAAACGGGGAACAGGCACTGAGACACTGGGAACAGGCACTGGGAACAGGCACTGAGAACAGGCACTGGGACACTGAGTACAGGCACTGAGAAGCTGGGAACAAGAACTGAGACACTGGGAACAGGCACTGCGAACAGGCACTGGGAACAGGCACTGAGACACTGAGAACAGGCACTGAGCCACTGAGAACAGGCACTGAGACACTGGGAACAGGCACTGGGAACAGGCACTGGGAACAGGTACTGAGACACTGGGAACAGGCACTGAGACACTGGGAACAGGCACTGAGACACTGGGAACAGGCACTGAGACACTGAGAACAGGCACTGAGAGATTGGGAACAGGCACTGAGACACTGGGAACAGTCACTGAGACACTGAGAACAGGCACCGAGACACTGGGAACAGGCACTGAGACACTGGGAACAGGCACTGAGAACAGGCACTGAGACACTGGGAACAGGCACTGGGTACAGGCACTGGGACACTGGGAACAGGCACTGAGACACTGGGAACAGGCACTGAGAACAGGCACTGAGACACTGGGAACAGGCACTGAGACACTTTGATCAGGCACTGAGACACAGGGAACAGGCACTGAGACACTGGGAACAGGCACTGGGAACAGGCACTGAGAACAGGCACTGAGACACTGGGAACAGGCACTGAGACACGGGGAACAGGCACTGAGACACTGGGAACCGGCACTGAGATCAGGCACTGAGACACTGGGAACAGACACTGAGAAACGGGGAACAGGCACTGAGACACTGGGAACAGGCACTGGGAACAGGCACTGAGAACAGGCACTGGGACACTGAGAACAGGCACTGAGAAGCTGGGAACAAGAACTGAGACACTGGGAACAGGCACTGCGAACAGGCACTGGGAACAGGCACTGAGACACTGAGAACAGGCACTGAGACATTGAGAACAGGCACTGAGACACTGGGAACAGGCACTGAGAACAGGCACTGAGACACTGAGAACAGGCACTGAGAACAGGCACTGAGACACTGGGAACAGGCACTGAGACACTGGGAACAGGCACGGAGTCACTGGGAACAGTCACTGAGACACTGAGAACAGGCACTGAGACACTGGGAACAGGCACTGAGACAGTGGGAACAGGCACTGAGACACTGGGAACAGGCACTGAGAGACTGAGAACAGGCACTGAGACACTGGGAACAGGCACTGAGACATTGGGAACAGGCACTGAGACACTGAGAACAGGCACTGAGACACTGAGAACAGGCACTGAGACACTGGGAACACGCACTGAGACACTGGGAACAGGCACTGAGACACTGAGAACAGGCACTGAGAGACTGAGAACAGGCACTGAGACATTGGGAACAGGCACTGAGACACTGAGAACAGGCACTGAGAGACTGAGAACAGGCACTGAGACACTGGGAACAGGCACTGAGACACTGGGAACAGGCACTGAGACACTGGGAACAGGCACTGAGAACAGGCACTGAGACACTGGGAACAGGCACTGAGAACAGGCACTGAGACACTGGGAACAGGCACTGAGACACTGGGAACAGGCACCGAGAACAGGCAGTGAGACACTGGGAACAGGCACTGGGAAGAGGTACTGAGACAGTGGGAACAGGCACTGAGACACTGGGAACAGGCACTGGGAAGAGGTACTGAGACAGTGGGAACAGGCACTGAGACACTGGGAACAGGCACTGAGACACTGAGAACAGGCACTGGGAAGAGGTACTGAGACAGTGGGAACAGGCACTGAGACACTGGGAACAGGCACTGAGACACTGGGAACAGGCACTGAGAACAGGCACTGAGACACTGGGAACAGGCACTGGGAACTGGCACTGGGACACTGGGAACAGGCACTGAGACACTGGGAACAGGCACTGAGAACAGGCACTGAGACACTGGGAACAGGCACTGAGACACTTTGATCAGGCACTGAGACACAGGGAACAGGCACTGAGACACTGGGAACAGGCACTGGGAACAGGCACTGAGAACAGGCACTGAGACACTGGGAACAGGCACTGAGACACGGGGAACAGGCAGTGAGACACTGGGAACCGGCACTGAGAACAGGCACTGAGACACTGGGAACAGGCACTGAGAAACGGGGAACAGGCACTGAGACACTGGGAACAGGCACTGGGAACAGGCACTGAGAACAGGCACTGGGACACTGAGTACAGGCACTGAGAAGCTGGGAACAAGAACTGAGACACTGGGAACAGGCACTGCGAACAGGCACTGGGAACAGGCACTGAGACACTGAGAACAGGCACTGAGCCACTGAGAACAGGCACTGAGACACTGGGAACAGGCACTGGGAACAGGCACTGGGAACAGGTACTGAGACACTGGGAACAGGCACTGAGACACTGGGAACAGGCACTGAGACACTGGGAACAGGCACTGAGACACTGAGAACAGGCACTGAGAGATTGGGAACAGGCACTGAGACACTGGGAACAGTCACTGAGACACTGAGAACAGGCACCGAGACACTGGGAACAGGCACTGAGACACTGGGAACAGGCACTGAGAACAGGCACTGAGACACTGGGAACAGGCACTGGGTACAGGCACTGGGACACTGGGAACAGGCACTGAGACACTGGGAACAGGCACTGAGAACAGGCACTGAGACACTGGGAACAGGCACTGAGACACTTTGATCAGGCACTGAGACACAGGGAACAGGCACTGAGACACTGGGAACAGGCACTGGGAACAGGCACTGAGAACAGGCACTGAGACACTGGGAACAGGCACTGAGACACGGGGAACAGGCACTGAGACACTGGGAACCGGCACTGAGATCAGGCACTGAGACACTGGGAACAGACACTGAGAAACGGGGAACAGGCACTGAGACACTGGGAACAGGCACTGGGAACAGGCACTGAGAACAGGCACTGGGACACTGAGAACAGGCACTGAGAAGCTGGGAACAAGAACTGAGACACTGGGAACAGGCACTGCGAACAGGCACTGGGAACAGACACTGAGACACTGAGAACAGGCACTGAGACATTGAGAACAGGCACTGAGACACTGGGAACAGGCACTGGGAACAGGCACTGGGAACAGGTACTGAGACACTGGGAACAGGCACTGAGACACTAGGAACAGGCACTGAGACACTGGGAACAGGCACTGAGACACTGAGAACAGGCACTGAGACATTGGGAACAGGCACTGAGACACTGGGAACAGGCACTGAGACACTGAGAACAGGCACCGAGACACTGGGAACAGGCACTGAGACACTGGGAACAGGAACTGAGACACTGAGAACAGGCACTGAGACACTGGGAACAGGCACTGTAGACACTGGGAACAGGCACTGAGACACTGTGAACAGGCACTGAGAGACTGAGAATAGGCACTGAGACACTGGGAACAGGCACTGAGACACTGGAAACAGGCACTGAGACACTGAGAACAGGCACTGAGACACTGGGAACAGGCACTGGGAACAGGCACTGAGAACAGGCACTGAGACACTGAGAACAGGCACTGAGAACAGGCACTGAGACACTGAGAACAGGCACTGAGACACTGGGAACAGGCACTCAGACACTGGGAACAGGCACTGAGACACTGAGGACAGGCACTGGGAACAGGCACTGAGAACAGGCACTGAGACACTGGGAACAGGCACTGAGACACTGGGAACAGGCACTGGGAAC
This sequence comes from Squalus acanthias, assembly GCA_030390025.1. Classification (NCBI taxonomy): domain Eukaryota; kingdom Metazoa; phylum Chordata; class Chondrichthyes; order Squaliformes; family Squalidae; genus Squalus; species Squalus acanthias. Next base: position 39,796 of record JASTWF010000071.1, read on the forward strand.
AGGCACTGAGAACAGGCACTGAGACACTGGGAACAGGCACTGGGAACAGGCACTGAGACACTGGGAACAGGCACTGAGACACTGGGAACAGGCACTGGGAACAGGCACTGAGAACAGGCACTGAGACACTGGGAACAGGCACTGAGACACTGAGAACAGGCACTGAGTCACTGGGAACAGGCACTGAGACACTGGGAACAGGCACTGAGACACTGAGAACAGGCACTGAGACACTGGGAACAGGCACTGAGACACTGGGAACAGGCACTGGGAACAGGCACTGAGACAGTGGGTACAGGCACTGAGACACTGGGAACAGGCACTGAGACAGTGGGAACAGGCACTGAGACACTGAGAACAGGCACTGAGACACTGAGAACAGGCACTGAGACACTGGGAACAGGCAGTGAGACACTGGGAACAGGCACTGAGACACTGGGAGTAGGCACTGGGAACAGGCACTGAGAATAGGCACTGAGAACAGGCACTGAGACACTGAGAACAGGCACTGAGACACTGGGAACAGGCACTGAGACAGTGGGAACAGGCACTGAGACACTGGGAACAGGCACTGAGAGACTGAGAACAGGCACTGAGACACTGGGAACAGGCACTGAGACATTGGGAACAGGCACTGAGACACTGAGAACAGGCACTGAGACACTGAGAACAGGCACTGAGACACTGGGAACACGCACTGAGACACTGGGAACAGGCACTGAGACACTGAGAACAGGCACTGAGAGACTGAGAACAGGCACTGAGACATTGGGAACAGGCACTGAGACACTGAGAACAGGCACTGAGAGACTGAGAACAGGCACTGAGACACTGGGAACAGGCACTGAGACACTGGGAACAGGCACTGAGACACTGGGAACAGGCACTGAGAACAGGCACTGAGACACTGGGAACAGGCACTGAGAACAGGCACTGAGACACTGGGAACAGGCACTGAGACACTGGGAACAGGCACCGAGAACAGGCAGTGAGACACTGGGAACAGGCACTGGGAAGAGGTACTGAGACAGTGGGAACAGGCACTGAGACACTGGGAACAGGCACTGGGAAGAGGTACTGAGACAGTGGGAACAGGCACTGAGACACTGGGAACAGGCACTGAGACACTGAGAACAGGCACTGGGAAGAGGTACTGAGACAGTGGGAACAGGCACTGAGACACTGGGAACAGGCACTGAGACACTGGGAACAGGCACTGAGAACAGGCACTGAGACACTGGGAACAGGCACTGGGAACTGGCACTGGGACACTGGGAACAGGCACTGAGACACTGGGAACAGGCACTGAGAACAGGCACTGAGACACTGGGAACAGGCACTGAGACACTTTGATCAGGCACTGAGACACAGGGAACAGGCACTGAGACACTGGGAACAGGCACTGGGAACAGGCACTGAGAACAGGCACTGAGACACTGGGAACAGGCACTGAGACACGGGGAACAGGCAGTGAGACACTGGGAACCGGCACTGAGAACAGGCACTGAGACACTGGGAACAGGCACTGAGAAACGGGGAACAGGCACTGAGACACTGGGAACAGGCACTGGGAACAGGCACTGAGAACAGGCACTGGGACACTGAGTACAGGCACTGAGAAGCTGGGAACAAGAACTGAGACACTGGGAACAGGCACTGCGAACAGGCACTGGGAACAGGCACTGAGACACTGAGAACAGGCACTGAGCCACTGAGAACAGGCACTGAGACACTGGGAACAGGCACTGGGAACAGGCACTGGGAACAGGTACTGAGACACTGGGAACAGGCACTGAGACACTGGGAACAGGCACTGAGACACTGGGAACAGGCACTGAGACACTGAGAACAGGCACTGAGAGATTGGGAACAGGCACTGAGACACTGGGAACAGTCACTGAGACACTGAGAACAGGCACCGAGACACTGGGAACAGGCACTGAGACACTGGGAACAGGCACTGAGAACAGGCACTGAGACACTGGGAACAGGCACTGGGTACAGGCACTGGGACACTGGGAACAGGCACTGAGACACTGGGAACAGGCACTGAGAACAGGCACTGAGACACTGGGAACAGGCACTGAGACACTTTGATCAGGCACTGAGACACAGGGAACAGGCACTGAGACACTGGGAACAGGCACTGGGAACAGGCACTGAGAACAGGCACTGAGACACTGGGAACAGGCACTGAGACACGGGGAACAGGCACTGAGACACTGGGAACCGGCACTGAGATCAGGCACTGAGACACTGGGAACAGACACTGAGAAACGGGGAACAGGCACTGAGACACTGGGAACAGGCACTGGGAACAGGCACTGAGAACAGGCACTGGGACACTGAGAACAGGCACTGAGAAGCTGGGAACAAGAACTGAGACACTGGGAACAGGCACTGCGAACAGGCACTGGGAACAGGCACTGAGACACTGAGAACAGGCACTGAGACATTGAGAACAGGCACTGAGACACTGGGAACAGGCACTGGGAACAGGCACTGGGAAAAGGTACTGAGACACTGGGAACAGGCACTGAGACACTAGGAACAGGCACTGAGACACTGGGAACAGGCACTGAGACACTGAGAACAGGCACTGAGACATTGGGAACAGGCACTGAGACACTGGGAACAGGCACTGAGACACTGAGAACAGGCACCGAGACACTGGGAACAGGCACTGAGACACTGGGAACAGGAACTGAGACACTGAGAACAGGCACTGAGACACTGGGAACAGGCACTGTAGACACTGGGAACAGGCACTGAGACACTGTGAACAGGCACTGAGAGACTGAGAATAGGCACTGAGACACTGGGAACAGGCACTGAGACACTGGAAACAGGCACTGAGACACTGAGAACAGGCACTGAGACACTGGGAACAGGCACTGGGAACAGGCACTGAGAACAGGCACTGAGACACTGAGAACAGGCACTGAGAACAGGCACTGAGACACTGAGAACAGGCACTGAGACACTGGGAACAGGCACTCAGACACTGGGAACAGGCACTGAGACACTGAGGACAGGCACTGGGAACAGGCACTGAGAACAGGCACTGAGACACTGGGAACAGGCACTGAGACACTGGGAACAGGCACTGGGAACAGGCACTGAGAACAGGCACTGAGACACTGGGAACAGGCACTGGGAACAGGCACTGAGACACTGGGAACAGGCACTGAGACACTGGGAACAGGCACTGGGAACAGGCACTGAGAACAGGCACTGAGACACTGGGAACAGGCACTGAGACACTGAGAACAGGCACTGAGTCACTGGGAACAGGCACTGAGACACTGGGAACAGGCACTGAGACACTGAGAACAGGCACTGAGACACTGGGAACAGGCACTGAGACACTGGGAACAGGCACTGGGAACAGGCACTGAGACAGTGGGTACAGGCACTGAGACACTGGGAACAGGCACTGAGACAGTGGGAACAGGCACTGAGACACTGAGAACAGGCACTGAGACACTGGGAACAGGCAGTGAGACACTGGGAACAGGCACTGAGACACTGGGAGTAGGCACTGGGAACAGGCACTGAGAATAGGCACTGAGAACAGGCACTGAGACACTGAGAACAGGCACTGAGACACTGGGAACAGGCACTGAGACACTGGGAACAGGCACTGGGAACAGGCACTGAGACACTGGGAACAGGCACTGGGAACAGGTACTGAGAATAGGCACTGAGAACAGGCACTGAGACACTGAGAACAGGCACTGAGACACTGGGAACAGGCACTGGGAACAGGCACTGAGACACTGGGAACAGGCACTGGGAACAGGCACTGAGAACAGGCACTGAGAATAGGCACTGAGACACTGAGAACAGGCACTGAGACACTGGGAACAGGCACTGGGAACAGGCACTGAGAATAGGCACTGAGAACAGGCACTGAGACACTGAGAAAAGGCACTGAGACACTGGGAACAGGCACTGGGAACAGGCACTGCGACACTGGGAACAGGCACTGAGAACAGGCACTGAGTCACTGGGAACAAGCACTGAGAACAGGCACTGAGACACTGGGAACAGGCACTGAGACACTGGGAACAGGCACTGAGACACTGAGAACAGGCACTGAGACACTGGGAACAGGCACTGAGACACTGGGAACAGGCACTGGGAACAGGCACTGAGACAGTGGGTACAGGCACTGAGACACTGGGAACAGGCACTGAGACAGTGGGAACAGGCACTGAGACACTGAGAACAGGCACTGAGACACTGGGAACAGGCAGTGAGACACTGGGAACAGGCACTGAGACACTGGGAGTAGGCACTGGGAACAGGCACTGAGAATAGGCACTGAGAACAGGCACTGAGACACTGAGAACAGGCACTGAGACACTGGGAACAGGCACTGAGACACTGGGAACAGGCACTGGGAACAGGCACTGAGACACTGGGAACAGGCACTGGGAACAGGTACTGAGAATAGGCACTGAGAACAGGCACTGAGACACTGAGAACAGGCACTGAGACACTGGGAACAGGCACTGGGAACAGGCACTGAGACACTGGGAACAGGCACTGGGAACAGGCACTGAGAACAGGCACTGAGAATTGGCACTGAGACACTGAGAACAGGCACTGAGACACTGGGAACAGGCACTGGGAACAGGCACTGAGAATAGGCACTGAGAACAGGCACTGAGACACTGAGAAAAGGCACTGAGACACTGGGAACAGGCACTGGGAACAGGCACTGCGACACTGGGAACAGGCACTGAGAACAGGCACTGAGTCACTGGGAACAAGCACTGAGAACAGGCACTGAGACACTGGGAACAGGCACTGGGAACAGGCACTGAGAACAGGCACTGAGACACTGAGAATAGGCACTGAGACACTGGGAACAGGCACTGAGACACTGGGAACAGGCACTGAGACACTGAGAACAGGCACTGAGACATTGGGAACAGGCACTGAGACATTGGGAACAGGCACTGAGACACTGAGAACAGGCACTGAGACACTGGGAACAGGCACTGAGAACAGGCACTGAGACACTGGGAACAGGCACTGAGACACTTTGATCAGGCACTGAGACACAGGGAACAGGCACTGAGACACTGGGAACAGGCACTGGGAACAGGCACTGAGAACAGGCACTGAGACACTGGGAACAGGCACTGAGACACGGGGAACAGGCACTGAGACACTGGGAACCGGCACTGAGATCAGGCACTGAGACACTGGGAACAGACACTGAGAAACGGGGAACAGGCACTGAGACACTGGGAACAGGCACTGGGAACAGGCACTGAGAACAGGCACTGGGACACTGAGAACAGGCACTGAGAAGCTGGGAACAAGAACTGAGACACTGGGAACAGGCACTGCGAACAGGCACTGGGAACAGGCACTGAGACACTGAGAACAGGCACTGAGACATTGAGAACAGGCACTGAGACACTGGGAACAGGCACTGGGAACAGGTACTGGGAACAGGTACTGAGACACTGGGAACAGGCACTGAGACACTAGGAACAGGCACTGAGACACTGGGAACAGGCACTGAGACACTGAGAACAGGCACTGAGACATTGGGAACAGGCACTGAGACACTGGGAACAGGCACTGAGACACTGAGAACAGGCACCGAGACACTGGGAACAGGCACTGAGACACTGGGAACAGGAACTGAGACACTGAGAACAGGCACTGAGACACTGGGAACAGGCACTGTAGACACTGGGAACAGGCACTGAGACACTGTGAACAGGCACTGAGAGACTGAGAATAGGCACTGAGACACTGGGAACAGGCACTGAGACACTGGAAACAGGCACTGAGACACTGAGAACAGGCACTGAGACACTGGGAACAGGCACTGGGAACAGGCACTGAGAACAGGCACTGAGACACTGAGAACAGGCACTGAGAACAGGCACTGAGACACTGAGAACAGGCACTGAGACACTGGGAACAGGCACTCAGACACTGGGAACAGGCACTGAGACACTGAGGACAGGCACTGGGAACAGGCACTGAGAACAGGCACTGAGACACTGGGAACAGGCACTGAGACACTGGGAACAGGCACTGGGAACAGGCACTGAGAACAGGCACTGAGACACTGGGAACAGGCACTGGGAACAGGCACTGAGACACTGGGAACAGGCACTGAGACACTGGGAACAGGCACTGGGAACAGGCACTGAGAACAGGCACTGAGACACTGGGAACAGGCACTGAGACACTGAGAACAGGCACTGAGTCACTGGGAACAGGCACTGAGACACTGGGAACAGGCACTGAGACACTGAGAACAGGCACTGAGACACTGGGAACAGGCACTGAGACACTGGGAACAGGCACTGGGAACAGGCACTGAGACAGTGGGTACAGGCACTGAGACACTGGGAACAGGCACTGAGACAGTGGGAACAGGCACTGAGACACTGAGAACAGGCACTGAGACACTGGGAACAGGCAGTGAGACACTGGGAACAGGCACTGAGACACTGGGAGTAGGCACTGGGAACAGGCACTGAGAATAGGCACTGAGAACAGGCACTGAGACACTGAGAACAGGCACTGAGACACTGGGAACAGGCACTGAGACACTGGGAACAGGCACTGGGAACAGGCACTGAGACACTGGGAACAGGCACTGGGAACAGGTACTGAGAATAGGCACTGAGAACAGGCACTGAGACACTGAGAACAGGCACTGAGACACTGGGAACAGGCACTGGGAACAGGCACTGAGACACTGGGAACAGGCACTGGGAACAGGCACTGAGAACAGGCACTGAGAATAGGCACTGAGACACTGAGAACAGGCACTGAGACACTGGGAACAGGCACTGGGAACAGGCACTGAGAATAGGCACTGAGAACAGGCACTGAGACACTGAGAAAAGGCACTGAGACACTGGGAACAGGCACTGGGAACAGGCACTGCGACACTGGGAACAGGCACTGAGAACAGGCACTGAGTCACTGGGAACAAGCACTGAGAACAGGCACTGAGACACTGGGAACAGGCACTGAGACACTGGGAACAGGCACTGAGACACTGAGAACAGGCACTGAGACACTGGGAACAGGCACTGAGACACTGGGAACAGGCACTGGGAACAGGCACTGAGACAGTGGGTACAGGCACTGAGACACTGGGAACAGGCACTGAGACAGTGGGAACAGGCACTGAGACACTGAGAACAGGCACTGAGACACTGGGAACAGGCAGTGAGACACTGGGAACAGGCACTGAGACACTGGGAGTAGGCACTGGGAACAGGCACTGAGAATAGGCACTGAGAACAGGCACTGAGACACTGAGAACAGGCACTGAGACACTGGGAACAGGCACTGAGACACTGGGAACAGGCACTGGGAACAGGCACTGAGACACTGGGAACAGGCACTGGGAACAGGTACTGAGAATAGGCACTGAGAACAGGCACTGAGACACTGAGAACAGGCACTGAGACACTGGGAACAGGCACTGGGAACAGGCACTGAGACACTGGGAACAGGCACTGGGAACAGGCACTGAGAACAGGCACTGAGAATTGGCACTGAGACACTGAGAACAGGCACTGAGACACTGGGAACAGGCACTGGGAACAGGCACTGAGAATAGGCACTGAGAACAGGCACTGAGACACTGAGAAAAGGCACTGAGACACTGGGAACAGGCACTGGGAACAGGCACTGCGACACTGGGAACAGGCACTGAGAACAGGCACTGAGTCACTGGGAACAAGCACTGAGAACAGGCACTGAGACACTGGGAACAGGCACTGGGAACAGGCACTGAGAACAGGCACTGAGACACTGAGAATAGGCACTGAGACACTGGGAACAGGCACTGAGACACTGGGAACAGGCACTGAGACACTGAGAACAGGCACTGAGACATTGGGAACAGGCACTGAGACATTGGGAACAGGCACTGAGACACTGAGAACAGGCACTGAGACACTGAGAACAGGCACTGAGACATTGGGAACAGGCACTGAGACACTGAGAACAGACACTGAGACACTGAGAACAGGCACTGAGACATTGGGAACAGGCACTGAGACACTGGGAACAGGCACTGAGACACTGAGAACAGGCACTGGGAATAGGCACTGAGAACAGGCACTGAGACACTGGGAACAGCCACTGGGAACAGGCAAAGAGAACAGGCACTGAGACACTGAGAACAGGCACTGAGACACTGGGAACAGGCACTGGGAACAGGCACTGAGAACAGGCACTGAGAGACTGAGAACAGGCACTGAGACACTGGGAACAGGCACTGAGACACTTTGAAGAGGCACTGAGAACAGGCACTGAGAGACTGAGAACAGGCACTGAGAACAGGCACTGAGACAGTGGGAACAGGCACTGAGACACTGAGAACAGGCACTGAGACACTGAGAACAGGCACTGAGACACTGAGAACAGGCACTGGGAACAGGCACTGAGACAGTGGGAACAGGCACTGAGAACAGGCACTGAGTCACTGGGAACAAGCACTGAGAACAGGCACTGAGACACTGGGAACAGGCACTGAGACACTGGGAACAGGCACTGAGACACTGAGAACAGGCACTGAGACACTGGGAACAGGCACTGAGACACTGGGAACAGGCACTGGGAACAGGCACTGAGACAGTGGGTACAGGCACTGAGACACTGGGAACAGGCACTGAGACAGTGGGAACAGGCACTGAGACACTGAGAACAGGCACTGAGACACTGGGAACAGGCAGTGAGACACTGGGAACAGGCACTGAGACACTGGGAGTAGGCACTGGGAACAGGCACTGAGAATAGGCACTGAGAACAGGCACTGAGACACTGAGAACAGGCACTGAGACACTGGGAACAGGCACTGAGACACTGGGAACAGGCACTGGGAACAGGCACTGAGACACTGGGAACAGGCACTGGGAACAGGTACTGAGAATAGGCACTGAGAACAGGCACTGAGACACTGAGAACAGGCACTGAGACACTGGGAACAGGCACTGGGAACAGGCACTGAGACACTGGGAACAGGCACTGGGAACAGGCACTGAGAACAGGCACTGAGAATTGGCACTGAGACACTGAGAACAGGCACTGAGACACTGGGAACAGGCACTGGGAACAGGCACTGAGAATAGGCACTGAGAACAGGCACTGAGACACTGAGAAAAGGCACTGAGACACTGGGAACAGGCACTGGGAACAGGCACTGCGACACTGGGAACAGGCACTGAGAACAGGCACTGAGTCACTGGGAACAAGCACTGAGAACAGGCACTGAGACACTGGGAACAGGCACTGGGAACAGGCACTGAGAACAGGCACTGAGACACTGAGAATAGGCACTGAGACACTGGGAACAGGCACTGAGACACTGGGAACAGGCACTGAGACACTGAGAACAGGCACTGAGACACTGGGAACAGGCACTGATAGTCCAGTGCCCAAACCTCCCTGCGACAGAATTGGGATTGTAAAAGTGGGAATAATTTTTAAAATCGAATCGATATAAGAGTAATTAGCATATCAAAGAGTTTCAATCTGTCATGTGGGGGCTGAGCTGACACGAACTGCGATGTAATTTTAAATATTTCTGCGCTCCATGTTTAGTTGTAATTTTGTCTGAGGTTACGGTGCCAGGGTTGCTCTGGTATCTCAGCCGACCAGTGCTGACTGCACTGCCTTGAAAAGCCGGCTGCGCGGGATCCCTGGGGCGCTGTGCGGCCGCGCAGCTGACAGGGAGCGTTGACCCCCCGGGGAACCCCCTGTTCGGGGAGTACCGACACGGTGCCCTGTGTTAAGGAGGGGGCTATCAGCCGCTTCGCATCACTGCTGTGCGACTCGTAGAAAGACTTCGAGTGTTTATCCAATGAGTGTACAAAGCAAGGACTGTGTGTGGATTTTTATTATTTGTTCTTGGGTTCTGGGCGTCACTGGCAAGGCCGCATTATCTGCCCGCCCCTGGGAGGATGGTGATGGGCTGCCTCCTTGAGCTGCTGTGGTGATGCTGCTCCCACGATGGTGTGAGGTAGGGAATGCCGGGATTATTGATCCAGCGAGAGTAAAGGAATTCTGGCACATGTCGGGGTGAGGAAAGGGTGAGACTCGGACCAATAGGCCCGTCCTCCAATAGACTGCCGAGGCTCACTCATGAAGAATGGGCACTTGAGGTAAGATACAGTGCCAGGGTGGCTCCGCGGGCAGCACTTCCACCTCCAGAGGTCAGAAGGTGGTGGGTTCAAGTCCCGCTCCAGAGACTTGAGCACAAAAATCCAGGCTGACGCTCCCAGTGCAGTACTGAGGGAGCGCCGCGCTGTCGGATGGTGCCGTCTTTCAGATGAGACGTTAAACCGAGGCCCCCGTCTGCTCTCTCGGGTGGATGCAAGTGATCCCATTGGAGGAAGAGCAGGGGAGTTCTCCCCGGTGTCCTAGACAGCATTTACCCCTCAACCAACCGTGCTAAAAACAGATTATCTGCTCTTTCATCCCATCGCTGTTTGTGGGAGCTTGCTGTGCGCAAATTGGCGGCCGCGTTTGCCCACTTTACGGCAGTGATGTCACTTCAAAAGTAATTCATTGGCTGTGGAGCGCTTTGGGGACAGCCCGCGGACGGGAAAGGTGCTGTATAAATGCAAGTTCTTTGTTCTTTCTCCTAACGGAGGAGCCCATGTAACTGGCCCCCCCAGAGCATTCCCAAAGAGGAAGGGAAGAAATTGGGAAAACCGTACAGCGCAAGAAAATACCCCACCGCCTTCCGAGCTGATTCAGAGCTGAAACAGTTAAAGGGTCGAGTGCCGCCCTTACAAGGGGCTGCCCACGAACCCAGCGGAGTGGCTTCGAAATAGACTTATTAAAAGCTGGCCAAGAACAATTAACACCAGGAAAGGATTTACAGTTGTTTGTTATCGACCGATCCAATAAAATTCAGTTGTTTCGAAATAGGCAGCGGCGAGTCCCAGGATGCACCTGGAGGGACGCGGCAGACAGGCTCCTGCAGCTGCTTCCTGCTGGGGTTCCTGTTCAGCGGCCTGAGCAGAGCGAGCTGTGCTCTCCCTCCGCACATCTCCTCCCAAACAGGATATTACAGCGCCGCAGGTGTGCAGCGACAAGAGACAGACAGAGCATCTCCGAAACAGTCCCTTGACCCGGCCAGAGTCGCCTGACTGAAGCCAGTCACGCCAGCTGACGCAGGGAACGCGATTGACCTTTTCACTTTCCCTCCCGCCACTTCTGAGCAACGAATGGCATTGCTTGGTCGCGTTTTAACCCTTCCGGCACCGAACGCTATCTGCGGCTTCAAACGCACCACATGTTGACCCACAGGAGGTCAGGGGCAAAGCGAATTGCCCTCTGCGTGCAGTAGTGGCGCTGTGGGTTCACTGTGGGGATCTGGGGCTTATGAAGCGCCATCTAGTGGTAATTATCGGCAGTTGTGACCGGTATAACTTAATGATAGAAAAATCCTGTTGAAGTGCGTCTTAGAGGTTGGACAGGATAGCGGTGCCCAAATAATATCTGTGATTTTAATTTATTTTTCTGTGCAAATACTGACACACTCCCGGGGATCCCCCTGCAAATACTGACACACTCCCGGGGACCCACTGTAAATACTGACACACTCCCGGGGACCCACTGTAAATACTGACACACTCCCGGAGACCCCCTGTAAATACTGACACACTCCCGGGGACCCCCTGTAAATACTGACACACTCCCGGGGACTCCCTGTAAATACTGGCACACTCCCGGGGATCCCCTGTAAATACTGACACACTCCCGGGGAACCCCTGTAAATACTGACACACTCCCGGGGAACCCCTGTAAATACTGATACACTCACAGGGATCCCCTGTAAATACTGACACACACCCGGGGGCCCCCTGTAAATACTGACACACTCCCGGGGACCCCCTGTAAATACAGACACACTCCCGGGGACCCCCTGTAAATACTAACACACTCTCAGAGACCTCCTGTAAATACTGACACACTCCCGAGGACCCCCTGTAAATACTGACACACTCCCGGGGACCCCCTGTAAATACTGACACACTCCCAGAGACCCCCTGTAAATACTGACACACACCCGGGGACCCCCTGTAATTACTGACACACTCCCGGGGACACCCTGTAAATACTGACACACTCCCGGGGACCCCCTGTAAATACTGACACACTCACAGGGACCCCCTGTAAATACTGACACACTCCAGGGGAACCCCTGTAAATACTGACACTCTCTCGGGGACTCCCTGTAAATACTGGCACACTCCCGGGGATCCCCTGTAAATACTGACACACTCCCGGGGAACCCCTGTAAATACTGGCACACTCCCGGGGATCCCCTGTAAATACTGACACACTCCCGGGGAACCCCTGTAAATACTGACACACTCCCGGGGAACCCCTGTAAATACTGATACACTCACAGGGATCCCCTGTAAATACTGACACACACCCGGGGGCCCCCTGTAAATACTGACACACTCCCGGGGACCCCCTGTAAATACAGACACACTCCCGGGGACCCCCTGTAAATACTAACACACTCTCAGAGACCTCCTGTAAATACTGACACACTCCCGAGGACCCCCTGTAAATACTGACACACTCCCGGGGACCCCCTGTAAATACTGACACACTTCCAGAGACCCCCTGTAAATACTGACACACACCCGGGGACCCCCTGTAATTACTGACACACTCCCGGGGACACCCTGTAAATACTGACACACTCCCGGGGACCCCCTGTAAATACTGACACACTCACAGGGACCCCCTGTAAATACTGACACACTCCAGGGGAACCCCTGTAAATACTGACACTCTCTCGGGGACTCCCTGTAAATACTGACACACTCCCTGGGACCCCCTGTAAATACTGACACACTCCCGGGGACCCCTTGTAAATACTGACACACTCCCGGGGACCCCCCTGTAAATACAGACACACTCCCGGGGACCCCCTGTAAATACTGACATACTCCTGGGGACCCCCTGTAAATACTGACACACTCCCAGAGTCCCCCTGTAAATACTGACACACTCCCGGGGACCCCCTGTAAATACTGACACACTCCCGGGGACCCCCTGTAAATACTGACACACTCCCGGGGACTCCCTGTAAATACTGGCACACTCCCGGGGACCCCCTGTAAATACTGACACACTCCCAGGGACCCCCTGTAAATACTGACACACTCCCGGGGAACCCCTGTAAATACTGACACACTCCCGGGGAACCCCTGTAAATACTGATACACTCCCGGGGATCCCCTGTAAATACTGACACACACCCGGGGGCCCCCTGTAAATACTGACACACTCCCGGGGACCCCCTGTAAATACTGACACACTCCCGGGGACCCCAAGTAAATACTGACACACTCCCGGGACCTCCTTGCAAATACTGATACACTCCCGGGGACCCCCTGTAAATACTGACACTCTCCTGGGGACTCCCTGTAAATACTAACACACTCCCGAGAACCCCTGTAAATACTGACATACTCCCGGGGACTCCCTGTAAATACTGACATACTCCCGGGGACCCCCTGTAAATACTGACACACTCCCGAGGACCCCCTGTAAATACTGACACACTCCCGGGGACCCCCTGTAAATACTGACACACTCCCGAGGACCCCCTGTAAATACTGACACTCTCCCGGGGACTCCCTGTAAATACTGACACAGTCCCGGGGACCCCCCTGTAAATACTGACACACTCCCGGGGACCCCCTGTAAATACTGACACACTCCCGGGGACTCCCTGTAAATAGTGAAACACTCCCGGGGACCCCCTGTAAATACTGACACACTCCCGGGGACCCCCTGTAAATACTGACACTCTCCCGGGAACTCCCTGTAAATACTGACACTCTCCCGGGGACCCCCTGTAAATACTGACACTCTCCCGGGGACTCCCTGTAAATACTGACACAGTCCCGGGGACCCCCCTGTAAATCCTGACACACTCCCGGGGACTCCCTGTAAATACTGACACACTCCCGAGAACCCCTGTAAATACTGACACACTCTTGGGGAACCCCTGTAAATACTGACACACTCCCGGGGATCCCCTGTAAAAACTGACACACTCCCGGTGACTCCCCTGTAAATACTGACACTCTCCTGGGGACCCCCTGTAAATACTGACACTCTCCTGGGGACCCCCTGTAAATACTGACACACTCCCGGGGATCCCCTGTAAATACTGACACACTCCCGGGGATCCCCTGTAAAAACTGACACACTCCTGGGGACCCCCTGTAAATACTGACACTCTCCTTGGGACTCCCTGTAAATACTGCCACAGTCCCGGGGACCCCCTGTAAATACTGACACACTCCCGGGGATCCCCCTGTAAATACTGACACACTCCCGGGGGCCCCCTGTAAATACTGACACACTCCCGGGGACCCCCTGTAAATACTGACACACTCCCGGGGACCCCCTGTAAATACTGACACACTCCCGGGGATCCCCCTGCAAATACTGACACACTCCCGGGGACTCCCTGTAAATACTGACACACTCCCGGGGACTCCCTGTAAATACAGACACTCTCCCGGGAACCCCCTGTAAATACTGACACACTCCCGGGGACTCCCTGTAAATACTGACACACTCCCGGGGACCCCCTGTAAATACTGACACACTCCCGGGGACCCCCTGTAAATACTGACACTCTCCCGGGGACCCCCTGTAAATACTGACACTCTCCCGGGGACCCCCTGTAAATACTGACACACTCCCGGGGACCCCCTGTAAATACTGACACACTCCCGGGGATCCCCTGTAAATACTGACACTCTCCCGGGGATCCCCTGTAAATACTGACACACTCCCGGGGACCCCCTGTAAATACTGACACACTCCTGGGGACCTCCTGTAAATACTGACACTCTCCCGAGAAACTCCTGTAAATACTGACACACTCCTGGGGACCTCCTGTAAATACTGACACACTCCTGAGAACCCCTGTAAATACTGACACACTCTTGGGGAACCCCTGTAAATACTGACACTCTCCCGGGGATCCCCTGTAAATACTGACACACTCCTGGGGACCTCCTGTAAATACTGACACTCTCCCGAGAAACTCCTGTAAACACTGACACACTCCAGGGGACCTCCTGTAAATACTGACACACTCCTGAGAACCCCTGTAAATACTGACACACTCTTGGGGAACCCCTGTAAATACTGACACACGCCCGGGGATCCCCTGTAAAAACTGACACACTCCCGGGGACCCCCTGTAAATAATGACACTCTCCCGCGGACTCCTTTTAAATACTGACACACTCCCGGGACCCTCTGTAAATACTGACACACTCCCGGGGACTCCCTGTAAATACTGACACACTCCCGGTGACCTCCTGTAAATACTGACACACTCCCGGGGATCCCCCTGTAAATACTGACACACTCCCGGGGATCCCATGTAAATACTGACACACTCCCGGGGACCCCCTGGAAATACTGACACACTCCCGGGGACCCCCTGTAAATACTGACACACTCCCGGGCACCCCATGTAAATACTGACACACTCCCGGGGACCCCCTGTAAATACTGACACACTCCCGGGGATCCCCTGCAAATACTGACACACACCCGGGGATCCCCCTGCAAATACTGACACACTCCCGGGGACCCCCTGTAAATACTGACACACTCCCGGGGATCCCCCTGCAAATACTGACACACTCCCAGAGACCCCCTGCAAATACTGACACACTCCCGGGGATCCCCCTGCAAATACTGACACACTCCCGGGGACCCCCTGTAAATACTGACACACTCCCGGGGACCCCCTGTAAATACTGACACACTCCTGGGACCCCCCTGTAAATACTGACACACTCCCGGGGACCCCCTGTAAATACTGACACACTCCCGGGGACCCCCTGCAAATACTGACACACTCCCGGGGACCCCCTGTAAATACTGACACACTCCTGGGACCCCCCTGTAAATACTGACACACTCCCGGGGACCCCCTGTAAATACTGACACACTCCCGGGGACCCCCTGTAAATACTGACACACTCCCGGGGATCCCCCTGTAAATACTGACACACTCCCGGGGACCCCCTGTAAATACTGACACACTCCCGGGGACCCACTGTAAATACTGACACACTCCCGGGGACCCCCTGTAAATACTGACACACTCCCGGGGACCCCCTGCAAATACTGACACACTCCCGGGGACCCCCTGTAAATACTGACACACTCCTGGGATCCCCTGTAAATACTGACACACTCCCGGGGACCCCCTGTAAATACTGACACACTCCCGGGGACCCCCTGTAAATACTGACACACTCCCGGGGACCCCCTGTAAATACTGACACACACCCGGGGACCCCCTGTAAATACTGACACTCTCCCGGGGACACCCTGTAAATACTGACACACTCCCAGAGACCCCCTGTAAATACTGACACACTCCCGGGGACCCCTTGTAAATACTGACACTCTCCCTGGGACCCCCTGTAAATACTGACACACTCCCAGAGACCCCCTGTAAATACTGACACACTCCCGGGGACCCCCTGTAAATACTGACACACTCCCGGGGACCCCCTGTAAATACTGTCACACTCCCAGAGACCCCATCATAAGTTCGGAAAGGCAGCATCAGCTGTCCAAAGGAAAACAATGCTCCAATCACAGAAAATACTTTTGTGAGTGCACAGCAACAGAAATAATTTGTTGGTAAGTCAACAAATACTGGAAAGAATACCGGATTCCCAAGGGAAGTCAGGCAGAGGTCTGCTGATTTCATGAACTCCTCGCGACCCCACAGGTCCTACGTTCCCAGTTTGAAAACCCATGCTTTACCTCATAAGATTGGGAAATATGACTAAAGAGGAAGGACAGTCTTCAGGGTGAAATCTTTTGTTCAGAGCTCCGCACACACACACACCCCCCATTGATTGTTGGAAAGTAAGACAGAGATTGTCACAGAGTGGTCCAGCTCACTGCTGGTCTTTGTTAGTAAGAAAGAAAGACTTGCATTTCTATAGCGCCTTTCACAACCTCAGGTTGTTTCAAAAGGCTTTGCAGCCAATGAAGTACTTTTTGAAGTGCAGTCACTGTTGTAGTGTAGGAAATGTTGCAGCCAATTTGCGTTCAGCAAGATCCCACAAACAGCATTCTGATAAATGACCAGATAATCCGTTTTTAGGTGTTTGTCGAGGGATAAATATTGGCCCAGCACACCAGGGAGAAATCCCCTGCTCTTCGAAATAGTGCCATGGGATCCTTTACGCCCATCTGAGAGAGCAGACGGGGCCTCGGTTTAACGTCTCATAAGAAAGACGGCACCTCAGACAGTGCAGCACTCCCTCAGTACTGCACTGGGAGGGTCGGCCTGGATATGCTCAAGTCTCTGGGGCTTGACCCCACAACCGTCTGACTGAGAGGCGAGAGCGCTACTGACTGAGCCAAGGCTGTATCTTAAGTGTATATTTTCAGTAGCACCGGATTGGGGGGGGGGGTTCTGAGATTTCACCTGTGGCTACAGACCCTTAATTTCCCAATAGCCAAATTCTGAGGCAATAATGAGGCCATGTGATGACTTCTGCAGTTGCACTGCTCTACCACTAGATGGAGCATATGTCACTCCATCTAGTGGTAGAAGTGTGTAGGTGCAGGCATGCCTGTGTGACAAGTGACCAGCATTAGGAGGGGACAAAAGGTTGATCCTTGAGGGACTCTAGAGGTAACGGTGCTGGGCAAGGGGGTGGGGAAATCAGATCAGAAGCCATTGCAGGAGATTCTCTGGCTATGACTGGATGGGTAAGATTGGAACCAGGCGAGGGCAGTCCCGCCCAGCTGGACAGTGGAGGAGAGCCATTGGTGGAGGATGGAGTGGTCAACTGTGTCAAAGGCCGCAGAGAGGTCGAGATGGAGGAGTAGGGATAGTTTATCATGATCACAGTCACAGAGGATGTCATTTGTGACTTTGATATGGTCCGTTTCAGTGCTGTGGCAGGGACCGAAACCTGATTGGAGGGATAGAAACAGAAAAATAGGAGCAGGAGTAGGCCATTCGGCCCTTCGAGACTGCTCCGCCATTCAATATGATCATGGCTGATCCTCTATCTCAATACCATATTCCCGCTCTCTCCCCATACCCCTTGATGCCTTTTGTGTCTAGAAATCTATCTATCTCCTTCTTAAATATATTCAGTGACTTGGCCTCCACAGCCTTCTGTGGTAGAGAATTCCACAGGTTCACCACCCTCTGAGTGAAGAAATTTCTCCTCATCTCAGTCCTAAATGTCCTACCCCATATCCGGAGACTGTGACCCCTCGTTCTAGACCCCCAGCCAGGGGAAACATCCTCCCTGCATCCAGTCTGTCTAGCCCTGTCAGAATTTTATACGTTTCAATGAGATCCCCTCTCATTCTTCTAAACTCTAGTGAATATAGGCCTAGTCGACCCAATCTCTCCTCATATGACAGCCCTGCCATCCCAGGAATCAGTCTGGTGAACCTTCGCTGCACTCCCTCTATGGCACGTAAGGAGACCATAGAGTTGCGAGAAAGATGGGCACGGATTTGGGAGGTGATAACACACTCAAGGACTTTGGAGAGGAAAGGGAGGTTGGAGATGGGGCGGTAGTTTGCAAGAAAGAGGGGTCACGGGTGATTTTTTGAGGAGTGGGGTGATGTCGGCAGTTCTGTAGGGGAGGGGGACAGTACCCGAGGAGAAGGAACCATGTACAATATCAGCCAACATGGGGGGCAGGAAGGGAAGTTGGGTGGTCAGCAGTTTGGTGGGAATAGGGTCGAGGGAGCAGGAGGTGGGTCTCATGGACAAGATGAGCGTGGAGAGGTCATGAGGGGAGATCGGAGAGAAACTGGAGAAAGATGTGAGTTCAGGGCTAGGGCAGGGGGGAACCCTGGGGGAAGTTTGACCTGGTGGGCTAGGGGAAGGGAGGGAAGTGGCAGAGGCAGCTGAACGGATGGTCTCAATCTTAGAGACAAAGAAGTCCATGAGCTCCTCGCACTTGTTGTTGGAAGTGAGGGTGGAGGGGGCAGAGGAGAGGGGTTTAAGGAGATGGTTAGCAGTGGAGAAGAGAAGCCGAGGGGGTTATCTTTCCATTCCAGGATGATCCTGGAGTAGTGAGCAGTTTTGGCGGAGGAGAGCAGGACCCGATAGTGCTTTATGCGGTCCAGGCAGATCGGGCGATGAATGGTTAAACTGCTTGTGCGCTATAAAAGTTCAAATCTGCACCCATTGGACTTAAGGGAGCGGAGGTGGGGGGCCGTACCAGGGGGAAGGACCAGGGTGGGAGAGAGTAAGGGTTTTTACTGGGGACAGGAGCATCAAGGGTGGAGGGGAGGGTGTGATTGAGCAGATCGGCATTGCGGTGAATGGAGGGCCAGAGGCTGGACAGTTTGAGAGTTTGAATGTGCCGTTGTAAGTGTAAGTAAGGGGAAGAGTACTCTCCAAGGGAGGATGTAGGAGGAAGTGGTGCAGGAAGGGGGAAGGGGGGTTGTAAGTGGTGAAGAACAGAAGGAAGTGATCAGAGATGGCCTTGTCTGTGATTTAGACGAAAGGAATAGAGCGGCCATTGGAGATGGCAAGGTTGAGGCTTCTTAAAGGGCCATCTCTCCTTTTCTGAAGAGTTCTGTTCGGCACAGTAAAAGCTGCCAACAGACCTACTTTATTAAGTTATATGATGCTGCTCCCTAGTGTAGGAGCAGAAAACTGCAAGTTAAAGCCTCCCCCTTTCTCACCAGAACTACATGCACTGCAATGTGCTAGTTACACTTCAGTCAGTGTATTGTTCCCCACAGCTGTTATTGCATTAAAAGCTTTCACCAGGACACAGCTCGAAGCGAAAGAAGCTGCCTTGTTTCGAGATGCTTCTCGCCTGCAGCCTCACTTACAGAGCGCACACAGCTTTTGTTTCTCTACTCCCAGAGGGCGGTGGATGCTCAGTCGTTGAGTATATTCAAAACTCTGATTTTATTGGGCACTAAGGGATCTGGGGATCGGGCGGGAAAGTGGATTTGAGGTCGAAGATCAGCCATGATCTCATTGAATGGCGGAGCAGGCTTGAGGGGCCGAATGGCCGACTCCTGCTCCTATTTCTTATGGTCTTATATTAACGATTTATCGATTCACCTAATATTTCAAGCACATGATTCCTGGGAATAGGAGACGAGAGAAAAAGTGTCTCCATGTCCCCTCTCTTGCTCTCTTGTGCTTTCGCTCCTTCTTTCTCTCTCCCTCCCTCCCTATTTCTCCCTTCCTCTCTATCTCTTCCTCTCTCTCTATCTGTCCCTAACTTTCTATCTCTCCCCCTCCCCTTCCCTCTCCCTCAACCCATCCGCTCACTCTCTTCCTGTCTATCTCTCTCTTCTCTCCCCTGCCCCCTCTCTTCCACTCTCCCCTCTCCCTCCCTTGTCCGTTGTTGCACTTTGAACTCATTTCTCTTCAGACTTCAACTCGCTCTCCATTCTTATGGTTCTATAGGCTCGAGGGGCCGAATGGCCTACTCCTGCCCCTATTTCTTAAGTTCTTATATTCTTATGAACGGCCTGGCTCTAATTTTAAGGTTATGCCATCTTGTGCTGGACTCCCCCCACCAGAGGAAATAGTTTCTCTCTATCTACCCGTTCAAATCCTTTAATCATCTTAAACACCTCAATTAGATCACCCCTTAATCTTCTATACTCAAGGGACTACAAGCCGAGTCTATGCAACCTGTCCTCATAATTTAACCCTTTTAGCCCCGGTATCATTCTGGTGAATCAACAACAACTTGCATTTATATAGCGCCTTTAACGTAGTAAAACGTCCCAAGGCGCTTCACAGGAGCGTAATCAGACAAAATTTGACACCGAGCCACATAAGGAGATATTAGGGCAGATGACCAAAAGCTTGGTCAAAGAGGTAGCATCTCAAAGGAACAGAGAGAGGCGGAGAGGTTTAGGGAGGGAATTCCAGAGCTCAGGGCCCAGGCTCGGCCGCCAATGGTGGAGCGATCAGGGATGCTCAAGAGGGCAGAACTGGAGGAGCGCAGACATCTCGGGGGAATGGTGGGGCGGGAGGAGGTTACAGAGATAGGGAGGGGGGGTGGGTGTGAGGCCATGGAGGGATTTGCAAACAAGGATGAGAATTTTAAAATCGAGGCGAATCTGGTGAATATGAAAGACAGCGTCTCCAACAATGAAGCACTCCCTCAGTGCTGCACTGAAGTGGCGGCCTAGATTGTGGCCCATCGAGGTGATCTTGAATCTTATTTGATAGACCAGCTTGTTTCCATAGTTTAATTGTAATTTCTCTCCTTCGGCCCTTGAATTTTACAACTGTTTTTCATGCCATCTTTAGCACTGCCTTCATGCCCTCCAGCATTCTCTGACTTTCCCTTCCCACCCCCCCGAGACCTTGATGGGTGGGGAGTAGCACACACAAACCCACCGCTCTGCGGAAAATAATAGCATGCTGTGCTTTCTCTTCCAAACCCCTAGGTGGCAGTGCGATACAAGGAAGAGGTCCACGTTCAGTTTGTTACCTTCAATCTTGCAGTGAAGGTTAACCTCCGTGGTTAACCCTCTCCGCTCTTAATGCCGTTTGCACCAGGGAGGTGGTGGTGTTGGGAAATAAGGTGACTCCAGACCTGTTTCACTTGAAGCAAGGAAGACTTCAGAAGCCAGGAGTTAGAAAGGGGCTTCCTGGTGATCTCTAATGCTTCCCACCTTGCTTAATCTGTCTCAGTATCACACGTAGGAGCTGGACAATCAATGGTTCATTTCTAGCAGCTTTATTTCTGAAAGTCACAGTGTTTAAAAATCAACATGGTGAAAATGTTCCGTTCTTCATCTTCCCTTATCCCTACATTTCAACAGTGACCACACTTCAAAAGTACATCATTGGCTGTAAAACACTTTGAGACATCCTGATGTTATGAAAGGTGCTATAGAAATGCAAGTCTTACTATCTTTCTTTCTCTCTTTCTTTCTCTCTCTTTCTTTCTTTTTCTCTCTTTTTCTCCCTTTCTGTCTCTCTCTCTCTTTCTTTCTACCTCTCTTACAACAGTAACAGCAGTGACTCCACTTCAAAAATATTTCATTGGCTGTAAAGCGCTTTGAGATGTCCGGTGGTCGTGAAAGGCGCTATCGAAATGCAAGTCTTTCTTTCTTTCTGTCTCTCTCTCTTTCTTTCTCTCTCTCTCTTTCTTTCTCTTTCTTTCTGTCTCTCTCTTTCTTTATTTCTTGGTTTCCCTAAATACTTCTGTCCCTCACATACTTCCTCCTCCCTGAATCCTTTGGCCTTGCAGTCCTGGCTTAATGCACCAGGTCCCTCTCTAACTCATTCATTCCCTGTACTTCAAAACAATGGAACTCCTCACTCTTTCCTACAGGCTCTTAACACCCAAGCTCGATGCCATCTGGCCACTATTCTTGTCTTCTCTCCCGCTTTTACCTTTCATTCTTGGTATGGTCTCCCGCACTTGGCCCTATACCTAGATTTCTCAATCGGCAAAGTACACCCAGCACAACCAGTTGGGTATTAAAGTGCGACACCAACGTGATTCTAAGGTTGACTCCACCATCTGGGTTAATGATAATGAAAAAACCCCAGACTTGAATGGATTAGGATTTCTCAAAGGCTCTTCACATAAGAACATAAGAAATAAGAGCAGGAATAGGCCACTTGGCCCCTCGAGCCTGCTCCGCCATTCAATAAGATCACGGCTGATCTTGGGTTCAAAGCCACTTCCCTGCCCGCTCCCCATAACCCTTCACTCCCTTATCTTGCAAAAATCTGTCTATCTCCACCTTAAATGTATTTAATGACCCAGCCTCCACGGCTCTCTGGGGCAGAGAATTCCACAAATTTACGACCCTCTGAGAGAAGAAGTTCCTCCTCATCTCAGTTCTAAATGGGTGACCCTTTATTCTGAAACTATACCCCCGAGTTCTAGATTCCCCCACGAGGGGAAACATCCTCTCTGCATCTACCTTGTCGAGCCCCCTCAGTATATTATATGTTTCAATAAGATCACCTCTCATTCTTCTAAATTCCAATGAGTATAGGCCCAACCTGCTCAACCTTTCTTCATAAGTCAACCCCCTCATCTCAGGAATCAACCGTGTGAATCGTCTCTGAACTGCCTATTTTGGAGTGAGTGGGGTGAATCTGAGTGGTCAGTTCACGGCCTGTTCAAACGGTCTCTGCTACATAAGGTCACTTCCACCCCCGCACAGTGCTGGATCTCCAGCTTGTCACTCCAAATATGCGACGGGAACCCATTCTAAACAGTACTGAATTCACTAGTGCAAACTGTGGCTTGTCCTACTGCAGTCTAATTTTCAATCAGTGGTGTTCAGATTGTGATCATTGAGCAACAATATTATGGGACCATGACCTCCGACCCCCACACCATCCTGAATTGGACATGTATCGCTCTCCTCTCCACCTCTCTGTTCTCTAGAGTTTAGAAGAATGAGAGGTGATCTCACTGAAGCATACAAAATTCTTACAGGGTTTGACAGGGTAGATGCAGGGAGGATGTTTTTCCCCTGGCTGGGGAGTCTAGAACCAGGGATCACAGTCTCAGAATAAGGGGTCGGCCATTTAGGACTGAGATAGGAGAAATTTCTTCACTCAGAGGGTGGTGAATCTTTGGAATTCTCTACCCCAGAGGGCTGTGGAGGCTCAGTCGTTGAGTATATTCAAGACAGAGATCGATAGATTTTTGAATATTAAGGGAATCAAGAGATATGGGGATAGTGCAGGAAAGTGGAGTCATAGTCATAGTCATAGAATTATACAGCACAGAAAGAGGCCCTTCGGCCCATCGTGTCCGCGCCAGCCATCAAGCCCTATCTATTCTAATCTCATTTTCCAGCACTTGGTCCGTCGCCTTGTATGCTATGGCGTTTCAAGTGCTCATCTAAATGCTTCTTGAATGTTGTGAGGGTTCCTGCCTCGACCACCCTTTCAGGCGGTGAGTTCCAGATTCCAACCACGCTCTGGGTGAAAAAGTTTTTCCTCAAATCCCCTCTAAACCTCCTGCCCCTTACCTTGAAACTATGCCCCCTGGTTATTGACCCCTCTACTAAGGGGAAAAGTTCCTTTCTATCTACCCTATCTATGGAGATGAGGTAGAAGATCAGCCATGATCTCATTGAATGGCGGAGC
The DNA here is from genome assembly GCA_030390025.1 of Squalus acanthias. Classification (NCBI taxonomy): domain Eukaryota; kingdom Metazoa; phylum Chordata; class Chondrichthyes; order Squaliformes; family Squalidae; genus Squalus; species Squalus acanthias. Next base: position 63,971 of record JASTWF010000071.1, read on the forward strand.
AGGCGCGAGGGGCTGAATGGCCGACTCCTGCTCCTATTTCTTATGTTCTTAAGATGCTCCTTAAAACCTGCCTCTTTCGGTCACCTGCCCAACTATTTTCTTCTTTGGCTCGGTGTCAATCTTTGTCTGATAACGCTCCTGTGAAGCACCTTGCAATGTTTTACTACGTTAAAGGCGCTATATATATGCAAGTTGTTGTTGTTCTATTATCATTGCTGGGTCAGTATCCTGGAAATCCCTACCTAACAGCAGCATCATCCCCACAAGGACTGCAGTGGATCAACCACCTCCCTCTCAGGGCAACTAGATGTGACTTTGCCGGGGTTGCCCACACCCTGAGGAGAATTATATATTAAAAAAAACTGGCATCGAATACACATTCAGGGAAGAATAGACCCCAAACCTCTTCTGATCTTTTGCGTCTAGGCATCAGCCGTGGCTCACTCCCACCTCTTTGAAATCTGAAGGTTGTGGGTTCAAGTCCCACTTCAGAGACTTGAACATAAAAATCTAGGCTGACACTCCCAGGGTGATGTGAAGGGAGCACTGCACTGTCGGAGGTGCCGTCTTTCGGATGAGACGTTAAACCGAGGCCCCATCTGCTCTCTGAAGTGGACATAAAAGATCCCCTGGCACTTTTTCGAAGAAGAGCAGGGGAGTTCTCCCCGGTGTCCTGGGGCCAATATTTATCCCTCAACCAACATCACTGAAACAGATTATCTGGCCATTATCACATTGCTGTTTGTGGGAGCTTGCTGTGCGCAAATTGGCTGCTGCGTTTCCCACATTACAACAGTGACTACACTTCAAAAAAGTACTTCGTTGGCTGTAAAGCGCTTTGGGACGTCCTGAGGTCATGAAAGGCGCTATATAAATGCAAGTCTTTCTTTCTTTAAGACTAGGATTCAAATCCAGCCACGACTGATGGACTAAACTTCTCCTCTGTGAACTGGCTGTAAGGTGCTATGAGTTAGGGCCAGACTAGGGTGTGGATGCACAGTACTGAACTGTCCCTATTTGACGCAAATGCGCAAATAAATTTGCTCAGGGATGCCTTGTGATGTTTGATGAAGTAGGATCATAGAATGGTTACAGCACAGAAGGAGGCCATTCGGCCCGTCGAGCCCGTGCCGGCTCTCTGCAAGAGCACTTCAGCTAGTCCCACTCCCCACCCTTTCCCCGTAGCCCTGCAAATCTTTTTCTCTCAGGTACTTATCCAATTCCCTTTTGAAAGCCACAATTGAGTCTGCCTCCACCACCCTTTCAGGCAGTGCATTCCAGATCCTAACCACTGGCTGCGTAAAAAAGGTTTTCCTCATGTCGCCTTTGGTTCTTCTGTCAATCACCTTAAATCTGTGTCCTCTGGTTCTCGACCCTTCCGCCAATGGGAACAGTTTCTCTCTATCTACTCTGTCCAGACCCCTCATGATTTTGAACACCTCTATCAAATCGCCTCTCAACCTTCTCTGCTCTAAGGAGAACAACCCCAGCTTCTCCAGTCTATCCACGTAGCTGAAGTCCCTCATCCCTGGAATCATTCTCGTAAATCGTTTCTGCACCCTCTCTAAGGCCTTCACAGCCTTCCGAAAGTGTGGTGCCCAGAATTGAACACAATACTCCAGTTGGGGCCACACCAGTGTTTTATAAAGGTTCATTATAACTTCCTTGCTTTTGTACTCTATGGGCTGGATTTTGCTAATGGGGAGCTTTTGGAGGCGGGACTCCCACTTGTCGGGTTTTAGTCCCACCTCCATCAACTTCCGGCCAACCCACGCTATTTTCCCTTGATTGACCTGGTTAAGCCCGCCCAGTGGGCTTAGCAGGCCAATTAAGGGAAAGCCGGTTACAGAGAACGTCAACGTGTGACGTTTCATCTGTCAAAAATTTTTGACAGATGAATTGTCATCATTTGACAGCTCTGTGAAGCTGTCAAACACTGACATTCTTTGTAGTTTGATGAGTTCTTGAATTCAAGACTCATCAAAGTTCTTTCTTTTGCAGAAATTAGATGGTTGTTGCATTGGAGAATGCAGCGGCCATTCTGTCATCTCTGCCGCGGAGGTGCGAGACTCTCCGCATCCCCAACTCTTGAAGCCTGCAGGAAGAAACAAAGGTAAATAAACTTTTACTAACACTTTCCACTCACCTCACATACTCACCTCTCCACACTTGCATCCATCACTTACCTTCACAGCGCACTTTTGGACCCCACAGACCCCCGCAGACCCACTACTCACCTCGGTGACCCTGGCGGGGTTCACAGCCTTCGGGAAGTCCGCACTTGTGACCCGCCCCCAAATTCTGCCATTTTCCCGGCAGTCCCGCCTCCATACCCGCCTCCCCAGAGCTGGCAAGATCGCGCCCTATGCCTCTGTTCATGAAGCCCAGGATCCCGTATGCTTTTTTAACCACTTTCTCAACCTGCCCGGCCACCTTCAACGATTTGTGCACACATACCCCCAGGTCTCTCTGTTCATGCACCCACTTTAGGATTGTACCATTTAGTTTATATCGCCTCTCCTCGTTCTTCCTACCAAAATGTATCGTAAGTAAATGGGGAATTATCATCCTTGTGCAGGAGGGGGCGCTCTTGGGCGATCGGGCTGAAGTGGCAGTGTCGAGGGAGTATCTAACAGCATCGCGCACGCCCTGAAATTGCCTGATGCTGACACTGGCTTACTGAAGCATGCCACACCTGGCAAACCGAAAAGAGGACAAGGAAAATCGTAACAACTTCCTCCAGCAATTATTTCCCCTGTGTAAATGTTTAATTGATTACTACAGGGAAGGATTTACAGAAGTGTACAAAACCACAGTGTGCCTGGGGTTCCTAATTTGTACCAATCTTGAATCAATTAAGAGAAATCTCAGCCTAATTGATGTCCCAGTGTTAGAATCTGAGCACTGAGAGCCTCGACAATGTTAAAATTATAAAAAGATGTCCTAGCGGGAAGTGTGTGTGCATCTGAATGCCACATGATACTAAATGTTCTAACAGGGAGAAAGCTACACACATACCAGCCTATCTCAGCTATTGCTTTGTGCATCCTTCTTATGTGTTAAAGGGCCCCTGTTGTCCTCATTTTAAAGCATCGAAGGAGGCCACTCAGCACATCACGCCTGTGCCCCATGACTCTCTCAAAGATCTATCCACTTCATCCCATTCCCTTGCTCTTTTCCCATACCCTTCAAAAATGTTATTTGTCAAATATTTATCCGCATCCCTTTTGGAAACTTTTTAAAATTCATACTCGGGATGTGGGCGTCGCTGGCAAGGCTGACATTTATTGCCCCTCCCTAGTTGCCCTTGAGAAGGTGGTGGTGAGCCGCCTTCTTGAACCGCTGCAGTCCCGTGTGGTGAAGGTGCTCCCACAGTGCTGTTAGGGAGGGAGTTCCAGATTGTGACCCAGCGACGACGAAGGATCGGCCGATATACGTCCAAGTCGGGACGGTGTGTGACTTGGAGGGGAACTTGGAGGAGGTGGTGGTGTTCCCATGCGCCTGCTGCCCTTGTCCTTCTGGGTGGTAGAAGCCGTGCATTTAGGAGGTGCTGCCGAAGAAATTTCCACGACTGTTCTACGTCCTAACAACAACTGGTGTAAAAAAAATCCTCCTACTTAACAAGATGCTGAAGGTATTCAAGGAGAAAAGCACCACAGGGGATCACAGGAGTATCATGGAGTATCATGGAACCAATTCTTCCTGATGATAGGTATAACTGATAGATGGATTCTGCGAGAGGAGCCAAGCATCACTACAGCTGTACACATTGGGCCAGATTTTGCAGTAGCGGGGCACCTAACGGTGTCTGCCGTTAATTAGACTTACCCGGCACCCTTCAGCTCCAAACATTTGTGCTCATTAAGTCACTGAACGTGTGAGCTGATAACGGCGGAGCGAGGGAAACAGGGGCATCTGGGACCTGAGTGAACAGGGATAGCAACACGGTATCTCCTTAACCAACCAGATTGAAGGATTGGGAAATAAACAGCACAAGGAAGTGTAAATTAGAGTGAATTCAATCTCAAATAAGGTAACAGAAGAGAAATAAAAAAGAGGGAAAGAAAAGATTGGATTAAGAGAGAGAAAAAATTGGGACAGAAAGGAAAAGTTAAAAAAAATTTAAAATTTGACATTTTTAAAATCTCCAACAACAATTAAAACTTGAAGGAATGAGACTCTACACTTGTAAGAGTTAATTTTCAGTGCCAGGGAGGTTGATTGGCAGTAATTAACAATTATCACGTTGTTAAAAGAGTACTTAGACTGGAATGGACAAGGCTTAACTTTCTGTGGCGAGTTTAGTTCATATCTACCGCGTGAATACAACAACTTCACGCCACTCAATGCCTGTCAATGGCGAGGCAGACAGCGAGAGGCCGTTTACACGATACTAACGGAGGAGCAGCGCAACTTGGACAGCAACCTTTGGATATTTGAGTTTAACCGCGTGTCTGCCCCTCGCCTGAAGTTGCTGTACCACTTACGCATAAGTAATGGCCAGCGCCATTAGCCTCACCGTAACTCTGACAGTAAAATCATTGTTCTAAATTGGACCATTAAATTGGAGAGCTTGATTTGGACAGTTGACAAAGGAGATCACTTTGAGGTGATATGATGAGCTTTGGTCAACATCCCAATGACCTGGTTGGTGGGACGATGTCATTACTGCATCTTGGGTTATGTTTGGTGTTGAAAAATGAAATAAATGGTTAAAGATATCTCCGGAAACATTAAATAGATGGCTCAATGGATAAATGGATGGCTCGGTTTGGTGCTGGGCAATGCGGACCGAGAAAGGCCCAGGTTCAATGCATGGTTTGGGTTGAGTCAGTTGAGCTGAGTAGTGATGGCGGTAAAGGTCGAACAATTAACATCAGTGTCCTCAGATCAGGGAGTGGGGAGAATAAATCAGTCAGCATTGCCACTCCTGAATGCCCTATGGTGTCTGCTGCTGGAGTTCAGGTGCTTTACATATAGAATATTGGCCACCCGGGAATGTGTACAGACTGGAATCTGTTTGAGAGGGTCAGATGGTTTATATATAGAATAATGGGTATCTAGGAGTGAGTTACAGGCTGAAATCTAATCCAGAGGTTCAGATGGTATATAGAATAATGGACATCTAGGAGTGGGTTACAGGGTGGAATCTAATCGAGGGGTTCAGATGGTTTATATATAGAATAATGGGTATCTGGGAGTGAGTTACAGGCTGGAATCTAATCAAGGGGTTCAGATGGTTTATATATAGAATAATGGGTATCTGGGAGTGAGTTACAGGCTGGAATCTAATCGAGGGGTTCAGAAGGTTTATATATAGAATAATGGGTATCTGGGAGAGATTTACAGGCTGGAATCTAATTGAGGGGTTCAGATGGTTTATATATAGAATAATGAATACCTGGGAGTGAGTTACAGGCTGGAATCTAATCAAGAGGGTCAGATGGTTTCTGATAGGAATGATTATGAGCCAATCTTCTTTCGTATGGTAGTAGCAAAAAACAAATCAGATGTCAATATCTAAGTCAGTTATCCAGGCCAAAGCTTCCGGTGTAACAGCGTGGACATCTTGTAGGCTGCCTGCGAATTTCCTCTGAGGGCAGTGCTCGATGATGTGCTCCAGGGTCTGATCAGGAGCTCCACAGTCGCATGATGGGGATGCTTTAATCTTCCATCTTATGGAGAAGGTGGGCAGCATCCACCATGAGCGGTTCTGAGGCGGTTGATGGTTGTCCACTGTTTGCGAGGAAGGTTTGATCTGGGGTCCTTACCGAGCCTGTAAGGTAAAAGCCTCAAAGGGTGAGTGAGCGGGGAAAGAGACAAGAATCACGGTTAAAGAGAACAGGTGGAAGGAGGATTTTGAAAGGAGGAACAACGGTTTTGGGAGAGAACTTCAGAAGCCAGGCGTGTGGTGACTGAAAAGATGGGCCGCTGATGGTGGGATGGGGGTGGGGGGAGCAGGGAGCAAGCAGGAACACCGAATCGGAAGAGCGGAGAAAATCGATGGAAAACCCAATTCTCAAAGTTTGACAGTTAAAATGGAATTACGATTTAAAAAACAAGTTTAGAGTGCCATAGAAGAAATGTGCCAAGCTCACATTGAATCCCAAGAGCAGCATTTAACACGGCAACAAATCTCCATTAATTTTGGCAGCGGTTGGGGTGAGAGGTATACATTCACTAGAGTTTAGAAGAATGAGAGGGGATCTCATTGAAACGTATAAAATTCTAACAGGGCTAGACAGACTGGATGCAGGGAGGATGATTCCCCTGGCTGGGGGGTCTAGAACGAGGGGTCACGGTCTCAGGATACGGGGTAGGACATTTAGGACTGAGATGAGGAGAAATTTCTTCACTCAGAGGGTGGTGAACCTGTGGAATTCTCTACCACAGAAGGCTGTGGAGGCCAAGTCACTGAATATATTTAAGAAGGAGATAGATAGATTTCTAGACACAAAAGGCATCAAGGGGTATGGGGAGAGAGCGGGAATATGGTATTGAGATAGAGGATCAGCCATGATCACATTGAATGGCGGAGCAGGCTCGAAGGGCCGAATGGCCTACTCCTGCTCCTATTTTTCTATTAAACTTTGTACATTTGGGTTAACAGTGAGAACATGTGAGACCACCCCTTAGAGATGACTCTATAAAGGAAAGACTTGCATTTATGTAGCGCCTTTCACAACCTCAGGACATGCGAAAGCGCTTTACAGCCACTGAAACTTTTGAAGCGCTGTTGTAATGTAGGAAACTCGGCAGCCGGTCTGCGCACAACAAGCTCCCACAAACAGCAATGTGACAATGTCCAGATAATCTGTTTTTTTTTAGTGATGTTGGTTGCGGGATAAATATTGGTCAGGACACCGGGGACACCTGCTCTGGTGTGAAATAAATGCCGTGGGATCCTCTACGTCCACCTGAGAGGGCAGACGGTATCTCCGACAGTGCAGCACTCCCTTAATACTGCACTGGGAGTGTCAGCCTGGATTGTGAACACGTTAAAACGTGCGCCGATTTTGCAAACAGCCATTTCTAGTCTTACCCTCCTGAGACTGGTTCCGAAAATTTTTGAAGCGATCCCTCGTTGATGCTTCCCTGCTGAACTGAACTGCAGCCTTATCGAGCAGAGGAATACAGTTTGTTCCAGTCTGGATTGAACGGCGAGCCTGTTCCCCTATTGCTTCCTTCATTAGCCTGCACACAAGGCTCCTTTGCCCGCAGGCAACCACCTTCAGCTGGGGAGGCGGGACGGTCTGGACCACAGGGCTCTTGTGTGGTGGTAGTGAGATTGCTAATGTCGGCTTCCCTTTCCTCGCAGATGGGAGCAAGTTGCTTCCCCCTCAAACCTCCGTTCGCCCAAAGGCAGGACAAGTCTGGACCACAGAATGGGCTCAGTCAGATGGAAATACCTCCAAATCCCAACCAGTTCCACCCACCTCCCCCCCACCTACCTCCTTCCTAATTGGCTCGCGTGAACCAGACTTGCCTGGGTGGTTGGGTTGCTGCTACTGGCCCTGTCTGGTTTAATTTTACTGGATGTACAAAGAGATGTGGTGAAAGGATGTGCGGGTGACCAGTTGTTGCTAGACTGTGTCACAGGAGGGGAGATCAAGGAGGAGATGTGAGAAAGACCTGGAGAGATAATTTTTGGGCTGAGGTGGTTGGTGCTTAATATCAAAAGTGCGTGGCCCAAAAGACTAAACTTCCTCTCGCACAAGTGTCAGCCGTGGCTCAGTGGGTAACACGCTTGTCTCTGAGTCAGAAGGTTGTGGGTTCAAGTCCCACTCCAGAGACTTGAGCACAAAATCCAGGCTGACACTCCCAGTGCAGTGCTGAGGGAGTGCCGCACTGCCAGAGGTGCCGTCTTTCGGATGAGGCCCTGTATGCCCTCTCGGGTGGCCATAAAAGATCCCGTGGCACCATTTGAAGAAGAGCAAGGGGAGTTCTCCCTGGTGACCTGGCCAATATTTATCACTAAGGCAGATCATCTGGTCATTAGCACATTGCTGTTTGTGGGAGCTTGCTGTGCGCAAATTGGCTGCCGCGTTTCCTACATTACAACAGCGACTACACTTCAAAAAGTACTTCATCGGCTGTAAAGCAATTTGCCACGTCCTGAGGTTATTGTGAAAGGCTTTTCTCTCTCAGCACTGCCACCTTTGAAATACTGCAAGTGTCTATAGTCAAGGTGTGTTTGCACGGTTGAATATCTTTGAATTGAAGCCAAATTAAATTGGGCAATAAAGCTTTGGTGGTTTTCTTTCTTCTTCTGATCAATCTGCTTCAGCTCACACAAGGGTGCAAAAACCAGGGTCACAAACCCGACTAAAGAAGGAAGTCATGCGGGTTCCTGGAAAACGTTACCGGGAAGGTGATTCAGTATAAGAATGAGGGAAAGGTTCGAGGGAGTTGGTGAGGAAGGGGGTTAGTTAATTGCTCAAAAAGGGATCCTTTTGCCAGGCTTAATAGCCTTTAACTAAACCTAAACATTCTTCGGATGAATCTATATGGTTCCAAGGCATGGAACACTGAGGCAAATTACGGGAATAATCCCAGGGCAGCGGGCATGTTTAAGACCGCTGCACAATTTAAGAAAAAACCCCCCAAAAAAACCCAAAAAAAGGTTAAAAGCTCAACTGCAGACAGCAGGATTTGACATGTTGGACCCCCTGTGACCCATCTCATTGTCTTGGCTGTGCTCTGGTGTGTCTTTGATGTAATGCCTCCCTGAAAGATTGTATCTCTGCAGACAAATTGCTTTCTGTATTTATATACTGTGTAATAGATTCCCTCATTGTACCTTTACCTGACGAAGGGGCAGCAGCTCCGAAAGCTCGTAATTTTAAATAAATCTGTTGGACTATAACCTGGTGTTGTGCGACTTCTCATTTCAATCGAAGAAAGGTAGCGAAGGAAAACAATCCTGGCTGTGACAAGCGCTCCATAAATACATATTCGTTCTTTCAATCTTTCTGTTACCGATGTTGGTTGATATGCTCTGGATTTCTAGTATTTTCTGCTTTTATTCCCGAGGTACGTGTTTTTTGAGGCATTTCATCTTAAAGGGACATTGGCAGCTCCCAGCATTTCCCCTCTTGGTGTACTCAGGTTCGACTATTGCCACTTTTGGCCGGTGAGGGGGGCGAGGTTGGTGGGCAGGGGGCTAGGCCGGAGGGAAGGGAGGGAAGAGGGGGTAGGGAAGGCATCAGGAGAATCTGAGCAGCATTAGATAGTACACGTGAAACTTATTTCACATTCTGAATGTAATTTGTACTCAAGAATATGTCCTTAAGAACAGTGGAAGTGACTGGCAACATTGTCACATCAAGGAACAGACAATAAAACATCATGGCCCAGAAATTAATGACGGAGCCTTCGTGCGGGGGTAAGGCTTCCCCGCGATATCTCACTGCGCGTCTGCCTTTTCATTCCGAGCTCGCACGAACTTGATTTTCTAGACAGCAGCTGTGCAGTGCTTCCGTATCCCACAGGCGCAGTTAATTCATGCGAGCTGTGGGATCACGTGATTCAGTTAGAGCCAATGGCAGCACACCATCTTTCATTCATAGTTTTCACAGCAAGTGCTGTGAAAGCTATGAATCTATACCCCCTCAAAAGAACAGCTAAACCTCAATTAAATTTTTTTAAAAACCCATCACATTAATAAAATAAGTATAGTTAAATAAATTAACCACTTTAAACAAAAAATTAAATTTTTGAAAAAATTTAAAATCTTTTAAAAAGTTATAAAAATAAACTTACCTTTCTTTAAAGTCTCTAAAAAAGATATACCTGTTGAAAAAAATTCAAAATAATACTTAATTAACTACTTACCTTGTTAAAAGAGGGTCTTACGCCTCCTTTCTTTATGTGCAAAATCTTCCATGCTTACCTACGCGTTCAAAGCACTAAGTGCGTACTCTCGCGTAGAGACACTAATTTTTGGGCCATTAAGAGCTATCAACTGAATAAGACACACAGGAAAGAAGGAACTTGCATTTCAATAGTTTCGTTCACAGCCTTAGGATATACTAAAGTGCTTTACAGCCAATGAAGTACTTTTTGAAGTGTAGTCACTGTTGTAATGTAGGAAACGCGGCAGCCAATTTGCGCACAGCAAGCTCCCACAAACAGCAATGTGATAATGACCAGATACTGTTTTAGTGATGTTAGAAACAGGAGTAGGCCATTTGGCCCTTCGAGCCTGCTCCGCCATTCAATATGATCATGGCTGATCCTCTATCTCAATACCATATTCCCGCTCTCCCCCCATACCCCTTGATGCCTTTTGTGTCTAGAAATCTATCCATCTCCTTCTTAAATATATTCAGTGACTTGGCCTCCACAGCCTTCTGTGGTAGAGAATTCCACAGGTTCACCACCCTCTGAGTGAAGAAATTTCTCCTCATCTCAGTCCTAAATGTCCTACCCCGTATCCTGAGACTGTGACCCCTCGTTCTAGACCCCCCCAGCCAGGGGAAACATCCTCCCTGCCTCCAGTCTGGGGAATGTTGGTTGAGGGATAAATGACACTAGGGAGAACTCCCCTGCTCTTCTTTGAAATAGTGCCGTGGGATCTTTTACATCCACCTGGGAGAGCAGACGGAGCTTCGGTTTAACATTTCATCTGAAAGATGGCACCTCCGACAGTGCAGCACTCCCTCAGTAATGCATTGGAGCATCAGCCTAGATTTTGTGTGCAAGTCCCTGGAGCGGGGCGTGAACCCACAACCTTCTGACTCAGAGGCGAGAGAGCTGCCCACTGAGCCACGGCTGACACTGCCGAGTTATATTCATATCCACTTGTCTTGCCTCACCCTGAATTGGAGCTTCCTGCCGTGTTTGCCTCTGGCAGTCACATGGCGAGTTAGCAGAAACTACTTTCATGTACTTTTAGCATGAAATGATTAACAGTCATCATAACTGATATACTCTTTTATTAGCACTTTTTCCGACTGATTCTATGTATTCCTGCCCGGATGTGGCATCTATTTTTTGCACCAGGAATATCCACCAGCCCATGAACATTAGTAGGCAGGAGAATGAGTCTACATTGTTCATTCCAGGCAACACACTTCTTTCGCAAGTGTGACATGAAATCATGGGCAGGCGCAATTGGTACTTTCAGAAACCTCCAGTTATTTCCTTGTGTAATCTCAAATTGGGAGCTGGGGAAGGCTCAGAACCATCAAATTACAGCAGCGGACAACTAAAGTATTTTATTGATGTTGCTACAGTCAGTGGTCCTCTGAGCCTTTTTCCCTTGTTCTTCCCGAGCTTCAGATACATCGTCTTCCAGGCTTTACCACCTCCCCCTGCATTCTCACTGTTAGAACCGGAATATAGGAAGGTACAGGACTGGAGAAGACTTTGCAGCCCATCTAGCTGCTCCCCAAGGTTCCCCTCAATCACCCACTCACTCAAATATTCTCCCTTAAATTTCTCCACATTGCCTAGCTCCCTTGGAGCCCCATTCCAGCATTCACCACCCTTGCCTGTATCTCTCAGTGCTCCATTCCAGCATTCACCACCCTTGCCTGTATCTCTCAGTGCTCCATTCCAGCATTCACCACCCTTGCCTGTATCTCTCAGTGCTCCATTCCAGCATTCACCACCCTTGCCTGTCTCTCTCAGTGCTCCATTCCAGCATTCACCACCCTTGCCTGTCTCTCTCAGTGCTCCATTCCAGCATTCACCACCCTTGCCTGTCTCTCTCAGTGCTCCATTCCAGCATTCACCACCCTTGCCTGTCTCTCTCGTTGCCCCATTCCAACATTCACCACCCTTGCCTGCCTCCCTGGGTAGCCTAGTCCAATCATTGCAGGCCCTGGGGAATGATGCCCAGCAAGACTCAGCATCTTCACCAAAGGAGGGGGAGAAACTGAAAAATATATTATAGTAAAGATCTCAAGTCTTCCTGTCAACTTTTTGCATGATAAATTTATATGTCCACATTTATAAAAGAAACTTCCTATGTAAACTTGTCACGCTGTAATTACACCCTCCTGCCAATGGAGGCACTGCAGAACCACCACTGACAGGACTGTGACATGATGAATGTGGACATAGAAATTTATAATGCAAATATAAAAATAAAAGACAGTGCATTGATTAAAAATGGAGATAAAGTCTGAGGTCAGTGTACCTTGGTAATATCACCTGACCTTTAACCTTGCCTCACCTATAGCTAGCTGTTCTTGACTCCTCATGTGTAATGCCGTGGGCAATCAACTAATATTTAACTTTCAAAATATAGCGTGCTGTAGGCCACACACTTAGTCCCTGTCACGCTGACTTCCTGTCGCACTTTGGCTGTCACACCTTAGCGTAACCTTTGACCCACCAGGAGTAAGGCCACAGGAGCACTGTTGGTAGGGAATTAAAAAGCAAAATAGCTAGATAAATAATGCCTCATCAACATATAAATAAGTGCTACGTAGAAGGCAATAACAGAATGGAGGGGCTCTGAAATTCACTGCCCCTCTCTTCACTGCCGGCTCTCCATTATCTCATCACTCGGGCAATATATTTCAATTAAAGCTTCTTGACACTGGCTGGCCCTCATTATCCACTATCTCCAAAACCCCATGACCACTCAGTGTAAAGGCGAAGCAATCACGTTCCCAATCGCATTCACAAAGCAACCAGGCCCCCCGGAGAAGCAGCTGCCAGCTGAATTTTTAATATGTAAATTGTTAGAAAAATAACCCTTCACTCTCCTCTCTTTCCTCCACTTCAAACAGCGACCAGGAACGGCACACGGAATCTGGTCACACACTAATAGCAGGAAGGCTTTTCCGGTTCATGGTGGTCTGAAGGAGTGTTGTGGGAAAATTGAATTAAGCTTGAAAAAAAAACCCTGCTAGATTGTACAGCATGTGGCAAACATGTGTCTAGGAGAAAAGTGGGGTGGGGGGGGGGGGGGGGTGGGGGGAATGAGTGCTATCAACATATTGATTGAGTTGGCAGTGAGTTTTAGAAATATTCTCTTAGCTTGAGTCTCTGGGAAACCTCTATTACACTGTGTCCCAGCTAAAGAAATGGTCTGTAAATCAAGTTGCAAGTAGAACAGGGACATAGACAATTCTTTCACTAACAACTGTATGCAACAAATGATATCATTAAAAAAAAATAACGAAATGAATAAAATGCGGGCTAACATATTATGTCTGTGTCTGTGTGTCTCTGTTTGTGTGTATGTGTGTGACTGTCTCTGTGTCTGTGTGTCTATGTGTTTGTCTCTGTTTGTGTATATGTGTACATGCATGTGTGTGTCTGTCAGTCTCTGTGTCAGTGTGTGTATGTCTGTGTGTCTGTGTGCCTGTGTCTGTGTCCATGTGTGTGTGTCAGTGTCTGTGTGTCTCTGTCCGTGTGTGTCGGTGTGTGTGTGTGTCTCTGTGTATGTCTGTGTGTGTGTGTCTGTGTCCATGTGTGTGTCTCAGTGTCTGTTTGTGTCTGTCTGTCTGTGTGTGTCTGTCTGTGTGTCTCTGTTTTTGTGGATGTGTGTGTGTGTCGATGTGTGTCCATGTGTGTGTGTGCGTCTCTCTCTTTGTGTGGGTGTGTGTGCGTGTATGTGTGTGCATGCATGTCTGTGTGTGTGTGTCCACGTGTGTCTCTGTCTGTGTGTCTCTGTTTGCTCACACATACATATTTCAGCATTATATGGTTGCAATAGGCTAAAAATACTGGTTACTTCGATGCACAGGATAGCACACTCTGAACTTAGACACATTTTACTTTTATTACTGAATAGTAAATGGTTTTCAGTAATGAGGGGCGAACGGCCCTTTGCTGCTGTGCGATCGCTGGGTGTACGATCAGCGAGTCAGGGGTCATCACTGCTAGCGGTCAATAGAATTGCAAAATCTAGACGTCACCACACTCAGTTTGCCCAGCGTGACCAATGTAAACATCTGCAGCCTATTTTTAAAGGTGCCTTGCAATTCCTTTCCTTTACACCTTTTCATTTTCTCCTCTCCTTTTTCCGACGGCTTTGGCTGTTGCCGGGGTAACGTTTCCACGGGGGGGGGGAGCAACCTCCCTCCGTTACCTAATCACCTTGCCGCCCACATGCACTTTCGAGTTGAGGTCACTGGACGGCTATCGGGTGCGGCAAACCTGACTGGTTTTCTCCCTCTCTAACTTAGGGGTGCTGAGGCCAACTGCCACCGCAGCCGAGAGGAATTTATGTTGGAGAAGATACTTTACCGCGCGTGTTTGGTGAGAAGTTCACGCAGGGTAGGGGAGAGGTGCACAACAACAACTTGCATTTACATAGCGCCTTCAATGTAGTAAAACGTCCCCAAGCTGCTTCACAGGAGCAATTATCAAGCAAAATTTGACACCGAGCCACATAAGGAGATATTAGGGCAGGTGACCAAAAGCTTGGTCAAAAAGGTAGGTTTTAAGGAGCGTCTTAAAGGAGGAAAGAGAGGTGGAGAGGGGGAGAGGTTTAGGGATGGAATTCCAAAGCTCAGAGCCTCGGCAGCTGAAGGCATGGCCGCCAATGGTTGAGCGACTAAAATCCGGTGATGCGCAAGAGGCCGGAATTGGAGGAGGGCAGATATTTTGGAGGGTTGTAGGGCTGGAGGAGGTTACAGAGATAGGGAGGGGTGAGGCCATTGAGAGATTTGAAAACAAGGGTGAGAATTTTAAAATTGAGCCGTTGCTTAACCAGGAGCCAATGTAGGCCAGCGAGCACAGGGGTGATGGGTGAACATCACCATGGTAACATGGTGGGCCTGTGCGTGATTATTGTGTCTTTTCTTCTTGACACTAAATAAACGTTATATGTCTCGGCAGGTAAAAGTGCACCTCATTTTTAGGTACGCCCGGTGCTGCTCCTGGCATGCTCTTCTACACTCTTCATTGAACTAAGGTTGGTCCCCTGGCTTGATGGTAATGGTAGAGTGAGGGATATGCGGGACCATGAGGTTACAGATTGTGGTGGAATACAATTCTGCTGCTACTGATGGCCCACAGCGCCTCATGGATGCCCAGTTTTGAGCTGCTGGATCTGTTCTGAATCGATCCCAGTTAGCACGGTGGTAGTGCCACACAACACGATGGAGGGTGTCCTCGGTGTGAAGATGGGACTTTGTCTCCACAAGGACTGTGCCGTGGTCACTCCTATCATCCAGGACTTTGACCCGGAGATGATGACGTTGCCAATGCCACTATCTAATTGGCCTGCAGCACCACACTGGCTGTCGTTTGCCAGTCACATCCCAAAGAGGCCACAGGATGGTTTTGGTGTTGGAAATGTAAAGGTTGCCACACTGAGACAGTAGGGTGGGGGGTGGGTGGTGGTGCTCTTCTGAGATTCTGACTGAGTAGTGAGAGCTTTACTCTGCAATTGGATATGCTATAACTGACCTGGGGTAGGGCGGGGGAGGGGGGAGGGGGTTGGCGGTGGGGAAGGGGTGCCAGCAACGGAAAGACTTCCATCCTCCATTCACTAATGCCGCTCCTGTCGATCAGCTCAAAGAAATGGAAATAAAGAAAAATCCATGGGCATGAAGAGTTTCTGCTATTAAGACCAAGGGGGCAAATGGCTTTGCGACCGGGCGCGGCGCTGACATCGACTCCCGCCATATTCGGCGCGAGTTTTGCCGCGGCGCTACGGCGTTGCGCCCCGATCTCCTTCACCCGGAGATCGTGACGTCACCAGCGTGCGCATCGCCCCGGACCCGAAATTGCCTTCCGCCCCCCTGCAGCAGCGCCGGTCGAAACACCGTCAGCTGCCGGAGGCGCGCATCGGGCGGCCAGCCGCTTCAGGGGCGAAGATTAAAGGCGAGGTGGCCGTGGTAAGTAAAAAAAAAACCTTACCTTTCCTGTTGCAGTCTTTTTCGTGGGTTCCTGCCCGCGATCGATCAGCCCGGCACTCTGCGTGAGTGCCGGATTGATTGCCCATATCACAGCAGCCTTGGTGGTCCAGGTAGGCACTTTTTCTATTGCAGAGCCTGCAACGATGGCCCTTCCCTTTAAGGGAGGGAAGGAGCCTTTGAACATGGCGGCGCTGCACGGCCCAGGGTGCAGTGCTGCTGGTCTCCGCCCCCACTGCTGACGATTGCGCTCCAAGAAGGAAGTGGAGGGCTTGATTTAGCGTTCCACTTCCTTCTTGAAGCGCAAACAGCGAATTTTTCAAAAGTTTGAAATCGTTGGCGCCTGGCGCTAACTTTTCAAACTTTTAAAATTAGTGCCCCAAATGGGGCAATAGTGAATTTCTCCCCCCAATTCTTTCCCATAAACGGGCTGAGTGGCTGTAGCAGTAAATTTACTGTGGGCATCATTCCAATTGCCACCTTGGATATTATCTTGTATTGGCCCTAATTTCCGTGAAGTAATTTATCGCCCCCGCCCCCCTTAACCCCCACATCACTGAAAGCAAACATGCAGGTGCAGCAAGCAGTTAGGAAGGCAAATGGTATGTTGGCCTTCATTGCAAGAGGATTTGAGTACAGGAGCAAGGATGTCTTACTTACAGTTATACAGGGCCTTGGTGAGACCACACCTGGAGTACTGTGTGCAGTTTTGGTCTCCTTACCTAAGAAAGGATATACTTGCCATAGAGGGAGTGCAGCGAAGGTTCACCAGACTGATTCCTGGGATGGCAGGACTGTCATATGAGGAGAGATTGGGTCGACTAGGCCTGTATTCACTAGAGTTTAGAAGAATGAGAGGGGATCTCATTGAAACGTATAAAATTCTGACAGGGCTAGACAGACTGGATGCAGGGAGGATGTTTCCCTTGGCTGGGGGGTCTAGAACGAGGGGTCACAGTCTCAGGATACGGGGTAGGACATTTAGGACTGAGATGAGGAGAAATTTCTTCACTCGGAGGGTGGTGAACCTGTGGAATTCTCTACCACAGAAGGCTGTGGAGACCAAGTCACTGAATATATTTAAGAAGGAGATAGATAGATTTCTAGACACAAAAGGCATCAAGGGGTATGGGGGGGAGAGCGGGAATATGGTATTGAGATAGATGATCAGCCATGATCATATTGAATGGCAGAGCAGGCTCGAAGGGCCGAATGGCCTACTCCTGCTCCTATTTTTCTATGTTTCTATGTTTCTAAAAATCCCCTTCAATGCATCTCGAACCTCAGAATTTGTAGAGGCAGGAAAACATCCTTGGGCCCAACAAGCTCAGCTCTACGCAGGGAACAGGAGGAGGCCATTCAGCTCCTCGAGCCTGTTCCGCCATTCAATTAGAATATGGCTGATCTGTATCTTAGCTCCATCTACCTGTCTTGGTTCCATAACTCTTAATACTCTTGTCTAACAAAAATATTATCAATGTCAGTTTTGAAATTTTCAATTGACCCCCCACCCACCCCAGCCTCAACAGCTTTTTAGGGGAGAGCATTCCAGATTTCCATTACCATCCACCAGCTCTCTGTCTTCTCCTCCCTCTTTCAATCCCTTCTCTCCGCAGAGCAACATTCAAGTGCTGCCCGAGACGTGCTGCGCTACATAAGAACATAAGAAATAGGAGCAGGAGTCGGCCATTTGGCCCTTCGAGCCTGCTCCGCCATTCATTAAGATCATGGCTGATCTTCTACCTCATCTCCACTTTCCTGCACTATCCCCATATCCCTTGATTCCCTTAATATTCAGAAATCTATCGATCTCTGCTTTGAATATACTCAACGACTGAGCCTCCACAGCCCTCTGGGGTAGAGAACTCCAAAGATTCACCACCCTCTGAGTGAAGAAGTTTCTCATCTCAGTCCTAAGTGCCCGACCCCTTATTCTGAGACTGTGACCCCTGGTTCTAGACTTCCCAGCCAGGGGAAACATCCTCCCTGCATCTACCCTGTCAAGCCCTGTAAGAATTTTGTAAGTTTCAATGAGATCACCTCTCATTCTTCTAAACTCTAGAGAATATAGGCCTAGTCTACTCAATCTGTCCTCATAGGACAATTCCCCCATCCCAGGAACCAGTCTGGTGAACCTTCGTTGCACTCCCTCTATGGCAAGTATATCCTTCCTTAGGTAAGGAGACCAAAACTGTACACAATACTCCAGGTGTGATCTCACCAGGGCCCTATATAATTGCTCTACTCGGAGCTCCGGCACGGCAAGAGAGCCCCAGGTGGGCGGAGGAAACACTTCAAGGCCACCCTCAAAGCCTCCTTGAAAAAGTGTAATATCCCCACCGACACCTGGAAATCCCTGGCCCAAGACCGCACAAAGTGGAGGAGAAGCATCCGGGAAGGCGCCGAACACCTCGAGTCTCTTCGCCGGGAGCAAGCGGAAGCTAAGCGCAAGGCAGCGCAAGGAGCGCACGTCAACCCAAGCACCCCACCCACCCGCCCCTTCAACCACCGTCTGCCCCACCTGTGACAGAGACTGCAGGTCCCGCATTGGACTCATCAGTCACCTGAGAACTCATTTTTAATGTGGAAGCAAGTCATCCTCGGTTCCGAGGGACTGCCTAAGAGAGAAGAGAGAGATTTAATTGCAGTAAGACGTCATTACTCTTGTGCTACCTCCCTCCACATGGTGCGGAAGACTTGCGGCAAGGGCCTCCTGCCACCTGCCAGGTGGAGCACCGCCCTCCGTCTCTCCACAGCGAACACCAACGCCTCCAATGCTCGATCGCAGAATCTGCGGGCTCTCCCCGGGGTGTGGATCAGCTGCCTCTGCAAGGCGAAGGAGAGGAGTTGAATCTACACCACACTTTTTACCATCAAAAACATCCCAAGGCACTTCACAGGAGGAACATCTAGTGGATATATGAAGTCCTTAACATTTAGGGCCCCATTTTCCTCTGGGGCTACACTCATTAATGCATTTACATTGAACCTCCTTGTGTATTGTTTTCAGACGGTTGTTAAAGGGGATAAAGTAGAGTATAAAGTATTTTACATTAAGGTGTCAAACAGCGTACCACCAGAAGATATTAAACCATCCAAGTACAATCAGTGAACTGTTTATAAGAGTTTCACTTCACGGTTACACTCGCTATATAGCGACCTATATTATCATTCAATTTGAAACTCTGTATAGCGACCTCTTGTATATTTCAATTTGGATCTCTTACTAATAGAGAGATATATAGTGTGCACTGTCAGTACTGGTCTTAAGCTTCGTCCTGTCTATCAAGTCTTTAATGATTCCTAAATGCAGTATTCTATAAAAAGAAAGACTTGCATTTCTATAGCACCTTTCACACCTTCAGGACGTCCCAAAACGCTTTACAGCCAATGAAGTACTTTTGAAGTGTAGTCACTGTTGTAATGTAGGAAACACGGCAGCCAATTTGTGCACAGCAAGCTCCCACAAACAGCAATGTGATAATCTGTTTTAGTGATGTTGATTGAGGGATAAATATTGCCCAGGACACTGGGGAGAACTCCCCTGCTCTTCTTCGAAATAGTGCTGTGTGATCTTTTACGTCCACCTGAGAGAGCAGACGGGGCCTCGGTTTAACGTCTCATCCGAAAGACGGCACCTCCGATAGTGCAGCGGCTCCCTCAGCACTGCACTGGGAGCGTCAGCCTAGATTTTTTGGGGCTCTGGAGTGGGGACTTGAACCCACAACCTCTCAGAGGCAAGATTTTGAATGAAATGATTCAAATAGTAAACTTGCTGATTTGTGATGTTACTAATAAGAAGCAGCAGGGGGTCGGATGCCCCGTTCACTCAGTGGCTCAGGTCAGTGTCTGGGGCCCAGGCCCTGATATAGTTTAACAGGGGCTTAGATTCTAGTTTTCATTGTTAAAATGCAATCCTTCATCCAGTCACTTTTTCATTAACTGACAGCTTGTAGTCATGCTGCGCGAATTTAAAGGGGTTACGATTTTTATAAGTGTATATCCAACCAACATGAAATAGATGGATGCAGCAATTGTATCAATTAATTGTGCAATTAAAATCAAGATCAACTGAGGCTGAAATGTTTCATGAATAATTGCAATAATTCTTTTAATCCCTTGACTGCCCTAATATATCTACGCCAGCCCAATTGATATATTGGTGCTACCTAGTCTGGACATAGATCTAACAAGATGTAGTACACTCTTTAATATATTACCAGCGGATCTCCGATGGTGCTACTCATGGTGAGACAGGCCAAAGCGTAACGCCGGCAGTGTGACAGCAAAGACGTTAACCATTTGCCCACTATTATCTCCATGGCTGATTTCTTGGTCGCATTGCTTTTTTTTTTAAACCAGTCAGGAAAAGGTTTATTTTCCGCCCCCCCACGGTGGAACTAAAAATCTGTCGGCGAGGGACACGCCACTTCACTTTGGTGGTGGGGTGGGAGCTTTGAGCCTCTTTGGCCGCACACTGTAACTTTCCAACTGAAATCCGCCCCCTCCTCCCCCCCCCCCGGGGGGATCGGAATGGTTTCCGACACATCTCCTGTGCTCTGCAGTGCTTTGGGACAAATTAAGACTAATAAGAAAGCATTTCCTCACCAGTGGATCCGGGGAAGTAAGGAGTAGCACATGTGGGAGCACACAGGTTCCACCAACCTTTGATCTGTTGCAGTCGGTTACCATCAACTCAAACCAGACCTTGCAGAGGCAATGCGCCCTTGTGAGCGAATCTTTACCGAGAACCTGGCACCAATGGAAATAAGATAAAATAAGATGTTGGATTACTTTTGTCGTTGGATTTGCAGCTGCTTTGCTGCACCTGTTAAGTTTATTTAGAAACCCAGGGGAAAAAATTCGGTATCGCCCCGTTTGGGGCGCGATTATCGGCCGGGCGCAAAGTTTAGCGCCTGCGCTAATTATCGCCACCGACTGCAAACTTGACTTTTATCGTCCCTGTAGGTGATTGCAGCGCTATATCAGGCGCTGCACACCTGTCTGAAGGCGCAAAGGCCGAGGAGCGAGGCGCTACCTCAGAGCGTTGGCGAAGCTCATGTGATGTCAGTCAGCAATGGAACACAGACACAATGGCGCCGGCCAGTTTTAAAGGAGAGGGTCGATCTTGCTTTCCATCCACATCCTGCTCATTGCAGCCTTGAATCTCGGCCTGGAGAGACCTGTACATCGAATCTGCTGGAAAGAACAATGGAGAGTACCAGGGAAAGAGCTCAGAGTGCAGCCCCCACAGTCTCTTCTAAATCGATACAAGGAAGGGAAAATAAAAATGAACCTGCAAAGTGCTGCTCAGTACCCAAAACTCCTTCACACAGCATTGAATCTCTCCAGAAGTCTCTCTCTCTCTCAGAATGCGTGGTGCAAAAATGTCACCAACAAAAAAAGGCAGGAAGCGTTTGCCTTTAAATAGCGCTCCCCCAGTCCCTTCCTGACTGCAAAACGTTCCCCTCAACCTGTCGTTGCTAGCGGCAGGTGGTAAGGCAGGGGGCGCCACTCAATATCTGGTCCGGGGCGCTACCGGGGCGTTGCACACTCGACTGACGTCACGATCTGCCGGTGCAGGAGATCGTGGCGGTAGTGTTTAGCGCCGCCGCAAAATGTCTAGTTCATTTCGTGAGCGGCGCAAACATCGCCGCGCAAGGGCGCTAGTTGCTTTGCGCCCCATTAGCGCCCTCGTAAGGCGCTAACGGGAGGCGCAAACCAACTGAATTTTTCCCCCCTAGAGTCTTACAGCACAGCAGGAGGCCGTTTGGCCCATCGAACCTGTGCTAGCTCTCCGAAAGCTCACTTAGTCCCATTCCCCTACCCGATCCTCATACCCTATCGCATTTCTTTTTCCTACATTGCAACAGTGACTCCACTTCAAAAAATACATACTCCATTGGCTGTAAAGCGCTTTGGGACTTCCTGAGGTTGTGAAAGGCACTGAATAAACGCAAGTCCTTCTTTATTGCTTTCTTATACTTATCCACTTCCCTTTTAAAAGCTATGACTTATTTACAAGTTTCATTGCGACTCAGTGGGTAACTGAGTTGCTTGATGACCTGTACAAACCCAGAGGATCGCAGGTTCAAGCCCCAGTCCGCACCGAGTGAGCTGATTATATTTGTGGAGCTTGTAAAACACTGACTGCAAAGCACAGGATAATATTTTACCCAGCGCTCGAAATAGGAGGGTCATTCAAGATCTTTACTGATGGGAAATCTCTTTACTGCTATGTTGTAAATTTCTCTGTAGCATCAGCCGTGGCTCAGTGGGTAGCACTCTCTCTCGCCTCTGAGTCAGAAGGGCGTGGGTTCAAGTCCCACTCCAGAGACTTGAGCACAAATCTAGGCTGGCACTCCCAGTGTCAGTGCTGAGAGAGCGCTGCACTGTCGGAGGTGCCATCTTTCGGATGAGATGTTAAACCGAGGCACCGTCTGCCCTCTCAGGTAGACATAAAAGATCCCATGGGAATATTTGATAGAAGAACAGTGAAAATCTCCCCCTGTGTCCTGCCCAATATTTATCCCTCAACCAGCACCCAAAAAAACAGCTGATCTGGTCATTATCATATTGCTGTTTGTGGGAGCTTGCTGTGTGCAAAT
This sequence comes from Squalus acanthias, assembly GCA_030390025.1. NCBI lineage: Eukaryota > Metazoa > Chordata > Chondrichthyes > Squaliformes > Squalidae > Squalus > Squalus acanthias. The sequence continues at coordinate 86,403 of JASTWF010000071.1, forward strand.
GGGCTGTTGCATTTCCTACATTACAACAGTAACCACACTTCAAAAAAGTAGGCCATTGGCCGCAAAGCGCTTTGGGACGTCCTGAAGGTGTGATAGAATTTTTTTTTTTGGGAAGTAACTGCAGGAAGAATGGAGATCACATTTTCATAATGAAACTGATATGCTTGAGATCATTACTTCAGAGAACCCTTGAGAGTGTTTTTTTTTAATTTACTGCAGAATCCATGGGGAAAGGCAGCAGAGTTCCTAGTTAATCCCTTATGACCCTCATCTTCTATTTTTAGGCCTCAAAAGAAATGAAGTGATAGTTGGTTAAAATCCAACACATCTTCATACCACCCACCGACATCCCAGTAACGTGAAGCAGAAGCTATCTTGCTTTAAATATGCAAATGATTTAACATCTTTTAATTCATTTTAGAACTGATCTAGTTCCTGACGCACATTTAGCTGATGCTTCTCTCCTTAGTCTATAAAATAAAAGGCCTGACATCCATTCTTTTTTTAACCTCAATGTAATGTCGCGATCCCAATCTTTTGAATGATGAAATATTTTTTTACTGCACTCGGACGGACACCGTTACGAATTAAAACGATAGCTCTTGCAGTGGCCCTTTTTGTAAATTCATTCTGCACCTCACCCTCACCAATCTACCTGTCGCAGATGCATCTGTCCATGAGGCATTGGTAGCAGGGACCACCGCACAGTCATTGTGGAGACAAAGTCCCGTCTTCACACCGAGAACACCCTCCATCATGTTGTGTGGCACTACCACCGTGCTAAATGGGATAGATTCAGAACAGATCTAGCAGCTCAAAACTGGGCATCCATGAGGCGCTGTGGTATTCCACCACAATCTGTAACCTCATGGCCCGGCATATCCCTCACTCTACCCTTACCACCAAGCCAGGGGACCAACCCTGGTTCAATGAGGAGTGTAGAAGAGCATGCCAGGAACAGCACCAGGATTACCTAAAAATGCGGTGCCAACCTGGGGAAGCTGCAACACAGGACTACATGCATGCTAAAAAGTGGAAGCAGCATGCTATAGACAGGGCTAAGCGATCCCACAATCAACGGATCAGATCAAAGCTCTGCAGTCCTGCCACATCCAGTCGTGTATGGTGGTGGACCATTAAACAACTAACGGGAGGAGGAGGCTCCAAGAATATCCCCATCCTCAATGATGGTGGAGCCCAGCACATGAGTGCAAAAGACAAGGTTGAAGCGTTTGCAACCAACTAATTGCTGGCCTGCCAGCGACGCCCACATCCCATAAAAACAAATTTTAAAAAAGTTTGTGCTGTGACACGATCACACCCACCAGGGTGGTGGTAGAGAGAGGGGCTGCAATTGTGAAGTATCTACAGCACAGAAACAGGCCGTTCGGCCCAACTGGTCCGTGCCCGGTGTTTATGCTCCACACCAGCCTCCTCCCACCCCTCTTCATCTCACCCCATCAACATATCCCTCTATTCCTTTCTCCCTCATGTGTTTATCTAGCTTCCCCTTGAATGCATCTATCCTATTCGCCTCAACCACTCCCTGTGGTAGCGAGTTCCACCACTCTCTGGGTAAAGAAGTTTCTCCTGAATTCCCTATTGGATTTAAGAACATAAGAACATAAGAAATAGGAGCTGGAGTCGGCAATTTGGCCCTTTGAGCCTGCTCCGCCATTCAATAAAATCATGGCTGATCTTCTACCTCATCTCCACTTTCCTGAACTATCCCCATATCCCTTGATTCCCTTAATATTCAAAAATCTATCAATCTCTGTCTTTAATATACTCAACGACTGAGCCTCCACAGCCCTCTGGGGTAGAGAATTCCAAAGATTCACCACCCTCTGAGTGAAGACATTTCTCCTCATCTCAGTCCTAAATGGCTGACCCCTTATTCTGAGACTGTGACCCCTGGTTCTAGACTCCCCAGCCAGGGGAAACATCCTCCCTGCATCTACCCTGTCTAGTCCTGTAAGAATTTTGTATGTTTCAATGAGATCACCTCTCATTCTTCTAAACTCTAGAGAATATAGGCCTAATCTACTCAACCTGTCCTCATAGGACAATCCCCCCATCCCAGGAACCAGTCTGGTGAACCTTCGTTGCACTCCCTCTGTGGCAAGTATATCCTTCCTTAGGTAAGGAGACCAAAACTGTACACAATACTCCAGGTGTGGTCTCACCAGGGCCTTATATAATTGCAGTAAGACGTCTTTACTCTTATACTCAAATCCTCTTGTAATAAAGGCCAACACACCATTTGCTTTCCTAATTGCTTGCTGCACCTGCATGTTAACTTTCAGTGATTCGTGTACAAGGACATCCAGGTCCCTCTGAACGGACGGATTTATTAGTGACTATCTTATAACCTCTAGTTCTGGTCTCCCCCGCAAGTGGAAACATCTTCTCTGCATCTATCTTATCAAACCCTTTCATAATCTTAAAGACCTCTATCAGTTCACCCCTCAGCCTTCGAGCCCCAGTCTGTTCAATATTTCCCGATAGGTATAACCTCTCAGTTCTAGTATCATCCTAGTAAATCTTTTTTGCACCTTCTCCAGTGTCTTTTTTTAAATAATATGGAGACCAGAACTGTGCACAGTACTCCCAGTGAGGTCTAACCAGGGTCCTGTAGAAGTTTAGCATAACTGGGCTCAATAGTCCAAGGGGCTAGGAAAGGGAAACAAAAAATTTCAGCCAGGGTTCCGGCTCCTGTTCACTCATCAGTGACCCGCGCTGGGAATGTAGATCGGGGATGGGCTGCCATTGTCCCCGCGGTTGAACATTCTGCCAACACTTACCTAGCAAGCTCAGCCATAAAGTTACGCAGAAATTAAAAACACGTCCCGGGGTGACCATTCTGTGTTGGCGTTTATCCTCCACACGAGCAGCAATGTTCCGTACAAGCTGCGCGCGGGCGCGGCCGCCAGCAATCGAGAAGTCGCTCACAAGCTGTTCCTTGTCAGGGTCCGGCCGCGGCTGCAATTTTAAAGGGACTGCACACAAAGTTTTTTTTTTAGAGGGAACATTGATGAACTGCAGGCCCAATCCCGTGTGCCCGCCCTGTTTCCATATCCCTTTATTCCCCTTTCCTTCAACCTCCTAGCTAACCTATTCTTAAGCGTTGGCGTTAATTCCGCTTGCAAATGCCACAGCGTCACAGAAAGAAGAAAGAAAGACTTGCATTTCTATAGCGCCTTTCACGACCACAGGACGTCTCAAAGCGCTTTACAGCCAATGAAGTACTTTTTGAAGTGGAGTCGCTGTTGTAATGTGGGAAACGCGGCAGCCAATTTGTGCACAGCAAGCTCCCACAAACAGCAATGTGATAATGACCAGATCATCTGTTTTTTTGTGATGTTGGTTGAGGGATAAATATTGGCCCCAGGACACTGGGGAGAACTCCCCTACAGCTCTCTGTGTAAAAAGCTTCTCCTGCTCTTTGTCCTAAATCTCTTACATTTGTAACCTTATATCTACCCGTGTTCTTTTCCCTTCTCCGACAGTCTGTTTCTATCTACTCTGTCCCATTCCTTCCTAATATTAAACGCCTCTTTCAAATCTCCTCTGTTCTGACAAAAACAGACCCAATTTTTCATGAAGAAAGAAAGAATGAAAGAAAGAAACAACAACTTGTATTTATATAGCGCCTTTAACGTATAAGAAAGAAAGAGAGAGAGAAAGAAAGAGAGAAAGAGAAAGAAAGAGAGAAAGAAAGAAAGAACTTGCATTTCTATAGCGCCTTTCACAACCTCAGCATGTCCCAAAGCGCTTTACAGCCAATGAAGTACTTTTTTACAAAAGCAAAATACTGCGGATGCTGGAAATCTGAAATAAAAGCAGAAAATGCTGGAAATACTCAGCAGGTCAGACAGCATCTGTAGAGAGGTTCTGACGAAAGGTCATCGACCTGAAACATTAACTCTGTTTCTCTCTCTAAAGATGCTGTCTGACCTGCTGAGTATTTCCAGCATTTTCTGTTTTTATTTAAGTACTTTTTTGAAGTGTAGTCGCTGTTGTAATGTAGGAAAGAGTAATTGGTGAGGTACTAGAGAGTGGCAGTGGTACTGTGGGGGTGACACTGTCGAGAGTGGCTCTGATACTTTTTCTGAAATGATTCAGACTAAACGTGTCACAAACCTCCATGATTTATCGATTTAATTTGTCTTAAAGGAGCACTCCCTAAAATAAGATGCGGCTGAGGAATAGCGGGAGCCGCTTTGAAATCTGCAGCTTATTGTAAGAGTTTGAGGAGAATATTTTCTTTTTCTCAACGAATCTCAAAGTGGTTCGTTTGTGGTGTCCATTGTTAGTTCCTCAATGTTTCTGTGCCTGTATTTAGAGAAATGCCCCGCAGTGGCAAAGCTGTGACGTTGCACCATTTTGCTCATTCAATCTCTCTTGTGGCGTGCGATCGGTTTTTTAGGCCTGTGCGTTTTCCGACTACTACAACAACTTGCATTAAGATAGCATCTTTAACGTCGTAAAACGTCCCAAGGCGCTTCACAGAAGTGTAATCGAACCTAATTTGACACTGAGCCACATGAGGAGATATTAGGGCAGGTGACCAAAAGCTTGGTCAAAGAGGTAGGTTTGAAGGAGCATCTTGAAGGAGGGGGAGAGAGGTAGCGAGGCGGCGAGGTTTAGGGAGGGAATTCCAGAGCTTAGGGCCTCGGCAGCTGAAGGCACGGCCGCCAATGGTGGAGCGATGAAAATCGGGGATGTGCATGAGGCCAGAATTGGAGGAGTGCAGAGATCTCGGAGGGTTGTAGGGCTGGAGGAGGTTACAGACATAGGGAGGGGGAAAGGCCATGGAGGGATTGGAACACAAGGATGAGAATTTTAAATTTGAGGCGTTGCCGGACCGGGAGCCAGTGTAGATCAGCGAGCACAGGGGGTGATGGGTGAACGGGACTTGGTGCGAGTTAGGACACGGGCAGCTAAGTTTTGGATGAGCTCAAGTTTATGGCGGGTGGAAAATGGGACCAGCCAGGAGAGTATTGGAATAGTTGAGCCTGGAGGTAACAAAGGTATGGACGAGGGATTCAGTAGACGGTGGACGGGTCACATCGTCCGCATGCCCGATACGAGACTCCCAAAACAAGCGCTCTACTCGGAGCTCCGACACGGCAAGAGAGCCCCAGGTGGGCAGAGGAAAGGCTTCAAGGACATCCTCAAAGCCTCCTTGAAAAAGTGCAACATCCCCACCGACACCTGGGAATCCCTGGCCCAAGACCGCACAATGTGGAGGAGAAGCATCCGGGAAGGCGCCGAACACCTCGAGTCTCTTCGCCGGGAGCAAGCGGAAGCCAAGCGCAAGCAACGGAAGGAGCGCACGTCAACCCAAGCACCCCACCCACCCGTCCCTTCAACCACCGCCTGCCCCACCTGTGACAGAGACAGTAGGTCCCGCATTGGACTCATCAGTCACCGGAGAACTCATTTTTAGTGTGGAAGCAAGTCATCCTCGGTTCTGAGGGACTGCCTAAGAAGAAGAAGAAGCCAGTGAGCGGCTCCAGGGGGCCCTTGGGGGTGCCATAAAGTGAAATCTGGATATTTGCCTTTGCACCTGTGATTGCGACAGATCGGAATTCCTAACGCAATATTTCTGTTGGCAGTAATAATGAAAGCTGTTTTCTGCAGTGATGCCACTGTCTATATTTGGGGAGCTGGATGCTGTCCTGTGGAACTGTTGGGACAAAGAGTCCGTGGCACGGTGTCAATCTCCACAGGGATCCTCTCCGCACAGGAACATTTCAAAACCATCTCTGTATTCCGGTCATCTCAGCCCAATATAAATAACCCACTGACAAATACATGGAGCGATTTATGATTCAGCAGGGAGTCAAGAGCTGTTGCTTTCGTTCCAAGGTTAGGGCGAGAGAAGACAAATAGGCCTGAGAGAAAAGAAAAAAATAAAGAACTTGCATTTATATAGCACCTTTCACAACCTCAGGGCATCCCAAAGCACTTTACAGCCAATGAAGTACTATTTGAAGAGTTGTCATGTAGCCAATTTATGCACAGCACGCTCCCACAAACAGCAATGTGATAATCTGTTTTAGTGATAAATATTGGCCAGGACACCAGGGAGAACTCCCCTGCTCTTCTTTGAAATTGTACCATGGGATCTTTAATGTCCACCTGAGAGGGTAGGCAGGGCCTCAGTTTAACATCTCACCGAAAGACAGCACCTCCCACAGCAGAGGCTCCCTCACTACTGCACTGGAGTGTCAGCCCAGATTTTTGTGTTCAAGTTTCACATGGAGTGGGACATGAACCAACACTCTTCTTGACTCAGAGGCAGTAGTGTTACCCACTGAGCCACGGCTGACACCAACTGCGTTGTGTGGCGACTATTGTAATGTTGGCAAATACGGCAGCCATTTTGTGCACAGCAAGATCCCACAAACAGCAAAATCGATGCCTGATCAGTTAATCTGTTTCTCGTAATATTGATTGAGGGAGGAATATTGGCCAGAACACCAGGAGAGCTGCCCGCTCTCTCTTAAATTTGTAGCATGTGTTCTTTAACATCCACCTCAGCTACCAGAGCAGGCAGACTGGGCCTTGGTTTAATGTCTCATTTGAAAAAAAACAGCACTGTAACAAAAATTAAGAATTTTTGTCAAAGATTTAGTTTGGTATTAATTTTGATACAGCAGTTGCAGTCAGTCACTTGTCTAAACCACATGTCAGAGGGAGAGGATATGCCACTCAATTCAAATACAAACATCCTAGGGGATAGGCTTGAATATATACAGAGTCCATTAACAATGCATCATGCCCTCAGTAGCGCACTGAAATGTTGGCCTTGATCAGTGTTGACCAGTAGAAATCATTGACTAGCCACATAATATGGCTACAGTGACACCATTTTAGCCACCTGCACTACTTTTGGTAGAAAATCACTCGCACAACACAGGTAAATGTACTTCACACATGTATATTGACTTAATCACCATTTATTAACCAAGGAAGTAAAGCATTCCCAATGATCAAAACATACTCGCACACTCCGCTTTTTGGCTTACCATTTTACCTACAAAGGTTAAAGCTCACAAGCATACACCTTGTGAGACGAGTATTGAGGTCACATGTCCATCGACGGCGTCTGTTACTCAGTTGTTATTTACTAATCGGGAATGCCATCAGCCACATCTGGATCCCCAATGAACCGCATGTGGCTCGCGGCTAACATATTGGAGAACAGTGGCCCAGATTATGCGATCAGGGCAGAAGAGAAGATTTAGAGGAAGTAGTTGAAGAGTTGATGTTCCAATGTGGAAAGTAAAATGGCAACGTGGACCTGGGATTGAACCTGAGATGATGACAAAACAAAAAGAAAGATTTGCATTTATATAGCACCTTTCATGACCACCGGATATCCCAAAGCGCTTTACAGCCAATGAAGTACTTTTTTTGAAGTGTAGTCACTGTTGTAATATAGGAAACGCAGCAGTCAATTTGCGCACAGCAAGCTCCCACAAACAGCAATGTGATAATGACCAGATAATCTGTTTTTGTTATGTTGATTGAGGGATAAATATTGGCCAGGACACCGGGGATAACTCCCCTGCTCTTCTTCGAAATAGTGCCATAGGATCTTTTACGTCCACCTGCGAGAGCAGACGGGGCCTCAGTTTAATGTCTCATCCCAAAGACAGCACCTCCGACAGTGCAGCACTCCCTCAACACTGCACTGGAGTGTCAGCCTAGACTTTTTTCTGTGCTCAAGTCTCTTGGAGTGGGATTTGAACCCACAACTGCTACCTGACTCAGAGGCAAGGAGTGCTACCCACTGAGCCACAGCTGACACTGTACAATAAGCCGTCAAGAGAGCTTAAAAAAACTCTTAAATAAAACTAATTGACTCGGTTGACTGGTTGATTAATATTAATATGGACATTGAAATGCGCAATAACTACTCAATATAAAGCTGCATCTATACTTGAATAGGCAGACCATTAGGAACTGTTATCCTGATTTATCGCATGTGCTCCAAATAGGATGTCATTTCTTTATTAATCAAGCCACCCACAGCTTCTGAATGGAAACATGGATTTTGGGGGACCTGTCACTTATTTGTGTCAAATTGTGGAGCGTTTACACAATGCAACATATGTGGAATCTGTTTCAGGAGGGGTGGGGGGGGGAATGAAATACTCTCCTCTGTGTGGGAATAGATGGGCCGTTCATGTGTGGTCTGCTGTTTCTCCAGAGGCATTCAGGAGAGAACAGGATTTGCAGAGACCAAAATGGCCAACTCACACGTTGCACACATAATTGAGTATTTTTAGGATTTCCTATCTTGTGGTGTAGATTGCGGGTTTTTAAGCTGCCTCCCACCCCCACTATGACATTCTGATAGACACTACCACAAGTCCTGATAAAGAATGCAGTGTTCAGAGACTGGGAGAGAGAAACCACATAAAGCTCTCTCTGCAGAACCAGCCCCTGGCTCTATCGCTTAGCAATACACTACATCGGATAGTGCTCTGAGAGATAATTGGGGAAAACTGCAAAATAGCAACAGAGAGGGATAAGACAGGTTAAAGTTCTGGGTGTCCACCTGAAATCTTAACTTGTTGTTCCTCTTTCAGAAGCTGATGAGCTTGCTGAGTAATTCCAGCATTTTTACATGAAAAAGACTTGCATTTCTATAGCGCCTTTCACGACCAACGGACGTCCCAAAGCGCTTTACAGCCAATGAAGTACTTTTTGAAGTGTAGTCACTGTTGTAATGTAGGAAACACAGCAGCCAATTTGTGTACAGCAAGCTCCCACAAACAGCAATGTGATAATGACCGGATAATCTGTTTTAGTGATGTCGATCGAGGGATAAATATTGGCCCCAGGACACCGGGGAGAACTGCCCTGCTCTGCTCTTCTTCAAAAATAGAAGCCGTAGGATCTTTTACGAGAGGGCAGACCGGGCCTCGGTTTAACGTCTCATCCGAAAGACGGCACCGCCGACAGTGCAGCACTCCCTCAGCACTGCACCGGAGCGTCAGCCTAGATGTTTGTGCTCGAGGCTCTGGACTGGGACTTGAACCCACAACCTTCTGACTGTGGAAGCGAGGGTGCTGCCCACTGAGCCACAGCTGGCATTTGTTAGCAAATTGTCATTAATTTGACAATTAAGCCGGTTTATTTTTTCCCTTTAATTTGCTCTCCTCTCCTGCAGGCCAGGCGATTTATTCTGGGCTACAATTCTACAGGAGCTTCAAGTGGGCGACAAATGGACAGTGAGTGTTGGCTGGCTGTACAACTGGGGCATCGCCCGGCTGTACCTGATCCTGTCCTCACTCAGTGTCAGCACAGGCACGCACACACGCCTGCCAGCCAGCAGGGGGCAGAGGGCCATTGTAGCACCCCAGGTGACATCAATGAACTCAGGGAACGGTATAACAACAGAAAACGCTGGAAAAACTCAGCAGGCCAGGGCAGCATCCGTGGAGAGAGAAACAGAGTTAAGCATTTCAGGTCGAAGACCCTTCGTCAGAACTGGAAAAAAGCAGGAAAAGGAATAGATTTTAAAGCAAGTTAGGGTCTGGGAAAGGGGGAGGGGATGAAAGAACAAAAGGGAAGGTCAGTGATAGGATAGAAAGCAGGAGAGATTAAGAGACATTAAGAGATATTCAAGGCAAGAGGAGCTGGTGATGGGACAGGTTAAGGAACAAAGGATGGCTCTAGATGGAGTGTGAATGGCGCTGGCAGAATGAAGGACAGCTGCCATGTGGGAGAGAAGAAAAAAGGCCAGAAAGAGATGTGGCTGTGAAACCGAGTCTTGTCAGATACCTGATCAAACATGAGAAGGGAAACTGAAAGCAATGAAGATGAACAAGGTTGAAGAGACAAATGGAGATCCCGTGGAAGAGAAGAGCAGAACTTCTTCAAGGTGGGCATTCCTAGAAGAGAGGTGGTAGTGAACCAAACACTAATATGGTAGTGTAGTGGTAATGTCACTGGGTTAGTAATCCTAGCAGTCCTGGATAGAATGATCTTAGTGATGTGAGTTCAAATCCTGACATGACAGCTGGGGGAGTTTAAATTCAGTTAATTAAATAAATCTGGACTAGTTACTAGTACCAATAATGAAACTATCGGATTGTCATAAAACATCTGGTTCACTAATGTCCATTAGGGAAGGAAATCTGCTGTCCTTACCTGGTCTGGCCTATATGTGACTCCAGACCCCACAGTCAATGTGATTGACTCTTAACTGCCCTCTGAACATGGCCTAGCAAGCCATTTAGTTGTGCTCACCAGCACCTTCTCAAGGGCAATTAGGGATGGGCAATAATCTTGCCAGCAACACCCACATCCCATAAAAAAACCAAATAAAAAGTAAAGATCAGGGCTTGAACCTGATGCGTAGGCCTCAGCAACATACTTATCGATTATGTCTCTTCACGGACACAGACTGCATAAACATCTTACCGAAAACATGCCTGTGAGTCCTGACCCTCTGATTATAGCACAGATTTTATTGATACAATCCATGTATAAAACACCTTCTCATGAAGACTGTCCCCTCAGCTAAAAAATCACATCAAAAATTTAGTGGGCAATGGGGAATTTAACCTAAATTTATTAATTTAATTTTATTAATACCAATTCCTGAATTCCAAATCCAGTCCTGCACTGTGCAAATATTTCGCTCGTTGGTAAAACTCTCTTTGCCACCAAAAGGTTTGGACAACTTCATTTTCACCTTCCCACTGGGGAGATCCAAGAGGTTGGAACTCTTGGTCATGTACTAGAATGGTTCCAGGGATGAGGGTTTACAGTTACGTGGATAGACTGGAGAAGCTGGGGTTGTTCTCCTTGGAGCAGAGAAGGCTAAGAGGAGATTTGATAGAGGTGTTTAAAATCATGGAGGGTTTAGGATAGAGTAAATAAAGAGAAACTGTTTCCAATGGCTGAAAGGTCGATGACCAGAGGGCACAGATTTAAGGTGATTGGCAAAAGAACCAGAGGCAACATGAGGAAAAACCTTTTTACGCAACAAGTGGTTAGGATTTGCCTGATAGGGTGGTGGATACTGATTCAATAGTAGCCTTCAAAAGGGAATTGGATAAATACTTGAAGGAGAAAAAATTGCTGGGATATGGGGAAAGAACGGGGGGAGTGGGACGTACTGGATTGCTCTTCGAAAGAGCCGGTGCAGACTCGATGGGCCGAATGGCCTCCTTCTGTGCTGTACTATTCTATGATTCTACCTGAACCTCCTTGGGATTCCAGGTGCAGTGCCCTGTTCAAGCATTTCACAGCCTTACCAGAAGGTGGTGATGTTGTATCCTCACAGGGGCTGGTGCTCCTGAATTGGAGACAGTTCCTGCAGGAGCCTAAGAACAGCCAGCTCCGAGACCTCTGCTTCAGGAAGCCATAGCAAGCCGCTGTGCTCAACCACATATCTGCTGGATGTGAACGTTCGCAGCTCTGTGATCATCGTGATCAGAGACAAGCGGCCAACGGGTGAATCGCGTACAAACACATGAAAATGGCGGGCAGGAACATAGGAACAGGAGTAGGCCATTCAGCCCCACGAGCCTCTTCCGCCATTCAGTTAGAAAAGACCATCTGGCCCATTGAGCTTCCTCCAATATTTATCCCTCAATCAACATCACTAAAACAGATTATCTGGTCATTATCACATTGCTGTTTGTTGGATCTTGCTGTGCGTAATTGGCTGCCACGTTTCCAACATTACAACAGTGACTACACTTCAAAAAGTACTTCATCGGCTTTAAAGCACTTTGGGACGTCCTGAAGTCATGAAAGGTGCTACAGAAATGCAAGTCTTTCTTTCTTTTTTCTTTTTTCCTCATGTTTGTATAGTCAGTCAACTCCTCAGATAATGAAGCAGTCCATGCCCGCATGCAGCAATACCTGGATGACATTCAGGCTTGGGCTGATAGTGGCAAGTAACATTCGCACCACACAAGTGCCAGGCAATGACTATCTCCAACAAGCGAGAGTCTAACCACCGCCCCTTGACATTCAATGGCATTACCATCGCTGAATCCCCCATCATCAACATCCTGGGGGTCACTATTGACCAGAAACTTAACTGGACCAGCGACATAAATACTGTGGCAGCAGGAGCAGGCCAGAGGCTGGGTATTCTGTGGCGAGTGACTCACCTTCTTATTCCCCAAAGCCTTTCCACCATCTACAAGGCACAAGTCTGGAGTGTGATGGAATACTCTCCACTTGCCTGGATGAGTGCAGCTCCAACAACACTCAAGAAGCTCGACACCATCCAGGTAAAAGCAGCCTGCTTGATTGGCACCTCATCCACCACCTTAAACATTCACTCCCTCCACCACCGGCGCACCATGGCTGCAGTGTGTACCATCTACAAGATGCACTGCAGCAACTCGCCAAGGCTTCTTCGGCAGCACCTCCCAAACCCACGACCTCTACCACCTAGAAGGGCAAGGGCAGCAGGTGAATGGGAACACCACCACCTCCAAGTTCACCTCCAAGTCACACACCATCCTGACTTGGAAGTATATCGGCCGATCCTTCATCGTCTCAGGGTCACTATCCTGGAACTCCCTCCCCAACAGCACTGTGGGAGTACCTTCACCACACGGACTGCAGCGGTTCAAGAAGGCAGCTCACCACCACCTTCTCAAGGGCAATTGGGGATGGGCAATAAATACTGGCCTTGCCAGCGGCGCCCACATCCCATGAACGAATAAAAAATAATATTGCCGCAGCTCACATATAAAGGGGTAAAAATTCACTTGGTTGCGCCTCCCGTTAGCGCCTTAAGAGGGCGCTAATGGGGCGCAAAGCCGCTAACGCCCGGGCGCAGCGATGTTTGCGCCGCTCGAGAACTTAACTTGAGATTGTGCGGCGGCGCTAAAACTTACCGCTGCGACCACCTGCGCGCGCAGATTGTGACGTCATTCCATGGTGCAACGCCCTTGTGGCGCCCCGTAGCAGAAATTGAGTGGCGCCCCCTGCCTTACCGCCTGGCGCTTCCAACGACCAGAAGACTGGAACGCTATCAATCGCTGTGGGGCTGGGGGGGGCGCTATTTAAAGGGGGCCTCTTCCTGTCTTTTATTGTTGGTGGCATTTTTGAACTACGCATTCTGAGAGAGAGAGGGAGAGACTTCTGGAGAGATTCAACGTTGTGTGAAGGAGTTTTGGGTACTGAGCAGCACTTTGCAGGTTCATTTTGATTTGCCATTCCTTGTATCGATTTAGCAGAGACTGTGGGAGCTGCACTCTGAGCTCTTTGCCTGGTACTCTCCATTGTACTTTCCAGCACATTTGATGTGCAAGTCTCTCCAGGCCGAGATTCAAGGCTGCAATGAACAGGATGTGGATGGAAAGCAATATTAACCATCCCCTTTAAGAACTGGCCCGTGCCATTGTGTGTGTGTTCCATTGCTGACTGACATTACATGAGCTTCGCCAGCGCTCCGAGTTAGCGCCTCACTGCTCGCCCTTTGCGCCTTAAGAGAGGTGTGCAGCGCCTGCTTTAGCGCTCCACTCACCTCCCGGGGCGGTAAAAGTGAAGTTTCCTGTCAGTGCCGAAAATTAGCGCCAGGCGCTAATATTTGCGTCCGGACGATATTTGCGCCCCAAATGGGGCGCGACCTAATTTCTACCCCAAAGAGTGGCCGCATGGGTGAGAAGCTGGAGGGCACCCAGGGATCTGATATACAGCAAGAACAAAGAAACATAGAAACATAGAAGATAGGAGCAGGAGTAGGCCATTCGGCCCCTCGAGCCTGCTCTGCCATTCGATGAGATCATGGCTGATCATCCAAATTCAATACCCTGTCCCTGCCTTCTCCCCATATCCCTTGATACTTTTAATCTTAAGAAATATATCTAACTCCTTCTTGAATATATTTACTGACTTGGCCTCAACTGCCTTCTGTGGTAGAGAATTCCACAGGTTCACCACTCTCTGGGTGAAGAAATTCCTCCTCATCTCTGTCCTAAATGGCTTACCCCTTATCTTTAGACTGTGACCCCTGGTTCTGGACTCACCCGCCATCGGGAACATCCTTCCTGCATCCAGTCTGTCTAGCCCTGTTAGAATTTTATAAGTTTCAATGAGATCCCCTCTCATTCTTCTAAACTCCAGCGAGTATAAGCCCAATCGACGCAATCTCTCCTCGTACGTCATTCCTGCCATCCCAGGTATCAGTCTGGTGAATCTTCGCTGCACAGCCTCCATGGCAAGAACATCCTTCCTCAGATAAGGCGACCAAAACTGCACACAATACTCAAGGTGTGGTCTCACCAAGGCCCTGTACAACTGCAGCAAGACATCCTTGTTCCTGTACTCAAACCCTCTCGCTACGAAGGCCAACATACCATTTGCCTTCTTAACTGCCTGCTGTACCTGCATGCTTACCTTCAGCGACTGGTGCACAAGGACACCCAGGTCTCGTTGCACTTCCCCTTCTCCCAATCTATTGCCATTCAGATAATAATCTGCCTTTCTGTTTTTGCCACCAAAGTGGATAACCTCGCATTTATCCACATTATACTGCATCTGCCATGCTTCTGCCCAATCACCCAACCTGTCCAAATCATACTGGAGTTTCTCGGCATCCTCCTCGCAGCACACACGCCCATCCAGCTTTGTGTCATCTGCAAACTTGGAGATATTACATCTAGTTCCCTCGTCTAGATCATTAATATATATAGTGAATAGCTGGGGTCCTAGCACCGATCCCTGCAGGACCCCACTAGACACTGCCTGCCACTCGGAAAAAGACCCGTTTATTCCAACTCTTTGCTTCCTGTCTGCCAACCAGTTCTCTATCCAAGTCAGTACCTTGCCCCCAATCCCATGTGCCTTAACTTTACACGCTAATCTCTTATGCGGGACCTTATCGAAAGCCTTCTGAAAGTCCAAATACACCACATCCACTGGTTCTCCCTTATCTATTCTATCAGTTACATTCTCAAAAAATTCCAGTAGATTAGTCAAGCACGATTTACCTTTTGTAAATCCATGTTGACTTTGTCCAATCCTGTCACTGTTTTCCAAGTGCTGTGCTATTACATCTTTTATAATGGACTCTAGCATTTTCCCCACAACCGATGTCAGGCTTATAATTCCCTGTTTTTTCTTTACCACCTTTTTTGAACAGTGGGGTAACATTAGCTACCCTCCAATCCATGGGAACTGTTCCAGAGTCTATAGAATTTTGGAAGATGACCAGCAATGTATCTACTATTTCTAGGGCCACTTCCTTAAGTACCCTAGGATGTAGATTATCAGGCCCTGGGGATTTATCGGCCTTTAATGCCATCAATTTCCCTAACACCATTTCCCTACAAATACTGATTTCATTCAGTTCCTCCCTCTCATTAGATCCTATGTTCTCCGACATCTCTGGGAGGTTATTTGTGTTCCTCCTTTGTGAAGACTTTGGGAGAAGAAGAATGAAAAGGGGAGGAAAGTAGCATGAAACGATTGGTCCCGTTAACCCTCTGTCTATGTTGGATTATCTGATCTCGGCTAGGGTGGAGCTTGGAGCACAACAACTAGCCTCAGAGCCCTTGGGCTAAGAGGGAAAGCTCAGCCTGCCCGCTATCCAGTGACTCCCATCTGACAGTGCATGTGTGTGGCGGCAGACTGGACTGTGATGCCTCCCATAGTTCAACACCTTCACAAGACTTACTGCCTAGGCTCGTCGAGGCGCTGGACCCTTGGGGGAGAAAACGCAGAGAGAAGCGTCATCGAACTGCACGTATTCCCCTCAGCAGTGCAGAGAAAGAAACATTGCGTCGGAACCGGGATGGATTAACAAAGCTGATCCCCCTACTCCGAAAAATGCGATTGTGTCTGTGCATCTCAAGCAACATCATTCCTCAGGGAAGTCTACGGACACAGACTAGATGACTGAAGAATCCGTTAGGAGATTAACCTTTTCCTTTTTTATTACTTTCACATGCTTACAGGAATTCCAAGAGTGGAAAGAGAAGGGAACATAAAAAGAAATTGATTAAAAAAAAATCCATCACATCTATTAGTATCGATTAAGACCTTAAGTTACATTTTTTGCACAAGGGAAATCACTGTTAACTCAGAAATTCTAAGTATAAAATTCTATCTATCTTTCTTCACCTTAAAGTCCTTTTGTTCCCAAAGAATTAAGACAAGTAACAACAATCAGCTATAGCCATCGAAATTTAGTTTTCCTTTTGTATTCTGCCACCTGACCCAGATACCAATCTCCCCGAGACACACAATTCGGGAGCAAGGATGGGGGTACAGAATGGGGAGAGTGGGGTATGTACAGGGTACAATGGGGAGAGTGGGGTATGTACAGGGTACAATGGGGAGAGTGGGGCATGTACAGGATACTCCCTGTGAAACCAAACATATCGGGCCAGAAATCTGGCTCTTGTCGGGTGAGTACGCGCTGTGCACTCACCCGTAAGGCCACCTGAAGTGCCGGTTTGCTGCATGCACTGCGCATGCGCGGGAAACCGGAACTTCCGTTCCCCTGAAGGAAGGGGTTCAGAAGTCGAACGTGTGCGCGGTAGAGGCTGCGCGCACGCAGCGAACTTCGTTTTTTTTTTCAGGTTTCTCCGTGAGGGTAAGTATGGAGAAGTTGTGCTTTTAAAAAGGAGGCGCAAGGCCTGTTTTTAACAAGGTAAGTGGTTAATTAATTACAATTTAAACATTTTTTCAACAGGTTTATCATTATTACATACTTTAAAGAAAGGTAAGTTTATTTTTAGCACCGTTAAAAACTACTATTAATTTTTTCAATAATTTATATTTTTGTTTAAAGTAGTTAATTTATGTAATTTATAGTTATTTTAAAAATGTGATTTTTAACAAAAATTTATTTGAAGTTTAAGTGTGGTTTTGGGGCCGATCTCTATTCATAGATTTGACAGGTCTTCCTGTCAAATCTATGAATGAAAATGCCCTGCTCCGATTGGCTCTCCATGGCCCACGTGATTCCAGGGGACGCTTCGAACTAACTGCGCCCCTGGGATACGCAAGCACTGCGCGCCGGCAGCTGCAGGAGGCCCAGGACCCGAAGTCCTCGTGGGCCCGAAGCACAACAGCAGGCGCGGTAGGTAAGTACGCGCGCGATGCTTGCACCCGCAGAAGCCGGAGAGCCGAATTTCTGGCCCAATATACTGGTCCTTATTGTCAATCGTGTACATATCCCACAATTCTCTCAGTTTGCGGACCATTAAGGGGTAAAAACTCTCGTTCCACGAGCGAGCATCACATAAAATTGCACCCTTGCAGCCCGTGATTTTCCATCCATGCAAAGAAAGCCAGACTTGCATTTCTATAGCGCCTTTCACGACCACCGGACATCCCAAAGCGCTTTACAGCCAATGAAGTACTTTTTGAAGTGTAGTCACTGTTGTAATGTGGGAAACGCGGCAGCCAATTTGCACACAGCAAGCTCCCACAAACAGCAATGAGATAATGACCATTTAATCTGATTTAGTGATGTTGGTTGAGGGATAAATATTGGCCAGGACACCAGGGATAACTCCCCTGCTCTTCTTCGAAATTATGCCACGGGATCTTTTACATCCACCTGAGGGGGCAGACGGGGCCTCGGTTTAATGTTTCATCCGAAAGACGGCACCTCCGACAGTTCAGCACTCTCTCAGTACTGCACTGGGAGTGTCAGCCTGGAATTTTGGGCTCAAGTCTCTGGAGTGGGACTTGAACCCACGACCTTCTGACTCAGCAGCGAGAGGAGAGAGTACTGCCCACTGAGCCACGGCTGACACTAATAGATGTAAAATGGCGGCCTGGGCGGAATGCTTGACCCATTAATGCTAAAGCGGGGTAAGAGATGCGGCACGGGCATGAAAGGTTTCGCAGACCCGCTCAAGCCCCTGGCGATTAACAAAGGCGCATCACCGCTTCGAACCCAGGAACCTTGTCCGAATAAACATCTGAATTAACAGCCGAAGGGGAGCATTGCAAACCAGCTGCGTTCATTTAAGTGGCTTTTCAGTAACCCTTCTCACTGCTGCCATGAGTGACCTCCCTCCCCGACCTCCCCGCACCCCCCCCCCGCCAAAAAAAACCCTCCGTTCTCGTAAAAACATAAGTATTATTTTATTTTTGTACTTTAAAGATAAGGCCGTGTTGGGACGATCCTTCCAGGCAGCCGCGATTCTTCGGCAACGCTGGGGTTATTTGCGAAATGTCTCCTTTACTGTTTACGCTGCTGAGCAAATGTTGGTGAATTTATGGGACCGGGGAGGCTGATAAATTACACGGTTCAGGACATGATTCATAATCTGTTAGGAAAGTCATTTTAATTCTGAGATGCCCAGATGGCTTTGCAGACATCGTTGTTGTTTTTCTGCAGAAGGAGCTTGACTCAGTTTATGAATTGCACATGTGGGTGAGCTCTCCCTTGACATTGTGTAAAAAAAAAAATGCACGCTTGTTTTCTTTATTGCTTTCTCAGGGACCTAATAGAGGACTCCTCAAACTTGGTTGTGATGAGGGGGGTGAGAGAGGAAAGCCAGTACACGATGCACTGCAGCAACTCGCTAAGGCACGTTAAACATCACCTCCCAAACCCACGACCTCTACCGTCCTCTACAAGGGCAGCCGGCGCATGGGAACACCACCACCTCCAAGTTCCCCTCCAAGTCACACATCATCCTGACTTGGAAATATATCGGCTGTTCCTTCATCGACGCTGGGTCAAAATCCTGGAACTTCCTCCCTAACAGCACTGTGGGAGCACCTTCATCACACGGACTGCAGCGGTTCAAGAAGGCGGCTCACCACCTCCTTCTCAAGGGCAACTAGGGATGGGCAATAAATTATGGCCTTGCCAGCGACGCCCACATCTCAGGAATGAATAAATTAAAAAAAAAACCTTAAAGCTACAGAAGCCTCGATTTTCCACAACCCCCCTGCTCAGGGTGGTAGGGGCAGGATGTCCCGCCCGCCACTTTCGGACTCAACGGACCCCGTCCCAAAATACAGGGACTGGGTGGGGGGCTTCCTTATAAAGATTGGAGCCTGGCCGACCCATGACTTCCAAGGCAGGGCCGATGCCCCCGTCCCACTGTACCGCTGGAATTTTGGAGTGGTGCAGCCTAAGGTCCTCATTGGGCTGCAGAGAAAGAAAGACTTGCATTTCTATAGCGCCTTTTACGACCACTGGACGCTCCAAAGCGCTTTACAGCCAATGAAGTATTTTATTTTGCAGTGTAGTCACTGTTGTATTGTAGGAAATGCGGCAGCCAATTTGCGCACAGCAAGCTCCCACAAACAGCAATGTGATAATGACCAGATAATCTGTTTTAGTGATGTTGGTTGAGAGATAAATATTGGCCAGGACACCAGGGATAACTCCCCTGCTCTTCTTCGAAATAGTGCCATGGGATCTCTTACATCCACCTGAGAGAGCAGACGGGGCCTCGGCTTAACGTCTCATCCAAAAGACGGCACCTCCGACAGTGCAGCACTCCCTCAATACTTGCACTGAAGTGTCAGACTATTTTTTTGCGCTCAAGTCGCTTGGCGGGGGACTTGAACCCACAAACCTTCTGACTCAGAGGTGAGAGTGCTACCCACTGAGCCATGGCTGACACCAGAGGCTGTCGCGGAATCATTTGATAAAATTCTCTTAGAGAACAGGCACGATGGGCCGAATGGCCTCCTTCTGTGCGGTGCGATTGTATGCAGGGACTGGAAGGCCAGCACGTTGAAGGTAATCAGTCCCTCGGAAAGCACTTTTGGGCCTTATAGGCCGAGTTGCCGGGGCAACCCAGGAATGCCCCACAGGCCTTCCAGCTAAAAATGCTACCGGGGCATAGAAGGGACAGGTAGAAGATGTGTTCCTGCCTCCCCCTACCCAGGGCTGTAATTTTCAGGGTAAATTAAATGGGGCTATAACCTGGTGGAATGTCACAATTTCTATTCCCTCTTCACAACTCCGTCTGAATTCTGCAGGAAATTCTAGGCAACAATCTCCAATACAGCTAAATGTCTTAGACTGTAACTTGTTGGGGTGGGGGGAGGCGGCATGGGGAATGGAGTGGAGAAGGTGCCTTCTTTTTAAACTAGCATCATGTTTTGCATCTTTTTTTAAAAAAAGTGGTATCTGTGCCATTTGTAGAAACCTTCAATACTCCTCTTCCGCTTCCCAGTTCAAGTTATAGAGTCATAGAGTCATATGGCACAGAAGGAGGCCATTCGGCCCATCGAGTCCATGCCAGCTCTCTGTAGAGCAATCCAGTCAGTCCCATTCCCCCTGCTCTATCCCCGTAGCCCTGCAAGTTTATTTCCCTCAAGTGCCTATCCAGTCTCCCCTTGAAAACATTGAGTGTCTCCGCTTCCACCACTTTCGTCAGCATCGAATTCCAGGTCCTCACCACTCGCTGTGTAAAAAAGTTTTTCCTCACATCCCCCCTGTATCTCTTGCCCAAAACCTTAAATCTGTGTCCCCTAGTCCTTGTACCATCAACTAATGGGAACAGCCTTTCCCCGTCTAGCCTATCCAAACCCGTCATAATCTTGTACACCCCTATCAAATCACCCCTCAGCCTCTTTAGTTCTAATGAAAACAAATCCAGCTTCTCCAACCTGTCCTTGTAGTTAAGATCCCCCATCCCCGGAACCATTCTGGTAAATCTCCACTGCACCCTCTCAAGGGCCTTCACATCCTTCCTAAAGTGTGGTGACCAGAACTGGACGCAATACTCCAGTTGTGGCCTAACCAGCGCTTTATAAGTTGCTACTCTCTTCCTTACCTCCCCTCTCAGCTCACACTAGCACACTTCTTGTTCCCTCTCTACTCCTTGGTGCTCCTCCCAGCTCTCCACCACTCTCAAGGTTACTCTTGGCTCCCTCCCCCTCCTCTCAGTGCTGCTTGCAGCTTTCCCCCTTCCCCTGGGCCCGTGCTCCTGGTACCTACCTCCTGTCACTCCTGCCACTCCTGGATTGAACACCACTGCATGCTGTGGGCGTGAGTTCCTGATCCCAGGGGAGGGTGATGCGAAAGCTCGGGCTCTGAAGGCCTGTGAGTTGTAAGAGGAAGGAGAGATTGAGGGAGGGAATGAGTTTCACAGCTTCAAAGTACTGAGAGAGACTGAGTTAGAGTGGGAGGCACTATGATGAGACTTGAAGGTTGCAGGAAGGTGTATTATGTGTGAGTGTGTGTGCGTGCGTGTTAGGTTGTCATGAGCTTTTGTGCGTACAGTTCTGCTGCCACCAGTAGTTTTGCCACCAGCACCATTACTGCCATCAAAGGGTTTCCCAATGGGAATCCCCCTCTCCCCCTATTAGTCCTCTTCCCCTACAAGTTTGACAAAGGCTGCTAATTGGTTGGAATGTCTCTTGAGCCTTCTGATGGTAGCAAGAATTTTAGTCCCCCTAGTCTGATATACTCCTTTAATTGTGACCATTCCTTTAAGTTTCACCCACAACTGAATTTTCTGCTCCCATCAGGGAGTGTGCTCCCTGTGCACATCCAAACCGGCACCTTCCGTTATGCTAATTGGCAGACTACGGAAAATTGTACAGGTTGAGCGTCTAAAATCCGGAGTTCCGGAATCCGGACTCCGGGACGATTGGTGGCAGGGTCGTCCGGAATCCGTAAAATGTTCCGGAATCCGGACACCCTGAGGGAGGCTTACCAAAAACCGGAAATATCGCAACCTGGGCCCAGGCATTTCCGGACTTCGGAACGTGTTTCTGATGTCCAAAGTCCGGAAATATCGCAACCTGGGCTCGGGCATTTCCGGACTTCGGACATCAGAAACACGTTCCGAAGTCCGGAAAAACACAAAAACCAGCTCGGCCTCGGTCCCGAGGTTGTCGGATTCGGGACGCTCAACCTGTATCTGTATCTGTTCTGTGGTATACACAGATGGGTAAATGTTACAATTTGGCACTATCACCGCTTTCTTCACTGCTTTCCTCCCCAGCCTCTGCACCGAACGACATCTCATCCTCAATTCTCCATCTCAATTCATCATGCTCTCTCTCCTCTGAGTTCACTGCCCTCCTATCCTCCCTTAATCTCTCCCTCCATGTAAACTCCCCAACCCATATTCACGGCCACCCCCCTCGACCTTGCCATCTCTCGTGGCCTTGCTACTCCCATTGTGTCAATCATAGATAAGGCCATCTCTGACCACTTCCTCGTATCACTTTCCATCCACATCCCCCTTCCACCCATCTTCCCCTGCCCCGCCCCCCCACCAGAGCCCTACTTCCTTCTGTGTCCACCCCTGAAAAAAACTCTCTCCCAACTCTATTACAACTGCACTTATGAAATCCCAACTGTCCAGCCTTTGGCCCTCCAATCACCATGATATTTCTACAGCTACCGATCTACTCAACCACACCATCACCACCACCTTTGATGCCCTAGTCCCTATTAAAACAATTTCTCTCTCTCACCCTGGCCATTCCCCCGGTACAGCCCTCATCTTCGCTCCCTTAAGTCCAACGGACACAGACTTGAACGGATATGGCGGACAACTGGTTTAGCCATTCACCGCCAGATCTGGCTGGACCACATAAAGCATTACCTGTTCTCATCTGCCAAAATTGCTCACTATGCCAGAATCATTCTGGAATGCAAAGATAAACCCCGGCTTCTATTCTCCACTCCTAACCGTCTTCTTAAACCCCCTGTCTCCTCCACCCTCACCTCTGACAACAAGTGCGAGGAGCTCATGGACTTCTTTGTCACTAAGATTGAGACCATCCGTTCAGCTGCCTCTGCCACTTCCCTTCCTTCCCCTAGCCCACTGTGCCAAACTTCCTCTAAGTTTCCTCCTGCCCGAGCCCTGAACTTGCATCTTTCTCTAGTTTCTCTCCAATCTCCCCTCATGACCTCTCCGCGTTCATCTTGTCCATGAGACCCACTTCCTGCTCCCTCGACCCTATTCCCACCAAACTACTGACCACCCAACTTCCTTTTCTGACTCCCATGTTAGCTGACATTGTTAACGGTTCTCTCTCCTCAGATACTGTCCCCCTCTCCCTCAAATCTGCCGTCATCACCCCTCTCCTCAAAAAAAACCCTTGACCCCCTCTGTCGTTGCAAACCACCACCCCATCTCCAACCTCCCCTTCCTCTCCAAAATCCTTGAACGTGTTGTTGCCTTCCAAATCCGTGCCCATCCCTCCAATCAGGTTTCCACCCTTGCCACAGTACTGAAACGGCTCTCATCAAAGTCACAAATGACATCCTTTGTGACTGTGACAAAGGTAAACTATCCCTCATCGTCCTTCTTGACATGTCTACAGCCTTTGACGGTTGACCACTCCATCCTTGTCCAATGCCTCTACACCGTCGTCCAGTTGGGTGGGACTGCACTCGCCTGGTTCCATTCTTATCTATCTAATCGTAGTCAGAGAATCACCTGCAACGGCTTCTCTTCCCGCTCCTGCATCGTTACCTCTGGTGTCCCCCAAGGATCTATCCTTGGCCCCCTCCTATTTCTCATCTACATGTTGCCTCTTGGCGACATCATCTGAAAACACAGCTTCAGTTTCCATATATGCGCTGACGACACCCAGCCCAACCTCTCTACCTCTTCTCTCGACCCCTGCACGGTCTCTAAATTGTTAGACTGCTTGTCCGACATCCAGTTCTGGATGAGCAGAAATTTTCTCCAATTAAATATTGGGAAGACCGAAGCCATTGTTTTTGATCCCTGCCACAAACTCCGTTCCCTAGCCACTGACTCCATCTGTCTCCCTAACATCTTTCTGAGGCTGAACCACACTGTTCACAACCTTGGTGCCATATTTGACCCTGAAATGAGCTTCCGACCACATATCTGCAGCATAACTAAGGCCGCCTATTTCCACCTCCGTAACAATGCCCGGCTCTGCCCTTGCCTTAGCTCATCCATTGCTGAAACCCTCATCCATGCCTTTGTTACCTCTAGACTTGACTATTCCAATGCACTCCTGGCTGGCCTCCCACATTCTACCCTACATAAACTTGAGGTAATCCAAAACCCAGCTGCACAAAGTCCCGTTCACCCATCACCCCTGTGCTCGCTGACCTACATTTGCTCCAGGTTAAACAATGCCTCGATTTCAAAATTCTCATCCTTGTTTTCAAATCCCTCCATGGCCTCGCCCCTCCCTATCTCTGTAATCTCCTTCAGCCCCACAACCCCCTGAGATATCTGCGCTCCTCCAATCCTCTTGAGCATCCCTGATTATAATCGCTCCACCATTGGTGGCCGTGCCTTCTGTTGCCTAGGCCCTAAGCTCTGGAATTCCATCCCTAAACCTCTCTGCCTCTCTACGCCTCTTTCCTCCTTTGAGACGCTCCTTAAAACCTACCTCTTTGACCAAGCTTTTAGTCAACTGCCCTAATTTCTCCTTATGTGGCTTGGTATCAAATGTTTTGTCTTATAATACGCCTGTGAAGCACCTTGGAATGTTTTACTACTTTAAAGGCTCTATATAAATACAAGTTGTTGTTGTTGTGGTACCAGCACACTATGGGAAGGCATACATGGAATCTGTACCTGGAGGTCTGCACACCTGATTAACAGCCCTCACCATTTTGTATGCGTTAAAATGGAAAACGCAAGTTGGGAAGACTAGTCTCCAAATCCAAAATCCGGACATGTGCTGTTGTCACGCAGAGCTCTATGCTGGGTGTGCTCCATTTTAAAACTTCCCCCGATAGGTATTTCCATTACTTTATGCTCTACTAATTAGATCATGTAGCTCTGATCAATACAGTATTATCCACAGAGATTAAAGCCTGTGATGTATTCCATTGATGGATTAATGCAGAAGATAATAATGCATAGCAATAGGCTGGGTAACTTTTTTGCCAGATATGCTGATTGGCAGTATAAGTGTAGGAAGGCTGTATAATAATATTTATTCTCATGGAAAGAATTTGTTAGTGAACCAATGTTCAGACTAAACCTGTCAGCAGATTTTGTTCTTAAAAGTAAACGTGAAAGTGAATGAAAAATGAGTTGCCTTTGTACAGCAAGCACATGGGAAAATTAAAGTGATGTATAGAGAGGTGAAAATGATTACATTATTTCTACTCAGTCTACTGTTTATATTTTCAATCACTGCTGACCTGTCTGTACTGGCAATATAGATAGATAGCTTGTTATTCAACTCAACCCAACCTGGACCAACCCATACCAAACTAAAACAATACAACTCAATCCAACCCAACCCAACGCAACTAAACCCAACACAACACAACTCAACTCAACCCAACCCAACTAAACCCAACCCAACCCAACCCAACTCAAGCCAACCCAACACAACACAACTCAAGCCAACCCAACACAACACAACTCAACTCAACTCAACCCAACTCAAGCCAACCCAACACAACTCAACTCAACTCAACTCAACTCAACCCAACCCAACTGAGCTCAACCCAACCCAATTCAACTCAACTCAACTCAACCCAACTGAGCTCAACCCAACCCAACCCAACTAAACCCAACTCAACCCAACCCAACTAAACCCAACCCAACCCAACCCAACTAAACCCAACCCAATCCAACTGAGCTCAACCCAACACAACACAACACAACTCAACTCAACTCAACTCAACTCAACCCAACTCAACCCAACCCAACCCAACTCAACTCAACTCAACCCAACTCAACCCAACCCAACCCAACTCAACTCAACCCAACTCAACTCAACTCAACCCAACCCAACTCAATCCAACCCAACTCAACTCAACTCAACTCAACTCAACCCAACTCAACCCAACC